>VZTA01021803.1:112040-163465 GCA_013398855.1 Mohoua ochrocephala | reverse complement strand
TCTGCAGTAACAGGCTGCTGTCCCAAAGTTTGGAAATGTTGGTTTACACTATTCATAAACTCACAGTAGATCGTACATATGTGGATATGTACATACAAACATTTATGCATATATAAAATTCAGATCTAACTTTATATTGGAAGGACCTTATAAATTCATAATTTTTTGGGTCTAACTGCATGTGTGGGATGGTCAGTCACTGTAAATATGTTTCGTTGTGGAATTTGTTCATTTTCTTTACACTGAAGGTATGCATCAATTCCTGGCTGAAAATAAAAATACCATGAACATAATCACGAACTTCAGAAAGTCCCTAGCATGTACAAAGAAACTCACATATTATGAGCAAAATCTTAGGAACTTTTGGTCTGATTTTCTAAAAAGTGGGGCTTATCTCATTGTCCCATATATGAATCTGTTCAGTTGTTTTTCTATCATCACCCCCATGTCTTTCCCCAATAAATGTTGAACGTTACATGTTACTATGAGCCTGATCTGTTAGAAGTCTTAAAGATTGTGAGATAGGGAAAATCAGCAGTAAAGAAGCCATCACTGACTGCCAGATCCAGTGAAAACTTCTCTTTTCCAAGCTATGAATGGCATGGCAGAGCTAGGGAGACAAACGGTAACACACATACAGGCCAAGTGAGCATCAAACTTGGTCCAACACCCGGTGTCCTTTTGAGTGACAGGGAAAAACAGAGGTAGGAGACCTGGAGGTAACCATGGACATCACATATGCCCAGCAACAAAAAGGGAAAAAACTCATGGGGTATGGGAGAGCAAAAAGATCCTTGCAGCGCAGAGAACAAAGGCTTCCAGGAAGTCTGGAGGCATTTGAATAACAGGGGCAGTTTCTGGAGAGGAAAGGAGAGGAGAGAAGACTCCAGGTTTTGTGGGGAGGAATGCAGGAGACTGTACACAGACCTTAATAAAAGTGGGTTTGCTGTTCTTTGGCTCATGATATTTGCCTGAAGGGAGGAGAGAGGCTACCCCTTTTTAATATGTCTAAGCTCTCCAGCTATAGTAGCTCCAGGCTTCAGTGGCAAGGAAGTCTACTTCAGGATAGGTTAGTCCTGGCTGGAAACCAGCACTTGTGGAAGCCTTACAAGAAATCCTTCCAATTGATACAGCAGACATGAAAAAACCTGAAACAATTCAGCAATGGAAATGGTCTGACCTGTACAGGTGAGCTGGATTCACCTGTGGGGTGGCCTTGTAGCCCCTCCTCAGAGCAAGGTGGTTTCAGCAGCACAGACCAACAAAACCAGTTGTTAGAGGAAGAGGAGAGCCCATTATAACCTGACACTGGGAGCCTGAGCTTCTACAGCTATGCTTGCATAGAGAAAGCCCCAGCCTCAATGGGGACATGTCTCCCATGAAACCTGCTGGCAATTACCACCTCCCCACACCAATATAGCTGGAAACAGAGGCAGCCACGGAGCCTGGAGCAGTGTCAGTCAGCGTGTGGTATCCAGGCTGAATTGGTATCAGAAGCCCAACCAGTTCTCTTCTGAGGTTTGCTCAAAATAGTTTTGGCATTAATGTTCTACCCAGGACCAAACCACAGCAGGGATGGAAGGCATTAGTGGTGAACACAGCCCTCGTGCGGTACGTGCTGATAAAACATAAATACAAAATTGCATTCTGACAAGGGATGTGTATGGATGTCTCTCTTCCATATGCTGCCATGCAGGCGGGAATTCAAAGTGCACAGAGCAAGTAAGCTATTTGAAGATTTGGAGTGTGCCGCCTCACACAGAGCAGCACTTCAGTGAAGAGGCCAACGGAGGAAGAGTGAGTCAGGATATGGATTTGCGTCCCATTAGACAGCCTGCAGTGAGTCCAGCTTGGACACTCAGTGATCTCTTACATCCCTGCAAGAGCAGAGAGTGCAAGGCAATTCAAGAGTAGCAGCCAATGTTATACGAGAGCAGTAAACCCTCATCCTCGCTTTCTTCCTGGTAACAAGTCTGTGTAGTTGTATCCTTAATGTACTTTCGATAGAGTAAGCCACAATGCAATTAGGATGTCCATATGGAGAGTCAGTGCAGCATAGCTAGTACACTGTAAATTCAGATCCTCGCTCACTGAGAATTAATTATCTTGTAGACAAGCCATGTGTCAGTGAAATCCATTTATTACTGTATAGGGTATTTGGTCTTTGAGGAAGGCTGGCCCAAAAGAAATGGGGGACTGAAACTCTGATTGGCAAAGGAGATACATTGGTAGGAAATGCAGTTTTATGCCAAGTCAGTTGATTCAAAACAATCTGGCTTGGTTTTCAAACCCACTTTCCCCCAATACTCTAATCTTGGTCAATCAAAGTAAAATAATAAGAAGAAAAAAAGAAATGGGGTTTTTTTGTTTTCTATTGGAAAAAATTAGACTTTTAAAGTTTGAATTAAAATTTTAATATGGAAATTTTTCAGTGTATATGTCTCTTGTAGAAATTGGTTGTCAAAATAAGGTTTCTACAGAAATTTTTCATTTGGTTTCACTTAAAAAACCTGACTTGTCCAAACTTGTATCTGCTCTACCTTCACAGAAGTCAACAAAGTTGAACCAGAATGAACAATCATCTTACATGACATGCTTTGCAGGAATGACAGACTTTTCTTCCTCCCTGGAAGTAAATCTGCATCGCCATTGTACCTCTATAGCAAGAATTGTCTTAAAAATTCTTGAGATTTGGAAACTAGGTCAGTCAATTGTCCAAAAATAATAATGAAAAAATAAAGACAGAAGAACTGTTGGGAAAAAAAAAAAAATCCATATTTCAAATTTCAGTTATACTGCTCTTGAGGTAGTCAGGCTCGGGTACAGTTAATCAACCTTTGAGATGGAGATTGGGTTGTGTGCCTCTTATCTTCATTCTCTGTGATTTTAGAAAAACATATGCATGTGTGAGGGCACCTCGTTGTTCCTCTGATGATTTATCATATCTTTGTGGGATGGTTTTGTTTCCCACTATGAAATGCAAATTGAGCATGCAGTGCTCCTGCTGTCTGTATAAAGGTTAAAAAGATATATAGATATACATTTAATGCTATTCTTGCTACTTTAAGAACTGGCTTTGAATGATGATTCTAGCACCATAAAGATTTTTCACTGTCTACATTTGCTGATTTTAGTTGGGGGGCTTTTAATTACCTTTTTTTGAAACTTTGCAGTTTTGATTTTAAAAGCATAGCCCAGCTGCAGATAGACCAAAATTGTCTTGGTTGTGACAAAAAGCGGAAGCAAAGTTATGAGTATTGAAAATCAGATGAAAAAGAGGTTTTTATATATCCTATGACCATCCTGTGGACCAGTCTGAGCACAGATTTTTTTGTGTATCAGCTGATTATATACATTCAATTTTTTTTTTCCATTCTTTTGCTTGTGGATTCCATGCCAGTGAAATGGGATTTCTTTTTTTTTCGGTTGGTTTTCATTGCTCCAGAGTGGGTTTCATACAAGTCTTGCTCTTTGCCTTCTTGACAGACAAAGATGAAAAATGCTTACCACTTTCTTTCTCTTACAAGATGCCTACTGGTAGCATTAATCATGAATCTGTTCTTTCAGGTCTTTTTTCTCCTCTGCCTCATTTTAACGCTTACCAGCTTGAAGTTCTGGTTCCCCCGAAACTCTTGAGAATGCAGATAAAAATTCCTTTCTCCTAAATCTCAATCCCTTGCTTTCTAACATGTTGTTAATATAGTATAGAGCACAGGATAAGCAAGGAAGGAAAATAAGTTTTCTTAGAATGGCCTGACTGTGTTCTGAGGCTGTTTTTTAGCTCATGCACCAAGGTGTGGCAAAGAAGAGCCATAGAAATGAAATCTGGACTCCATATTGTCTTGGTTTGAAAGACAGGTGTCTGCTAAGGAAGGCAGGAGCCTCCCTTGGAATGGAAAATGTAACCCCCTTCCTTCCAAATTATTATAATTTTGAAATGAAGGGGATTTCAGGCAAATAGATGGGAAACAGGAATAACAGTTCTTTACTAATATATATAACAAGGCAATAATACAGAAACACTGGCTTAACCTGACAGAGTCAGGATACAACCTGACACCCTGTTGGTCAGGGTGGTGGTAGCAGTCCCATTAAGTGGTGGCTGCAGTCCTCTTTGAAGTGGTTCTGTTGAAGGGGTGATCCTGTAGAAAGGTCTGGTCTTCCTCTGAAGGTCCAGTGGTGGTTATGTAGCTCTTGTCCTCTGGGAGCCCAGTAGGTAAGGGCTGCTTGTGCTGTTCCGAACTCCAGATTATATCCAGGTGGGAATGCTCCCCCTGGGCAGAGCATCTCACAATGGGATGCTGTAATTCTATGAGTCATGTGGTGGGTCCTTGATAGCCCATTAAACAGAGATAGCTCCCGGAGGGAGTTACCAGGGATGATTCATGGTAGGAGATAACGAGNCACCCCCCCCCCCCCCCCGATCTTTTAAAAAAATTATTTAGCCATTTTTAAAGTTTAAGCTCGGATAAGACAAATACACCCATTTAATTCACATGCCAGCAGAATTTTGCCTCTAATGAAACCAGGTCAGTGGGAATAGCTTAAACAGAGGGGAGTTTGCATGTCTGATGCAAAGAACCATGCTTGTTGCTTTTCTCATAGCACCATAAATATTTTTTCAGAGTATGAACTTGTGTATTCATTAGCACCAGGGCCCCTTCCACATGGGGTGCTCCTTGGAAAAGTACCAAGCGAGCAGGACTATTAATTCCAATCAATATGGCACTCTGACGGAGAATGGGAAGCATCCCTAACCCAGATAACTATGCCCCTGATAAATGTCGTGAGAGCAGTGCATCACCCGTACCTTGCCTTTCTTTATTTCCATTATCCATCAGGACAGGCCATGAGGGAATGCCTGAGAACTGTGTCGTTCCCTGCAATAAGCCACAATGCTAATGAGGCATAACAAATTGAGGAAGTATCATGTATAATCCTGATCCCTCATTGACACTATTACCAGTATAGATTTCAATTCACCATTTGTTACATGCTTAATACAGACAAAGTGGGAGGGTGTAGAAGAATTATTCCTTCAGTCATTGCATTTTTTAAACAGTTGTCATCCTCCAAGACAAAACTCTCTGGTAATTCCCTCTGTTTTTGCTACTGCTATTTCTCAGCAGGATTTGCTGCTTGTTCTTGCAGGGGGTCAGCCAGACTTTGTCTTTCTCACAGTTTCAATTTCCTACTGGGATTAAGGGTCTAGCATATTTCTGCAACAAATCAACTGAACGTAAGATAAATAAACCTACTGAACAAGGTGGCTCTGGTATGTGCCTGCATTTTTGGAGCCAGCTGCAAGTCTGTGCTTTGAAAGGTGTTCCAGAGGGAAACTGAGGCAAACACATGGTTTTAATGAATTCTCATCAAAGTTATGGCACATTTTGTAGTTTGTGAGGCTTATTTTTTAGGATGTGAACTGTTTCTTCAGATGTGTTTTTTTTCCAGTCACGCACTCTGTGATTCCTCCCAGAAATGGTACTTTGCATTACTTTGAAGAATCCCAGGGTACCTGCAGACAATGAATAATACATTTGTCACTGCAAATTTATGACAGAAAACAGTACAGATTTATCTACAGATTGAAAATCCCGGATGCTGGTCCATGACATTGATTTTCATGACTCCCTCTTTTTACCCCAGTAGCTCAGTGATGAGTTATTCTGGCCTGTGGAGCGACTCCCCACAGGCTGCTCTTCCCTGAAAACCTAGTCCTACTGATGGTGGATCTCAGGAAGTTGGCCTGTCCCCACACTGTGACCAAAGGGACGGGGACAAGAGCCAGGTTTTCATACAGGTGGTGAGCAGATGCTCAGTCCACCCACCAAAGGAGCTGACCTCCAGGTCACTGTGTCCTCAGTAGGCTCTTCCTCCTCCCTGCTCCAGGGCTGATATCCCCCTGGGCTTTCCCAGCCCCTCAGTTTTCCCACGGATTCCTGTTTCCTTCTTTTTGGGGTTCTTCTGCCTCTTATTACAGAGGGAATTTGGAAGCCAGGCTGATGGCTCACCTGAGCAAACAATACCTCTTGAGCAGCATTACTCAGGTCTGGGGGACCCTGGCTGCCAGAAAATCTACTTCTGCCCCAGAGTATTACATAGGAACCAAACTATAACTACACTGTTCCCAGACAAGAAAATAACCTGCAAATCAAGGCACCCAAACGAAAGAATCATCTCTGGTTTAGTCCTGCATTAAAAGGCACTCACAACAGTGCAACACTAATATTCATCTAGATCACAGTTTGGCCCCTATGCATATTTCAAGTGACACATATTAACTGCTGCTTAATCAATAAATAGAGAACTTTTAGAAGTGGAATAGAAATGTCTGAATGCGTTTTAAATGGGAAATAGGGTGAAACTTTCACAGAGATGTGACAAAATAGAAGACAGATAACAGAAATAAGGTGTTTGACAATGAAGTATGAAGTTATTACTAGCACTCGATTAGGAAGATTTTTATTAGTCACCTCTATTTGCTCCTCATAAATAGTGAAGCCATCTAATACCCCTATAATGACGGCCACTACACAGGAGTATTGTGATAGTCATAGTAAATGTGCTGTGTACGAGAAAGAGCACTTGAACCCCTTTATAAAACCAGACCTGATTAGGAATTGTACTCCAGGCGTGCTTGCGTTAAGCTGTCTATAACTTTTGGGTCGGATAATCACTGTGCTGAGAAGCTTTGGGGTGAAGAATTAGTTGCCGTTCCGTTCAGGATTTTATTTTCTGGACAAATGCACCGGTTTGAGAGAAAAGGTATTAAATTTGGCTCAGATACAACTATTTCCATAGAAATGTACTGAATTTGAAAGGTCTTTGATTGAAGTTCTTGACATGCTTTCAAATGATCAAGTGTCACAAAAAGTGGTTACTTTTGATCGCATTAACGAGCTAAGTGAACGATAGTTTAAATGTAGAATAGCATTTTCATGATTTAATTTTTTTATCAGGCTGTTTCAAATTGAAAGGCTGATTAATTTTAATAGGATTTCTACCATAAATGGGAAAATTGTCAAAATTTTGTTACCAATACATTTTTCACTCGAAACGCTCTAAAGTAAAAAGATACTTAATCAGGTAACTCAAGCCAAACTAGGCCAGTCTGCACTATTAGCTGCTGTCTCATTCGTAAGTCTCCCTTAAATTCATTTCCAAGTGTTTATGGACAAGCAGAGATGTTCAACATGAAATGACAGTTCTTTGTGTAAATCCACACTACTTCGTTATTCATATTAGCTATAAATTATAGCTAATTTGAAGTCCTGTTTGAAAAACTTTGTTGCAAAAGCTGTCAGACATTATTAAAAAAAAAAAAAAAAAAAAAGAGAGAGGGGAGAAAAAACTATCTTAGATTGATGGCACTGAATTTAATCAAAAATGTCTACTGCTTAATAGATAGAGACCTGAAGAAGCTGCAGAATTTTAAGATATGATTTCTCACTTTTAAAAGATGGGTTTCTATTGGCCTGACTGTGTAAGGTTGCCCTCAACTAAGCATAATTTTGACCAAAAAAAGGTTAAAGGGTTGAAATAAAAATGCAAATCTAGCTGGATTTGTAGCACAAAAGGTTCTTGCACAAAAGGGAAGGCAATGAAATACTAAATATCGCATTGTTTTCTTCTTATTTTTATTTACTTATTGGGGAGTTTTGCTTTTTTCCTTGCTTTTCTCCCTACCTCCCTTTTCCTTATTTCAGCGTTTCCTTTTATCCTGAAAAATAACTGAAAATTCACTCTGTTTAGTATGTTTCAATAATCCTGTACCTACTTGAAACATAAGGACCTTTTCTAATTAGAAAAGAGTGGTGTGTGTTACATTGTGCCCTGCATTTGGATAACAATAGAAAATTAATAACAAGTCATGAAAGGAAGGTAAAAGGTAGCTAATATGTTTTGTTTTGTAAGATTATGAAGTTGATCAGCTTTTTTAAAATTAATTTTATCACTGACATCCTGTAGCAATAAATGATAGATCGATTACGTATAATTAACTATCATTTATTATTGTACCCACCGTTTGCAATTCCACAGATAATTTCCTATTCATTATGTGCTATGACAGAAATTCAGCAAGCATAATCATCTGCATAGTGTCAGTTTGTAAATACAGTTACACCACCAAGGTAAGCTGAGGGGACTGGAAACCAAAAACCCCTCAGTTTCTTCAATTTGTGGTTGAGTTTACATTACACTCGAGATTGAGCCACATAAATTATGTGCCTCAGTTTCCTCCTCATTTTCTGGTAGTAACAAAGCCTGCCTTTATGAAGGGTTTTGACAGTCTTGGATGAAAGGCTCTAAGTACAGAGTCTTATCTGTTATAGCTGTGGTTTCCTAAGTCTTTGCTACTTAATAATGCAGTGTGAGCTGCTGGAAATTGAGAAAATTTGCTTGCAAATAATAAAGGATGTTTGCTTCAGCAGCCATACCTCTCCTCATCTTCTTGTTTGTCATCGTAATGGTAGCTATGGATATGCATCTTTGCTGCATTAGAGCAAGAGTTATTTGCCCTTTCCCAAAAAGCAACAGATTATACTTCAAAGTTAACTGAAGATGGCATATTTTTTTCCCCTTTATGTTTTTCTTTTTTAAAATTAGTTTGGGGAAACTGTGAGATTGAACATAAACTTGCAGAGTCTGCAGACATGAAATTCAATGGGAGAGCAATACAAATAAAACCAGAGAAGACAGAAGTTCTCTCCCATGAACTGGAACTTCACATTAATGTTCCAACATTTTAGCTGTTTTAAACATGGATTTCTACAGCAAAATAAAAGCAAAAGATATTGAAAATGGCAAATAGTAAAGAGAAGACCAAATCAGTGAGGCCTACTGTATAGACAGAGATCTGCTAGTTGAAAGGTAGTAATACGTCAAAAATAATTTCAAAGCCGTGCTGAATACATACAGAATCACAGAAGGAGGGGTGGAATGAACTTCCAGAGGTCATCTGCTCCAGCATCCCAACAACTAAAATCCAGTTTCCCACAATCGTGTCTAGACGGAAGATGTTAAAGGATAGCGACGTCATTACCCCTCTGGACAAACTGTTCTATGCTCAGTCACCCACACAGCAAAAAAAGAATTCCCTAATGTTCAAATAGAATCTCCTGTGCATCTTAAAATCCACAGGTTTGTTAAATCCACTCAGTTTCCAACTGAATGTTAACACCTCGTTGCTGCATTCCCCCCTCTCTTAATTTTATTTAAAAGTGAAGATTCTCTGTGTAAACAGGTATCTGATTTCCTTGCAGCTACTAGCAACTTGAGCACTGATTTGATTACATAATGGGGAAATAGATCACCCATTATTTAAGAGAAACAGTCTACATATGGCAGGTGGAATTCATTCAGGTAAAGCTTCCAAAAGTGATACAGCTCTCAGCACTCACTGAAAGCACCCAGCTGAAATCTTTTTCCTGGTTTGCAAGAGAGAGAGGGGTCCAGCCTCTTTACTGGCTGGGAGAAGCAAAATGAAATATTCCTTAAAAAGATTTTTGTAGTTTTGTAGATGGTTAGGGAGTTCAGCTGGCACACAACCCTCAGAAGTTCTTCACCTGCCATAAATGAGGCAGGTGTGGGGTGACTCAGGAGAGCTGGTCAAAACACTTTTTGGGTTATTTCTCTGTGCAGACCAAGGAAAAAACAACCATCAAACACTCCAAAGATGTGGTTTTTCCCTTGGTCTGTCAACTCCCCATTGCGGTTTTCATGGTGTCCAGCGCTCAAGTCCTTAGAACTTCAGAGAGAGGAATTTGTAATGTCACAGCCCAAAGGTGTGATACCCAAGGGGAAAAAGCATCATCTCCAGGCCATAAACCAATTTTCTTCTGCTCTGAAGCATAAAGCGTGATTATCCTTGCTGTGCTTTCATGCTCTAAATTTGGCAGGTGTTCTATAAAAGTGGAGGCATGCTTTATCTTTTCTGGAGTCTTGAGAGTAGATTTACAGGTCACCATGTGAAGCTGCACAACTGGCATTAACATTCATGAGAGGTTTGGGTGTGACTTCAGCTCAGAGGGCAAAAAAGGTTTCTCTTGTTTCAGCTTCTTAATTCAAGCACATTTCTCTATTATTTGGCTAAGGGAGGTATGTACTGTAAGTCAATCACAAATACTTGAAGGCAGCACAATACCTAAGTGAAGTCTGGCAAATAAATATTTTTGACCTGGTTTTAGTCCATACTGGGACCAATTTACAGCAACACAACGAGGTAAAGGCTTGCAAGTGGGTACAGAGAACTTTACAGTCTATGCACCCATTGACAATTCTTATTCTGTTCTCATACCCTCAGAATAATGTATATTGAAACATATCTTACTTTTTTTTGTCAGCACCTTCATAACAGAGCTTTTTTAAAAGCTAGCCAGCTTTAGCACAGGTTTTCCTTGAAGTCTCAAGAAACAAAAAAGAGATAGGTAGAAGAATGTGAATGATTTAAAAATGAGATGCTTTCATCTCTTGAAACATTTCAAACATGCTGAAAAATAGATTGCAACACTAAAAAAATAAAGATTTAAAAATATTTAAAATAAGTTCATTTTCTTTGTGCTTGAATTACTCTGCAAAACCTGAGACCTAGAACTCCTAAAAGTACTTGCATTGTAATTTCTTGCTTATGTACTTTCAAAAGAAATCCCATTTTCACTTAAAGTGTGTCAAGTAAACATTTATTTATATATTTTAACAGAAAGAACTAGAGCAGGCAGCAAGTAGAATAAAAACACCTGCAAACATTTCAGACTGCTATTCTTCTTAATTAAATTTGAAGTAGTCACCAAGAACTTGTCAAAATGTCCCATTCAGCATTACTGTCCAGCTCTGGCTCTATTTTAAATAAGATTTTCAACTTTCCTTCTCTTCTTTAACCTCTGTTTTCAGAGTCTTTCTGTTCTCACATAAAGATTGCAGCATCAGTCATTCATTGATTTTCTGGTACTACTTTTGCTGTGGAAGATACATACTTTATTTTAAATTATTTTTTCATAGATACAGATAGTTGTATATATGTAAATATATACATATATATATACACATGCATTAAGCTATCACTTTGAAATGATATATGTCTTTTCCCAAGACTCTGAAAGCAAACTAATTAGTGAAGGGGGCTCCTAAAAAAGGATGGTTAACAACCGCAGCAGACGGGAATTTGGAAAATCAGGATTTTTGGTGGCTTCAGTTCAGACTTTGATTTTACTGTTGGAGCGGGTTTGGCATGTTTTGATTTTGCTTCGTGTCCTTAAACGTGCAGAAGGAAGTGTGGCAGGGATGGGTTCCTGAGGTGTTGGACAACAAATGATAGGTGCTTGAGAATCAGGGACATGATAACTTGGGCAAGGGACTGGTGACATTTTGCCAGTTTGATTTTAACACCTGGCACATCTGCGGCATCACCAAACAGCCTACAATTTAGCTAAAACATCATAAAGATATTCAGTGTCATAAAAGCAACATTTTATTTAACCTTCCTGTAACAACTTTAAGAACAGTAATCTGTTAGAGTAGGCTGCATGTCTGGCACATGATAGCGGATGAGAATGAGTAATCAAATCTTAAATATGTATTTGTAGCAATATTTCCTCAAAGTTTTTGCAAATATGGCTAAAAAGTATGTGATGGGAAGAAACAGAGACAGAGAAAGCAAAATAAAATTCCATTGTCCTTAATTGGGAGCTGACAGAAGAGTTTCCCAGTACATCAACAGGTTTTTCATTTGTTGCTGCACATCAATGTATGCCAACGCAAGTAAAACCAAAGCCTCTGTACCCCAAATCTAAGTAAAATCTGATTCCACAATAATTAGCACACAAGGTTTAAATCGGAAACTTATCGTATTTTACTTTTAATTTATTTTTTCCTGATTGTCTGGGGGTTTCTATGTCTTTAATATCTATTTGATATATTCTTCTGCAAAGTAAGAAGGAGAAAATTATATCTATGCCTCAATTCTGTAAGTACAGAAGCCCAAAGAAAATGAAGAACCTCAGGAGAGGACTTTTTATAGTGCTGAAATCCAGACTTTGTGGGTTCTCTATGTCATTGGCAGATTTCCTAAATTTCCTCCTGTATTGCTCAGATGTATCTCAGTGCCATTTGCTACAGTGAACTCAGACATCCCCTCTCCAACCTCATCCCTATATGTCTCCAAAATCCATGAATCCTCAAGAAGAAACCTCCAAGTGCCTACAAGGGAGCACATCCATATTCTCTGGCATTGAACACAGCCACTGGATGTGTCAGGGGAGAGAGTGAATTACCTTTGCCTTCACAGAAAACATTGGAGAGGCTCCATCAGGAATACAGGACACATCTTTTGGCCATCAAAGTCTGCAAAGATGAGCTGAAGTACAAGAGAGACAAGAAGATGAGGGAAATGAAGAGCACACCATATGAACAAAGATTAAGATCTTAATTCTTTCTGCATTCCAAAATGATTCTGATGACTCCTTTCTGCCTGCATCTGAGGATAAACACTAGGAGGGAGAAGAGCTCATTAGGTAAACGATAAAACTTATACAGTGAAAAGTTGCTTTGTTGCTTTAGTCTGGCCTGAATAATTTTGGGCTGAAAATGAGAAGAGATTAAGAACTCTCAGAGCAGTGAGACTCGGCACATTTTTGACACCGTTCGTGGAAACTGATTGCCTGGTCTTTCAGACAAGCCAGTTAATTGAGCTTGAGGATCCTCAGCCTTTGACCCTCTGTTATGGATATACTTTATTATGATGGTGAGAGAACTAAGATGAAAAAAAACAAGACAAAAGCACTGCATTTTTAAATGTGTGAATATGGATCATTCTTCTTTCTCAGATTCATAAAGCAAAGGCAAAATCATGTCGCAGTTTTGAAGGGTGAAAGGAGCGCTAAGACCACCTTTTTTGTCGTGTTTTCCTCTAACTACTCTTGTGCTCAATAACATGTGTTTGGTTAAATCTGCCTATTACCTGGGGTGAAGACAGGAACCCAGCTCTTGCACCATCTCACACTGGTTGGCTGGCATGAGGATGTTCTTTCCCAGACTTTTCCAGAACTTTGGCTTAGATCTCTACAGGTCTAAAATCTCTACAGATCGAACTGTTGTGCAAAAGTAACCCATTCTTCATAGTGATGACTGGATTTCTCCATGACATTAAAATGCATATGACCTGGGACACGACATTTTCTGTGTTTGAAATAAGTGTCAAGTTTATGGCTGTACAAGGCTGGCTGATGTGAATTTATCTGCTGAGGAACTGATGAAAAAATGTGTTGGTGGTCACAGCCAGGGATAGTATTCTGGTTTCTTTCCTAGGTTTTTCATGGACTCACTAGGGTGTTCTCTGGCATGCCTAGGTCCGTTCACCTTCATGTCTGTAAAAGGGATTTGTATTTATCCACCTCACATCCTGTTTCAATACAAAACCTTTAATATCTGTGAAGAAATTTGTGCTACAGCAGTGTAATGTAGTACATGCACTTGTGATAATGGGGAATAACCCCATAATGGGTTAGGGTTTTATTTTAATTAGTAGAAATCCAAAAGAACAATAGTGAATCAAGCCACTTTTTAAATTTACTATTAACTTACTTATTTAACTAAGACTAGAATTTGCCCCAGTGTCAGATTCTAGAATATTAATAAATAATGACATAAATAGCAACCACAGAATTAAGCAATTAATGAGTTCTTTTTACCACATGAAAGGCCCTGATACAGACCCTTTAGCTCTTGCTAATGAGAAAACCAGACAGTTTCTCCCACAGGCAGTCTGTCAGCTTTCTTCAGGCATTTCATGAATTTTGGTCAGAGCACCCATGATACACAGTAGGTGCACGGTATAGCAGATCCTCTCCTCGGTACAGAAAGCTGCCTAGAAGGTTGGCCACCAGTCCAAAACTCTGCTTCACGGTTTATCAAACTTAGGTAAAAAGGACAAACTCACAGAGTCTTTGGAAACATCATTTTTTGGCACTTTAAGTTGGTTCGTATGAGATTTTCCTTCTTTTCCACATGAATCCACTTTATGAAAACAGATGTGAGCAGAAGAAAGCCAATTATTTGACAACTTAAAAGGTGGGGAGAGTTAAAACAGTTGCTAAACAATGATGAAACTAAAGTTGAATAGCATTCAATTAATATTTATAACATGCAGCAATATTAACAGCAGAATTAACTTATTTTTGTACGTCTGACAGCTCTCTAGTTGATTAAGAATTGCATTATGATATTTTGCATATTTCCCATGCAAATATAGTGTTATTTGCAGAATTATTTTTATCCTTAATTGAGGCTTTGTTTGGAAATCACTGTTTTCTCCTGTACTGAAGCTGTAAAGAAGTAAATGATCTTATTAGGGATGTGATTTTTTTCCCTATCACCTTCTCATAAAAATTTATATTTTATATGCTGTGTATTGCTAGGGTCCTCTGAAGCATAGCGTATACCACAACACAGGAACTCTTGCTCAGAGATTGGTGGGAAGTCTTCCCACAGCTGTAGCCACAAGAACAGTTGTAAGTTGAGAGAGCCTCTGAGCGCCTTCAAGCGTGGAAAACTTGTTTGTTTTATGACACTTCAGAAATACACACAAAAGGTGGTCCTTGCCTCAGACGACCACAGTACTGCCCCTTCCGCTTTCACAATGCTAGTTTAGGGAATCGTTTTGGTAAAACCAGCCAGAACCCCCTGACTTTCTGCAGGGAACTATTCAGTTAATATTATTTTGTAACAATACTTTGATCTTTAGTAATGCTCCTTCTTGTCTATTTTTATCTGACGGTTACTAGCATTTTCTAAAGCATCTGTCTGATTTAACCATTGCTGTTAGAGATCTCAAGTTATTTTTAAAAAAATTTACATATCATGTATACCTAAAAGTGCAAATTACAGTCTAGTCAGGTTTGTGGAAATAAGCGGTCCAGAGGATGCCTAAATTCCATGGGAAATCATGGGAACTGGTGTTCAGCCTCATTTCCATTAGACTATTCTATTGCATCTTTACAAAGCTAAGAACTTTATTAAACCTGGTTTTAAGCAGCTTTGTAAAAAGATGAAGGAAATGGAAGCAGAGAAAAGGGTTGGAGCACCCACCTTAGCTACTCTTAATCTACATGGAGTGTTGTGAGCATTCCACAACATAATCAGCTTCCCAGTAACATATGTGCCAGACCAGTAGCTCACCACACACAATGTGATGAACATTTGGCAGCCTGATGCCATAAGGATGGCGTGGCCAAGTCCAAACAGCCTTTCTGCACCGCTACTTATCAGTACAATTTTGCACATTCCGCTTCCTACGGGGAATAATTTTCATCCGTTTTTGGTCAGACTTACTTGGGCTACTTTCTGGTTTCAGTTTTAAAACCATGTAGGGATTTGACTGAGTTATTGGGTTAGGACAATGGCAGCCAAAACCTAAATGAAATATGGCTGTAACGGCAAGAACAACTAAGAATAATAACTTATTTCATCCAAAATATCATTTCAGAGGAGGAGTGGAAGCCTCCATGACATAAGTCATTTCAAATTTCCCTGGCAAAAGCATGAGGCAATAAACAGGTTCAGTCCTGTACTGAATCACTATGATGATACAATAAACTTTTCTTTCTCCCACTCTAATGATTCTATGCTAAAGGTCTGCGCTGCTCGAAAAGAGAAAACGGGATAAAGGTGAAGGGCGACAGAGTGAACAGAGAAGGAGGGAGTTTGCTGGTGGTTTTAAATATTTTTCCACCTTCATCATGGTCTTTTCACTTACATCCAGCCCTGCTTCCGACAAGAAGGAAACAAAAAGGATGAATGTGGCAACGAGAACTTATCTCTGTCTCTACTTTCTTACTTTTCTCCTTGGATGAAATTCAGATGCCAGGCTGTGAAAAAAAAAACATCTTCCTGTTGCCAGTTTTTCATGCACTCCAGAGACAGCCAGGGTGGCATGTTTTGGATCTATATCTGTATTTTCATGCTCTTTTGGCATTCCTTTTCTTCCAAATAATTTACATTATTTTAGATTCTGTAGAAACAATAACTATCAAGCTATTTGGAACTTTATATTAAAGAATAATAATCAGAGTTTCTATAAATCACAGTAAAATGTTGTAAGGGAAAAAAGAAAATCACTCTGTTCACCCTGGCAGACAAGTATAAACTCAAAAGAGCTGAATTCATGCCTTGCTCTGTCAGAAACTTCATTTATGACGTTGGATAGACTATAGCCTCTCTCCATCTCTGCTCTCAGACTGCAGAACAGGAATACTATGGACACTTCCCTTTTTGATTGCAGTGGGCTAGGTTAGGGGAAACCTTATGAGAAATCATAAACACTTTCTGCAGGACAAAAAGAACACCATGACAAAAAACGTACTCAGAATTGTGAAGCAATAGGAAACTACTGTAATGAAGATATATAAGTATCAAATTAAATTACTGGTCCGGGCTGTAACAGTCTTACCTGTGAAGTCTCTTAAAGCATATCTGAGAATACAATATGCACAGCCTTGACTTGGACTAAGTGTAGTGCTGCTTTATACTTACAATATGGATGGAGTGACTTCTTGTATGTATATCCCCATGTAATTGAACATATGATTCAGTGAACAGCTCCCCTGCATCCCACCGCTTAATTTTCCTCAATATATAAATAATTTTTTAAAATTGTTTTCTTCTGACAGTTGTGTGCACTCCTCTTCCCTACAGACAAAAAAAGTTAAGCTGAGCAATAGTGAAAAATCTGGAGGTCAAATTCTGCTTTGAGTAATACCTTGGCACACTTCAGACAGGATTTTCAAAGGAGGTGAGAGGCCAGGCTGTCCACGAACACAGCAGGAGAACATAGCCGGTTACAACACCCCTCTTTATTTTCTTTTCCCAGGATCCCAGACCAGCTACAGCAGGAATTGTTCTGTGGCAGGCCAGGTAGCAGGCAGTAACACACCTTTCCACCTCACAGCCCTGCAGTGAAGCAGGCGAAACTGGCCCCCCTCTTCCAAAGAAAGGGGCTAGGGGAGACTGGCTTAACACAGGGAAGGAGGAGGAAGGGTTATCTCTCTTTAGCACTTAGACTGGGGAAG
The DNA here is from genome assembly GCA_013398855.1 of Mohoua ochrocephala. Lineage (NCBI taxonomy): Eukaryota > Metazoa > Chordata > Aves > Passeriformes > Acanthizidae > Mohoua > Mohoua ochrocephala. The sequence continues at coordinate 146,402 of VZTA01021803.1, read as the reverse complement.
GAGGAGAAGCCCTTTCCAGTCAAACATACTAACATTTAGGCTACATTCTCATATATACGCCTATTCTCTTTGATAGATATATAAAAACACATGTATAGTACAACGCTTATTGAGAGATATTCTGTTTCACAGTTATTTTTATTATTCCGTCACCAGCTTTAAACTGCTCACAAATGTGCCCCGGATAAATAGGCAGGACCTCGCCTCAGAAGTGGGAGCATGGGGTCAAATCCCTTAAGAATAAGAACAAAAATGAAAATAAGTTTCTCACAACATGACTGAGTACTCTCATTCCTGACCCAGGGAGAAGAAGAGGGAAGGGGGAAAGCATCTCCTTTACTGGCATTTGATGAGAGCACAGCTTTCGTGGCTGTGCCCTTCACCCAGCTCTCCTCTCCAGCCACTTGCTGAGAATATCTGCCTGCACATACCTCCAGCACACGCTCTGATCTGAATTTGGGAATGACATAGACAGAAAGCAGGTCAGCCCAGTACAACCTCAGGAGCCCCTGTGCCTGAGCAAAAGCTGGATTTGGAGATATGAAGCTCAATGGTGAGAAGGGAGGTGCCTCCAGGACTCCCTGGTACCTAAGTGAGGGCTTGGTAAATGTTAAAAACTTACTGAGGGGATTTAAGTCCCCAGGCAGTTCCTGTGAATAGCTGTGTCAGTGAGATGTGCCTGTATCCCCTGCTGTAACAAGACTTGCTGGAGAGGTAATCAGCTGGTGCTTCCTCCTTCCCTTTTACCTCAACCAGGTGGCACCTGACTGCAGAGTTTTGGTGCTGCAGGGTAATGTAAATCCCTCTGCCAGGTCCCCAGCACAGACCCCTCCTCCAGAGACTTGGAAACTGGGGATGGGCAGGATTTTACACCGGCGTGGGTGGGGCTGCATCTTATCCTCCTAACTGGAGACATGCAGGCCTCTCCTCTGTCTGCCAGCTGCATCCCCAAATCCTCTTTTTTTGTTTCCTCTACCAAAAAGGAGCCAGGTTGGGCAGATATCTGTGGAGGTGGCAGAGGATGGAGTCCGTCGCTTTCCTACGCTCCTGCAGGTCAGTGTCACGGCAGTCATGAGAGCCCTAAACACACCCACATTTAGCAGTCTGACTACTACTTAAGGAATCCTATTGATTTAGATTCTCAGTTTATTCAGGTTCAATATAGTTGAGGTATCTTTAACAGGTGAAACGGCTTGCATGAGGCATTAACAGCCAAAACTGAGTTTACAGATCACACCTGAGCAAAAAATCTCTCAGGACTGTTAGTTTTTCTTTCTCCCACAGGCAGGGGCCTGTTGCTGGGTGAGAGGAGTGGCTCGGGGGACAGCCATCAGAAAGTCCTTCAGGCCTTAACAGAAAGTCCTGGAAATGTGAAGAGATTCCCAGTACCTGCTGCCCAGCCCCACGGGACTGCATCTCCCGGGAGCACCCAGGCTGAGGCCGCTCCTCTGAACTGACCCATATTTAAACTTTTGAGGTTTCCTCATCCTGCTGCAGCTTGAGGGCAATGTGGGCTTCTTCCTTCTTGCGAGAGGAGATGCAGGATGGGACGCGGTGGCCAGGGAGCAATAACAAGTATGGGAGAAATTTTAGCTTCAAGAAATTGAAGAAAGCACTTAGATCCCTCTTTGGTCATGTTTTGAAAGCGAAATTAAAGAGGCAGCCTCCTGATTTAAATTGTTTAAGAAAAAAGAGAAATAGTAAGAAAAGTGCACTGTGTATACAAAAAAAAAAAAAAGTCTAAAATTTGCCTGAGTGTAAGTATGCAAACGAGTTCAGAGTTTTCCAAATATGGACTCGGTGCGAGTCAGAGGGGCATGAGCCAGGTCTCATGAGTAAACAAAATAAAAATACCAGAGGGAATGTTTTAATAGCTCCTTTTAATTCCCAGTTCAAATAGATTCCTTGCTTCATTTGCTCAAGTGAAGCCATGTCGATTTGGTGGCTGTTAGGGGTTTGTCTTACTGAATACACCAGGGCCTGATCCCAGGCTGTATTACTGTGAGTGTACACCAGCAAAATTCCCTGGCTCCAGGAGGGTTACAGGGAGCCTGCACACCAACAAGCAAAAGAACCAGAACCTTTATTCCCAACAGGCTGTTTTGGAAAGAAGTATTTTAACTACTGGAAAATCACCGCGCCTCTGACCACTGCGAAAGGTTTTGCTAGGACCATGCAAATCTTGTATGCTGAACTCTCCCAGAAAAGTATATTAATCTGTCAGCTAAAGGAGTTCCAAAAAGGAATGCTGACAAGGTGCTGAACATCGATTTGGGATGCCCACATTCAGCTCCTGGCCTGGCTCCTATTGCTGGACCACAGCAATTCCAGACCTGTCTTTAGCTGGCATGGTGCCTCAGTTTCCACACTCAGACACTGGAGATGATGCAGCTGTGTAAAATGGTTGGAGATCTACTAGCAGGAGCAAATTTTAGCAACAGTGGTGAAACCGATGAACTGCCGCCTTCTAGAAATCTCTCTGCTGTTGGATCACCAGATGTCTGTGTACAGGTTAATGAACTTTGCTGGTCCTCAGTGCAATCTCCTGCCAGTTGGACACATACATTCTACCGACTGTGCAGAGGACTAGTAATAACAAATTACATTTTCAAAGTCCCTCAGAGGTATTAAGTACTGAAAGTGATCATTCAAATTACCACAAAAGGCCAGAAAGTTGACCACAGGCAGCTAAAGTTCGAGGTACCGATTCTCATTCAAATTACTGCCCTTCTTCTTAAATGAATTTTAGTGACCGAAACCTGACGGAAAAACTATTACTTGTGAATGGTAAAACTACCTACAGTTTTTAAACCTGATACCTCTCTTTTATCCGTGACTGGTTGACTAACTTACATTTTCAGTTAAATTACTCCAGGGAGCTATTCTTTCTACCTGGCTCTATGCCTACTGTCCAGTTTTACAGAGAGACATTTAGTTAGTAAACTCAGTGCCATTTCTTTGAGGTTTCTGAAGAAGGATATGTAGAAAAGAAGAAAAATGGCCCAGTGCCATGAACTACTGCTCAAAACTCATAAATTACATCTTCACCAGGACCTATAATTTAATGAGGAAGGTTAGCTATAGCAATATGAATTATATTTTGTCTCCACCCCACCCTAATATCCTTTGCTCCTCAGACACCTTTTTACCAGGTGGACAGGCAGCTTTGTCCAGGGAGCAGGACTCTGGCTGAAATCTGGGGTTTACCTCCAGAGCTGGATGAATGTGATCAATTTATCCCTTTCCTGCACTGATTTGTCTGCTGGCAAATCACCAAGCAATTCCCAGCTAACAAAATGTTGCTGTAAGATGATATATAGGGTGAAATGGAGAGCAGTTCCTTCCTCAATATAGCTGCAGATGATGTAGTCAATGATAGGCCTTTTAGGTGGAAAATAAAATTCAGCCATCTAGAAGGCAGCTTCCACCTTGTTTATACCTCCTGAATGCAAACATTTTATTTGCATGGCCAATGAAAGCTATTTTAGATGCAGTTACGTCTTGTAGAAGGCAGAGCTTCATTTTTTAATGCATCCTGAAAGAGATCTTACACTGAAAATTTTACCTGCGTATTCATAGCCAAGGGGCTTCTGTGTTATAAAGACAAGGGTAGAAACAGCACATGTGAGTAAGTCCAGGCACCTTGGATCACTTCACAAATAGGATTCAAACTTGGCATTAGTCCCTCCAACTTGTGAGTGCCCTGATCTCGGGGGGATTCAGCACCTTGATGGCAGTGCTGGGGAGAGCAAAGTGTCTTCAATGAGATTTGTACAACAAGCAGCAGAACTAAACCAGCCAGTAAAACAATGTGGCCTTAAGCCTCTGCCATTTCTGCAATGACTCTGGGTGTTGGGGAAAAAGTATTGGTGTATATTCCAGGATCAAATGCTAGTTTTGAGGGTCTCAGTTGTGGTTCTCAGCCTGTGGCTGCTCATGTAGGCTCACAGTTGGGCTAAAAATCCCTTGTCTTCAACCTCCTCCTGGCTGAAGTCCTCTGAAAAAAGATCCCAAATTTGCTGTGGGTACAGATGAATAAGTAGATCTGAGTTTCTGGGAAGTTTGTTTAGCTTAGGACTGCTGAACTCAGCCACAAGGTTGTTTTAAGAATGGGCACAAGGTGGGAAAAGTCAGGCAGATGACACATTCTGTCTTCCTTTTGGAAAGCTCAGAAGCCAATCCTTTCCTTAGCAGGGCCTGCTCTTACCTTTTCAAGCGGCTGTGGCTTTGCACATTTCTTTACTACAGGACAAATCTAATGCAGCAAGAACCACTGGATCTGCAGAGAACACTGGAAGAAAGGTGAGGGAATAATTTTACCTCAAACTAGGAACAGAAATATTTCAGGATGTTTCTGGAAGGAGTGACAAAGAAAAGAAGATCTCAAGAACCTGAAACTGCTTTTTGCAGGGATCTCAGTTTACATTTTCTCTGTTTTCTTTTCCCAATGACTGGACAAATGGACTTCCACCCCACAGTCTACCTGAAGATTTGATCATGGCAAACACAGTGAAAGTAGCATTTCATTCCCAGATGCCAGATGCTGCTGAACAAGCACAAAAGAAAGCTAGGGTGGAAGAGTCATAAGGACATGAGTCACTAATTTCTTTCAGTCCTCATTTCAATTACTTCCTGCCCCTTAACAGGAAAATAGCTACCACAGAGTAAATGCAGGGACATCCATGAACAGAGAGAAAGCTTGGAACACCACAAATACTATTTAAGAAATATCTGCTGATTTAAAGAAATCACATATTATTTCTTGTATATTCGCGTATAGAACATCATAAAGGAAAATTCTGTGTCAGCTTGCTAATTCAACCCAGTTCAATTACCTATGCAAATGCATGGTGCCCCAGTAAATCCTGCACCACATTGCTTTTTCCAGACCCACCCCACTGGTGCTGACAAGGGAAGAAATGGTTCTTTGCTGTCTCTACCATGAGGAATTCCTCACGGAGCTGAGGATTAAATGTGACTCTTTCAAACAGATTGCCTTTTCTTTAAATTGATGTTAGTTAAACAAAGCTATCTTTTCCTATCACAATGTTTATGCTTGCTACTGGTTCTTCTCTCTCCAAGTTACTTGCTAGTACAAGGTGGTGATCAGAAGGGAGGGAAGTCTATGTTTTGAGATTCTTTTATTTATGAAAGAGAATGGAAGAAAGATGAAGTAGCATTAATTCATCTTACAATGTTTTCACAGCAGAAAAAAGAGTTGGCAAAAAGTGTACTATATAAGCTCAGTCAGCCAGCTCCCAGGGTTGTACTGCTATTTGCCCTAGGCCAATTATATTTTACATGATCAACACACCCAGTAATTAAATAATTAATTGGTTTCTTTTGGAAACTCTATAAAATGTCATGGACCAGAGAATATTTATCTTGCCTCTGTGATTCCTGCTGAAGAAACATCTGGGGTTTTTTTCTGCAATCAACATGAAACCTGAAGGGGCCTGAATTCAAAAGCAATTATATTTTATGTCATTTATGTGCATTACAGGCTGACAAATTAAACTTGTTGGAATATGCGATCCCACCCTCCCTGTCCAATTTATGTTTGATTGCATTTTCGGACAGCCATGGAGAGAGCTGTTGCAGCTTGATAAAAGTTGTTGATCCATCAACTCCTCTAACTTCTCCCCAGAGTTTAAAATAACAAAATAGTTGTTCTAACAGAAAAGCTGTTGCTAGACTCTGCTTCCCTTCTACAAGGATTATTGCCAGGCAAAACCCCAGGAAATGTCTCTTGATATGTACCTTGTAGCAGGTCCTTCAAGTGCTCTCAGCCTTCATCTCATTTTGAAAGAAAAACTTGTTTCCTTTAAAAACAGCTTCTACTTTGAAAACGATAGAAGACTTCCGTGAAAAGAGTCCACAGATGCAGATTCTGGATGGTTTAACTTTCCACTTCTCATAGAAGGTCCCTGTTGATACTGAATCTTTGCTGTTTCACAGTGGTATCTCTAATGTTGTTCATAAGCAATAAGGCAGGTATGTTTGAGCACATTGATGCCCTTTTGCTGCTATGGCAGCAGAGCTGGAAAGTTACCCCCTGGGTAGGACACCCTGTGGTACCTCTGGTGTCACTGCGAGAGCTGTTGGCGATTTAGCAAATGGGAACATTTCTTGTGAGCTTTCTTTGAATCAAAATCCTTTCCCTGGACTGTGCTAGGAAGCTTAAATAGCACCATGACAATGCTCTCAGTAATGTCTCATGTATGTGGATACAATGTCAGGCTGCTACAGGTACTGCCTTGGGGAAGAATGCACTTAAGTCTTCTATAAGCATTGTCATGTATGAAAAAAGACAAGTTTAGCCTTCCCCAATTCTAACAGTTGATCTAAAAATTCACAAGAGTTAATAACAATAAAAAGTAATAACACGTGTTTGGACAGCTATTGGGATTACTCCACCATCACTTTGCAATTTTCTCCCAGTCATCAAAAACTAACGTAAAAATTTCATCTGCCTTCAACAACATGCTGAGATATGAAACAACGCAGCCAGGGCTTGTCACCTTGTAAAAGGGATGTCTCTGGGGAGAATTGGGAAAACCACCTTACGTGTCACTTATGAGTCTTACAAGTCAGTTCCAGGATGGATGATTACATTTGTCAATGTAATACCCATTTTCAGTTTCTATTGTGTCGTTTTTCCCTTCTAGTATCTTCTGCTTTACCCTAGAGAGGTTACAGTGTTAGGGAAGACGTGGAGGTAGATAACTGCATTCAGATAAATGCCTAAGTCAGTTTCTTAGCTCTGGAAAGTATGTAAGGATTTCTTGTCTACCTTTCTTCTCCATGTATATATTCAGATCACTTACATTTACTGAGAAGTCCCCATGATTTTGCTGCAGCTAACCTTCAGCAATGCAAATTACATGCAGATGAGTGATCTGTAGTTAGGCCTCAGCTGGAAAAAAATGCCTGGCTTGCTTGCTTCAGCCCTCTGCCCTTTCTCAGATGCTCTGATGATGCCACTTCTACCGCCTCTTCCCTCCCTCCCAGGATACTCGTCACCTCCTTTCCACTCCTGCCAGATCTGTGGTCTGCTCCGGAACATCCAGAGCTGAGCCAGACCCAATGCACCCACCCAGGCCACGGTGACACCCTCGGAGAGGCTGGGATGAGCCAGTACCCCATTCCCCAGGGGAGCTGTGCCGGACTGGGGTCCTGCCCCACACCCCCGCTGCAGTGTGCTCACACTTCCCTGCTGAGCTGCCTCACCATTTGGAAAACACTTTGCCAGGGAGTTACTGGAGATGAGACTTGGCCAAGGATCTCAGCCATCTCCGCCTACTTGCAGCTGCAGGACTATACATCAGCTCCCAGTATCATATAGCTAGACCACAGTGCTCCTTGTTTCCAGCCTCTAAACTGTACTAAAAGGCAGCTAAAAATACCTTAAATACTTTCCTAATGTTCCTTTTCCACATAAACAACTTCTGTGGGAGGAAGTGGCTTGCACATTTTTGTCTGGTGGGGTGGTTCACACTAAGAAAATATTTAAGAACGCCTATATGAGACCATACTAACTGATGAACAAATCAACCGCCAAATCTGCTAAAAAGAAGAAAACTAGGTAGGCCTGTGCTGCTGAAGTTCTGAAAGGTTCTTGAACTCTACAAGTAACTTTTAGGCCATCCTATAATTGGAAAACTTTCAGGAGAGCTAAGTGCAGAGGTAGGAGCTCACACAACCATTGAGACTCTTGAGAGTCTCAGCACCCACTACTTACATGCGTTAGCAGGGACTGATGGCGTCTCTGCACCTTCCAAAATCAGGCCCAAAGTACCTCAAGTTGGTGTTCAAAAAGCAGGAATAATTTCTGCAGTTTTTTACTTAAACAAACACCAGTTTCGCAAGTAAGCTTTGTAAGCACAAGACAAATGAGGCATTCTTTTGAGAATTTGCAGCAATAGTAACAAAGGCAACTTACCTAGGCAGGGCACTAAGCCAGCATTCCTACCACCTATAGAATATTCCTTATCTCACCCTCAGGCCATATGTTTCAGCCAGTCCCTGTTAAGATTGAAAGACTATAAAATAATTGCAGCAAATGTTTAAAATAATGCTGGACTTTGTGTTACAGTCAGTAACGTTTCCTGTAACCATTCTGTATCAGCCAGAATTCTTGCTGATGTTAATTCTTAATATAGGCAAACCACCAGATCCTTCACTGAAATCAATGGCCACGTGCTTCCAGATTTTAACGAGATGAAGTGTCCTTTCAAAGTATATTCAGAACAGGTGATTTTTTTTTTTTTTTTTTTTCATTTAGGACCTCAACTTTACAGGGTTGAGAGAATATTCATCTATTCTGCTATGTTTAGCTCATCAGGTACAGTCATTATTCTGGAAGAAAGTCAGGCCTATTTCACCCTGCCCATTTGCAGGGTAAGCTCTTCCAGAACAGCTCTGCCAGGCAACTTGTCCACATTTCCTGGCAGTTGTTCCAAGTGACTGAAAATCTCAGTCCTTTGGTGGTTCTTGGGAACCCATTAGAAACAAGCAGCTCCTTTGTTCCTGGTCTCACTGGACACTCATGCACAGCTCAGCTGGCACTCTGGTAGAAGCAGACATACATTCAATTATTTTTAGCGCCTCAGGAGGGATTCTCAGACTAAACCTTTGAAATAGAGTGGCAATTTAGGTGGGGAAAGCTTGTCCTAGTCATGCCTGTATTGCACCTTTTCTACACAGAGAACACAAATCTCCACACAACACAAAGCCATTCCCAACGAAAAATTGTCTCCTTCCACAGCAGCTTGAAGTATATGGTTCATTTTTATCCCCCAAATCATTCTCGTTGCTAAAAAAATCTTAGTGTATTTATTCTAACACCTACCAAATGTAAAAGAAACCAGAAAGATCTATTATCCTGTTCTGCAAACCAAGAACTTAGAGATATAGTAAGGCTCTAGACAAACAGTTTTTTCCTGATTCAGATGTGTTTTAACAACACACCTTGGGTGCTCTCAAATGCACCAAACCCAGAAGTCACCACTGGCTGACCAGTTGTTCACACTTCTTACGGCATTTAAGTTCAGTCACACTATCTGAAACCACTTCTTAAAGCTCTGTAAGCTGAAATTTGCCTATTCCAATTTAAGAAGTGCTCACAGAGATTAATGAGGGCAGTAATACCAAAAAAGAGAAAGAGCGAACAGGCAATCTGTTACAGTACACAGTTGTTCCCTAAATTAATATCTGTCCATGGCATAATGGCAGACTTTTGATAGGCTTTAACTACTTGTATCTTGCCTCATTGCCTCTGTGAATGATGGAGTCTCTACCCACAAAATCTCCTGTTGGCTACTAGTTCTTGCAGTTTAAATGCACACAGGTTGACTTTGTTTTTCCCAGCAAATCTGCTCCATATTTGCAAGTCTGCTTTAGACTTTCCTGGGACTTCAAGTTTTCACAGCAACAAACAGCCAAGCCTTCTAAGGGATTGAGTTCTGAAGGAGACCTCCTTACCCTGCAGATGGGAGTTCAAACTGGGATGGCATTTTGGAGCATTCCTCTTGGATTAAGCTTTTTCATGCAATCCTCAGAGAAGTTGAGAAGAAAACACTGGTTTTTTCCCCAAACACCCCGTAACTCAGCAGTAAGGGGTATCCACCAAGGCTTTAGTAAGTTCAGATTTAATTCTCCCCTCTATTTGGGAAGCTTTGAACCCACACCTTCCACTGTGAATTCTCTAACCAGGGGACAATGCTGTTTACACAAGGAGGGCTGTTGCAAACTTCTTTTGAAGCGCTTCCAGTGTGCTTGGACTAACGAAGCATTCACTGGGCCAGAGAGAATACAAGTGAGAGAATAAGCATGACTCCATTGCCTCGTGATTAGGGCATTCCAAAGGGAGGAGACCTAAGTTTTGTTCCTGCTCTAACGGCTATTTAATGTTCTATCATTAGATTATATCATATTATATTGATACTCTTTATATGACATATACACATGTATTCAAAGAAAATGGAAAACAGTCCTTTAAGGGGGGACTGGGACGCAGATTTCTTCCTCTAACATCCTTTTCAGAGGGTGACATAATTACTGGCCTATGAAGTCATACTTATTCTTTCACTTTCTCTGGACAATTAGCATTTAATTATTGCAGCCCGCATTAAACATTTTTTATAGGAGGACTTCAGGCTCTGCTGTAGCCTGGTGGTGAGAGTTCCATGGGTTGAGTGCCTCCAGGTCAAGGCGTTTTCACCCCCCTGGCTCCTTAGCAGTGCCTGCTCCGTGAGCGGACCTTGGCAGTTCCCATCCTCAAACACCTCCCCTCCTCCCATGGTGTGTGGACAGCACTTCACAGGCCATCAGGGAACCTAACACAGAACTACAGATGCCATTACATTGAGAAAGAGTTGGATATTATGTTGCCTGGGCCCTTTTCTGCATCCAACTCAAAGCTACCTGCTAAAGGCCAGTCTATTAAGCCAAGCAGACTCCTAAATTCTGGACCAGACTTCCTTCTTTTTCTTTGATTTCCCAATTTAAGCAGATCTGTGTCTAGTTAATAAGCAGATGGGCAAGTTCAGAGGAAAACTGAAGTGATAATGTTGCTAGGAGTTTCAAAATTATTTCATAGTGGTTGCAGTGTTTTAGGGAGGGGTATTTGTAATCATGCTGCTTATGATTCATGACTGATATTATGAGGTTGTCAGGCTGAAAACTGTCCAGTCTTTGCCCTAGCATGGATGTTTATAGATGGGTAAGCCAGGAACAACTGGATATCAATAGAGAGAGGCCTTTGGACAGTGGATAGTTACTAAGAGCAGAACAAAGATATCAAGTAGTGAGTGTGGCTTTAAAATAAATGCTTCACAGGACAAAGGCCATGGACATAAAAGTGAACAGAATAAAACCAGACCTTCAAGTCAAGAATGCAAGACTAAAGGCAAGGTCCTTCTATCAGCGAATAAGGCACTGCCACAAAAAAGAAAGTCACACCAGCAGTGTTAACTTCAGCTTAAAGAATATGCTGTTGTTGTGTTGCAGGAGAGAGGTGGTGAAGCACAAGCATGGGTGTACTTCTTGAGCTACTGAAAACAGAGTTAAGTGATGCACATGACTTTTCTGCAAAATCTGCAGATTTTTCTTCCCTGCTCCTACTTTGTTTTGGTTGAGGGAGTCTATCACAGCAGGTTCATGCCTTTTGGAGGTTCTTGGATGTGTAGCGTGTAAGCGATCGGGATGGCGGTGTAGGGCACCACAACAAGTATACAAATGGTGTAGTAGCCAGACTGTTGATGCCTATTCTCATAAGAAAAGCAGTAGAGTATGCTTCTGCTTGAGGATCTAGCCCAGATAACCAAAGCCATAAGCAGGGACTGAATATTGGTCACTCTCTGAAAACTTAAAACTTTTGTAGGTCTGGCCACCAGGACTCTTCAAACAGGCAATATAACTGCCTTTAAAAACTGAAAATGAGATCTTGAATGAACTGGAAGTAGGGCATGGGCTACTTGTGCTTCCCTCAGCTTTGACACACACATTTTTCCCTTTCTTTTCTTGGCTTTGTGAGAGCTATGAATCAGCCCTGCTATGAATACAGTCTAACATAGAGGTGTCTGTGTTTTATTGNAACATATGTCTTCCTACATCCCTCATGGTTAATGTTAACAAAACTGCCTAATGCCAATAAAAATCTATACACAGACAGACATGTAGATATACAGACATCTTTTGTAATTGAAAATTTTTACGTAAAATTTCAACTTAACAAATCTACTGCAAAAAGATCTCCATCCATTGCTCATCATGGACTGCTGCATCTTGCTTATCTTCCAAAATGTAAAAACTATCTTAAAATATCAAACTATCTCCATGCTTAGAGGATAATATTCTTTTTCACTCCAGCAAACGTTGATTATAGAACATTTTTCATTACATATTGGCTGAGTTAGACTTGGTGATACTGCCCCTGACACCTGTAAATCAAAGGAAAGATGTGCAGGGCTCTGCTGCTCTGACACCTCATCTCTGTCACATTTTCACCTGCTCATTGTGTGAACACCAGCTGGGTGCTGCCAACACAGCTGGGCTCAAAGTCAGTGCTAATTCGAGCCAGGCACAGAGCCTGCCTCCTTTCAGCAGTGTTTGGTCTCCTGGCTCTGGGTCACTCCTCCAGTCCTGATCCTGCACTCAGGCCACACTGCAGGGATTTCAGTTCTGGGCTGAGCGTGGATTGTCCTTGGATCTGCATTCCTTTATACAGTTTATTTCTAATACTATGGGAAAGATATATTTCAGTAAGTGTACCATGAACCAAACTCTTCTCTGCTTTGGAAATTACTTTTAAATATCATACACTAAGAAGTTATTCACTTTCATCTAATCAATCTATTCATAAACGAAAAATTCTAGAATGTAGCACCTATATAAAATAGCTCTTTTAAATTGGGTAGAAACCAGATCTAACCTGAACTCACTTTAGCCAGGAGCCTTTCTTTCTCAGTGAGTGCACCCTGGATGAATCTTCTGAGAAATTTTACACGTACCTTCCCTCCTTACCTCTCAGACACATATGCATGCACACATACACACACACACATATACCCGCCATTTATGCATTAAATGCAAATTTGATGCTGCTTCAGGCTACAGGACTCATAACCCTAAAACCTTAAGAAAAGGGAGTTTGACATTCTGCCCCCTGACCAGCCTATGGATTTTTTTTTTTTATTACAGAAAAATTTTACCAGACTCTCGGCCAAAAAAAATTTTAGTTACATTTTGTTTAAGGATTTGCTGTCTTTATCTCATGAGGCTGATAAACACTGCTTTCAAGAACCTTCCTATTGCCTTCTTTCACCTCGCTCATCTGAAAGTCAGGATTGATATAGGGCAACATCTCACAATTCCTCTGCCTACACTGTGGCCATGTACATACAGTCTTCAATTTCTTCATGCAGAAAGGAAAAAAACTTGTCTCAAGTATAGCAAGACTCCTGCATGCAGAAACATCTGTCTACCAGAATTTAAATCAAGAACAAAGCTCATTTATTATAAGTTTTATCAACAGCAGCAGCAAGCATATACTATGTTTCCTGTCATGATGACCTTTATCTTCGAGTAAGAGAGCAGCAAAACAAGAAAAGAACAAATACAAAGTTCCTAGAGGAGAGCACAGCATATCCTGCCTCTGCAACACATTACAGGACAAGCAAGAATAAAAAGCCTTAAAGAAAGACATTACAAAGGCAGATGCCAGGGCAAAAGCAGATAAAGCTAAAGGAAGAAAATAGAATCATTCAACCTACCACATCCTCTGAAACAACAGTTTCCTTGTTCAACAGCAGTTTTGGGATTTCCAGGAAGTTTAATGCCATTGTTTGTGGTAAACATCAACCTGGGCACAGCTTGGTACCAGTAGAGGATTTGTTGTTCCAGCGATTGTTGCTATTGTTTAGAGAAACAAATGTGGAAGAGATGAAACAGGTCCTGGGTCTGTGCTGTCACTGAAACAGAAGACCACTGTTGAAGGGAGAGAAATAAAGGAAAACACAGAGACACAAAAAGCCACAAAACTGTAACAATAATCCCAAAGACACTGGCAGTAAAATGAGAAGCAGACAGGAGAAAAAGTCACAGAAATAAATTAATCTCAAATTCAGAATTTTCCTCTTCCACCAATTTTTGGTGGTGCTTTTTTACTGCTAGCTTTCTTTCCAGCAGAGAGTGCTCCACATTAAGCCTGACATTCAAAGTATTGTTTTAATATTGTTCTCTAAAACAGAGAAAAGCACTTCAGTAACAAAAAGCTGTCATTATCTCAGTTAGGAGACAACATATCACACCCCTTTTGACAAAAGGCAAGAAGCTGAAACAGAGAGCCTAGTAAGGCTTGCCCTGCTGTGGTTAATTGTTCTTTAGTTACCCATAGCACAAGCCTTTGTGTGCAATGATATACATGATGTACAGAAACTCTCTACAAGGCCACCTAATCCTACATCGGATTGTCCATTTTCAAGATTAGAGCTCAAGTTCCAACACTCCTTCATGAAAGCTCTCTCCATCCCAAGCCTGGAAGAAGTCATGCTGAAGTTGTCACCAAACACTCCTCTCAAGCCTGTGTAAACTCACTACAATCTACCCCATTTACAGCAGAACCTGACTTCATTTATCCCCTGAAGCAATTAATACAAACCTTTTACTGCTGGGGGTGGGAGGGGTATGTGCAAAACAAGGTTACCAAGTAACCTGATTTCTAAGAGTACCAACTCAAAATCAGTCTTTGCCACAATCTCTTCAGCACTTCCGAAACAAATAAGCTACATTTTTAGGTATCAAATTGTGAATTTCAGACACTAACTTCATGGTGCCTTTCTTCTGGACCTTCAGCCAGTGAAATGATGAATTCTACCATCAATTATCACACTGCAGCCCCTTGGTCTTGTGGAGGCATTTAACTGAACTGCATGTGCAGAACATCTTAAATGTGCACTACTGGGGAATTTCAAATTTCCTTACATTTTGCAGATAACTCCAGGCGCAGCCAGTCTCTAAGTTTAGGTAGGACAGGTTCCTATGGAAAACTACAAAGCAATAGATTTACATTCAGCTAGGAAAAAAAAAAAGCCCATGTACTGTGATAGAGTTCATTTTTCACACTCAATGTCAACACCTGTTTAGCTGTAGGTTTTTGAAAAAGCAATGACTTGCTCTAACATTGCTGTAGAAGTACTTTATTTCTACATACATGATTTATTTTAATTTTATTTCGTATTATTCAACATAAGCTATTTCTAGTATATATCTATAATGTATTGTGGGTAGAAAGAGAATCTCTGATGAATACATAGCAGTGAGTTCTAGACAGGCAGATAATTTCCTTCACTTAATAATAGTTTTCTTTCCTCTTGGCTGCAGACTTTCATAACTAGCACCATGCCAAACATTCGAAGATTGGATTATGGCCTGTCGTACTTGATTATTTTTGTCAGCATGCTGACCCAGGGTGCCCTTTTCTTGTGTTGTTCCTTCTGTTTCCATTTTTCATGTCATCCAGCTTTTCATCTTGTCAATCAGCTTTTGACTTCCTGATTAAAGTGTCTGTCACATGAGCAGCCTGGTCTCCAGTCAGTTGTTTAATTTGTTCCTCATGGCATCCAATTGAGTTATTCATCTGGCCCAGCTGTTCCCAAGTGCTTCCAGCATCACTTTTTCATGTGTTTGGGTTTAACCTCTATATCTATGTACAACAGTGTGAATTGTTCCCTTCATTCTGTTGACTGCGGATTGCTTTGCCTCTGTCTAATGCCTTGACATTGCTAGGAAGGCTGCTACTGTATTCTGTGGCTTAACCAGCTGAGAGAAAAGCACTATTTCACCCTGGTGTTATGGGAACAAGTACAACTAAACACACTACTTCTCAAGTATTATAGCAGGCCCAATCTTTAACAATTAGGAACATGTAATGGAAAACTCTGCTCTCAGGGATCTGAATCCACCCAAAAAATAATGTTGATGACACTTGGCAGGAGGAGAGAAACGTTACTTTGCCAGGAATTTTTAGCATTCACTTGAAATGAGTTCGCTTCATTATCATGAGGGATGTTTGCTCGGTGCCAAGTCTAGGCCTGGTATAACCCAGCCATAACTCCCAGTGACTTATGTGGGAGTTGCACAAGCTCACAGCAGGGCTAAATTTGGCGATCTGACTGAAGTCGTACAGGCATCCTGTTGGAACAATGGAATTTAAATCAATTCAGTGTCATCACAGTAAAATGCTCAAATCTTGTTGTGTTGCTTTAATTGCTGCTTTTCAGCAAGAATTAGGCAAGAAGGATTAGCATTAAATTCTGACTCCACTCCATGATTTTTTTCCCCTCTGGAATAATGTTATGCCTCAGTTTCTCTACTGGATATAACAATGCACCCATTACTATCGGGATGAAGGAATGATTGTTTATTAAATAAGTTGAACGAAGCTGGAAAATGCTGAGTATCATTATTTATGATTACTAGAAGCTAATCTAACTGAGAAGAATGCTGGATTGGTTTTGAATTATTTATTACAGGGGAGGAAGATGTTGTCCGATAAAAAACTTCCACCTTTTTATGGAAGTCAAGTGAAGTCCATGCCACAGGGCACATGTTGATTGTTTGAGGGTTTGGGAAGAATGTCTCCTTCTTCTCGATTCCTCTATTGTTTCATCTTTTTGCCACGTCTTCTACTGCATCATAAAGTATTGCCATCTGCTACTGTCAGGATGACTCAACTACCCTTCTCATATAAGAAATGCTCTGCTTTAGTGTAAATTGATATTGCATTTACAGAAGATTTATCTGATAAAAGTACAGAGCAAAAAATTTCACCTCAAGCTGGGTAGATTTTCAGCAGACTGCAGCCTTTTTTCCTGTTGTGCTAACACCAGTTTCTCCACAGACACACCAGGATTCAAAATGCTGATTCCATAGCACTGTGAGTTTTTAGCAGAGTTTTATACACCAGAAGAATTTTATTAAACCAATATTAACTCAGTCAGGTCCCTGCTGGATGCCTGTCCACATCATAACAGCTGCCAGCTTGACTGGCACTCACTGGCATCCGTGTAGAAACTCTCAGTGGGGAAGCCAAGCCCTGAATGGACCTGGGTCCTGAAGTGCCCTTTCATCCCTACAGGTGGTCCTGCAGCTCAGGAGTGAGGTACTTTCTTGGAGCAGTCCTATACCTGTTCCAGGGCTGAACAAATTACTTCAGTTTTCACCACCTTCAGACCAAAACTTTTCAAGAGTCTTACTTTTTCCTTTTTTCTCAAATAAACAACCTAAAGTTTTGTTTGCCTGTTAAGAAAACTTTCCGATCGTAATTTTGCATTTATTTGGAAAACAAAGGTATACAAAGGATCAGGAAGTATCTCCAGCAGTGTTTGGGGCTTGAAGCCATGATGCATCTAAAAGATTCCTGCTTTCCTCTTACCTTCTCACTGACTCTGTAGAGACATCTAAAGGACCTTTTTCACAGAATGCAATCTGGCTTTAATAGTGCGAAACAGCTTCCATTCTACTAGAGATTTGTTTGAGAAGGACTGGTCCTGAAAAACACTGCTGTGAAATGCATGCTATTTGGAAAGAATTTGTATGTGAGGTGCATTTTATTTGGTATGAGTTTATATTTTCTAACCTCACAATATTTTAGGACAGGTTAAAAAGTATGACAGAACAGGGTGAATATGTGCACTCGGCCTAGTAAGTTTGCACTCTCTGTCAGTATCTGAGTCTCTCCTGTGTGGAAAAGTGGAAAAAGAGATAGTTATGAAAAATAAGCTTCATCCCATGGCCACATGTAATGCACCCATTCACAATAGGCTGTGCAGTTAGTACTGCTGGGCTTGCTTGGAAACTTTGCCCTAAGTCATTCACAACAGGCTGTGCAGTTAGTTAGTACTGCTGGGCTTGCTTGGAAACTTTGCCCTGAGTCCTGAATTTAGTTGTGTTGTACATTTTCCATGTAGCTCGACTCCTTCTTGGTTAGTCAAGAAAATAATTGCAGGATGTCTCAAACCTGCCCTTCCCCCAGCATCTTGTATCATAAAATAACTCCAGGCGCAATATGTTATGCAAGTCTGTGATCATCCCTCTAATTTCTTATAAAAGATATGACCTCGTTATCAATGAAGATATTTTTAAAGTACTGATCATCTGAGTTAAAACCTCATGGAGAGAAATGCAAAATGCATTCTTATCTTTCTTAAAGCCCAACTCCACATTGGTTGCACTCAATTCAAATTCCATGTGGTTTTCTTTGCAACCAGAACCTACACTACTTGTAAAGATGCACAAAATACAAGCTGAAATTTTGTGGTGCAGCCAAATTCTTGAGAGGTTATGCTACAATATTTGAGGGTGTACTGACTTTACTAGCACCTGAGAACGAAATTTGTCTACCAGGCACAGATTTTTCAGGCCAATTCTAAAAATTTGAACAGTATAAAGTATAAATCAGGGTTAGTTATTCAACTGCATTTCAGGATCATAACCTGAGCAGGTTATGCAGGAGAATGTAGTTGTCAGATTGAGACACCTTTTGGTTTGTATATTGTCCACTGTACTTCTGATCAGTCAGGAAGCCATTTTATTCCCAATGCTCAAAATGGACTGCAATAGGTGTGTAATCAATACTTTTCCACAGAGGTTTTACATTTATTCTCTTTTTTTTTTTTTCTTTTTTTTCCTTTTTGTTGTCATCTTCAGCCTGAAAGAAAAGTTTCTTCAGGTAAAGGTAAAGCTATATATTGCATATATTTTGCTCTTTATGAACCTAACAGGAGAGTGTCTGTGCTCCAAGAAGACAGAAGATCTGCAGCCCTCTCGTTCCTTTTACCTTTGATGTTTTCAAGAAGTGATTGAAATATCAATATGTTTACTGAATACAGAGCACTTCGCCCAGGGTGAAGTAACTGGGTTTAGGATGGCTTACAAGAACCTCCCCATGGAAGAGGACGAGCTTCAGGGCACACGTAAATATGCAATACATACGTGTAGTCATCCTCCCAGACAGAAGAAATGCTCGTGTTTAACAAGCGTATTTCAAATGCAACCTGGTTTAGCTTCTGCTGCACTAACAACTCCTGCAATTAAGCTAAGCTGGTAGCAAATTAACTCGGTTTTTTTTCATATCGAAGGAGCAAACGTAGGCAGGTATTGAACCCCTTTTATGCCCTTGGGCCATCAGCATGCCTAAAATGGGGGAGACTGTAATTGTAAACCCTCACAGATACAGTTTTTCTTCTGTTATATTAGGAGGTGACAAAATGAAGCAGCATGATTGAATATTGAAAAGGCTGGAAAACTTTATGGGTATTGCTACTACTAATAGCCACCTTATGTTTAAGTGAAATCTTTGCATGGGAGGATCTAAAAACTTCCCAATATGCATATAAGGATAATTTTGCTTATCACTGAACTTCTCTGAGGCAGCTCTAGTGTGTGAAAGGAAGACTCCATCAGACACACAGCCAGCCCAGCACTCTGTGACAATCTTTAGTTCTACTCTATAACCTGTACATCAGGACATATGCTGTGATGGGGAGGTGATACTGTGTGATCTTCCCCAAGTTATAGGCCACTAGTTGTCACCAGAGTTGTCATCAAAAGGTATTTTATTCTCCTTTGTTCTTCCTGAGTATAGGCATCTTGTTGTCTCATATATATATATATATATATATATATATATATATAAAATTAATTTCCTTCCATCTTCAGTACATTCAGTTTCTACACGTCATCCCATACCTACCTATACTAAATGCTGGACTAGGTGATATTTTCATGCACTCTCATTTCCATTTAAAATCCTACTGGAAAACTGTGAAATACCCTTTTCTTAGGTATGTGAATAGAGCCTTTAATGCTCGAGTTTAAATGAATGGTGTAGTTTTTGGCCAGGTGTCAAAGACTTAACAGAACTTGTACTATAGTCTTCTCACAGGAAAAAACAAATAGTTTTACACTGAGGTATTTGGAAACAGGTGTACCAAACAATTACAGAATGTTACAGCTCTTGGAGGCAGCCCTCCAAGAAATTAAGGTCTGAAAAGGTATGGCAACACTATCGCATTGATAAAATTTCTACTGCCAAATCCCACTGGACAGGAAGAAACCTGACTGGAGCACAAGGAGAAGATGTGATCACTATTACGTCAGGGCATGAAGCAGCCAGAGTTGCTGCCAACAGGTCTGGAAGGAAAACAATAGAAAAGTTTCATTTGGGGTGTGGTTTGGAAGAAGAAATCTGACTGCTGACCGCTCCCACTCCCAGAGCCACCACCCCGCCTGGAACAAAAAAAAGCCCTCCTGGCCACATTCAGCAAAGTGCCTGATGGAGCCATCACTGCTTATTTAGTATGCAGCTACATAGCTCTACAAACTGAGCAGCAACTGGTTTTGCTGATCCTCCTCTTTCCTGAAGCACCCCATCCACGTTCCCGTTTTACCATATCTCCACCTCCTTTCCATTCTCTGCTGAAAATCCACTCTTCCATTCTTCTCCTTCTTGGTTATGACCTCAGGCAGACAAACTCTTTCATAGAAGTTGCAAAGCCAAGATTTCACTTCCACCTCCTGATTTCTAAAAAATACCCAGAAACAGCAGAAAGCATTTCAAAGTTGTTATAGGACCACAAAAAAGGAATACAGCCTTCAAACCACCCCCTGAAACATTCTCCTGCTTTCACAAAAATTGTGTCCCCAGGAACATCTGCATAACAAATCTCTACCAGGATCTCTTAACTTCCTTTGCACTTTTGCACTTTGAGACAAATATTGTCAGAAACTAATTGGTCTTGTTCATCAATTCTGATTTATCTGCTACCTCGAGACAAGGTGACCCCTCCTCTTCACCCCACAAATCCACCACTTTGCGTGTGCAGTGCTTCCATGTGGCATAGAGAGGAATTCCACCCTGACTCTCTCCATGTTCGGGTTATGGCCCCATCATTATTTTAGTATCTGTAGCTACACATTTTATTACTGGTCACAAAATTATTCCTCTCCATTTTCAAATCCAGCCCGTTTGACTCTGTGCCCTCCCATGGCAGCGACTCCCAGAGACAATCCTCTGCCTTTGCCAAGGCTGCAACGGAATGTTTAATGTTGAAGGATGAAGACATATTATCTGATCTTTGATGTTTAAAGAGAGGGGAGAGACCTCAAGACCCTTCTGCATATTATACAGTGTAACACATTTGTATGCTCTCGGCAGAGCTGGCATATCTTATTCAAGGTCAGCTCTGCTCCACACTCTGGTCAAGTTACCTCCCTCCCCAAGTTTTCATATTTCAGTAGCAAACCAAGTTGCTAAAGTGGGAAGCTGGGCTAAAGCAAACGAGCAAAGAGAAACAAATCCTAACATTTTGTCCTGCTGCTGTGTTTCTCTGAAAAGATGAACTTAATAGCACCCTACATGCATGGACCAAAAAGGGTGGCTGGAAAGGTGGGCCAATGCCCTCGGCCCCAGGAAAAACAGAGCTCAGAAATGCACACACACTCACATAAGATGGGGTAAGAAGTAATTTTACTTTACAATCTAAGACTGCATCATCTGCCACTTGAAACATCTAAGAGACAGAAAAAATAAGCATTTCAGAAGTACCCATGATCGTCTTTGGGCTTGTCACAGGAAAGGATGTTCCCACCCAAGAACGGTGAGATTTCCTGATCTTATTATGCCTTCTAATGAGGCAGAGTCTTCCTAATCATTACTTTATATTGTGAATTCTTATCAGATGTTGTTGAAAGAAAAGTATATTTTTCTTGAGAAGACTATCCTTTATTTCTAAAAGAAACCAAAACATAAGACCATTGTCATTCTGTTTGGTGCTAACCAAATGGCTTTAGACATTATTTCTTTAAAATAAAAATAATAAAAAGGAAATTTTAGCTCTCCATCAAATGATATCCTTCTACTGTGTTTGGCCGTTCCTCTTCTTTGGATCTGCCATTCCAGCCGACCTCACATTCAGCTGGAAAAGTGCACACCAGGTCTAGACTGCCCATTGATTTTGTTGGTAGTGTTCACAGAATCACAGAATATTCTGAGTTGGAAGAGACTCACAAGGATCATCAAAGCCTACCTCCTGGCCCTGGACAGGACAGCCTCAAGAATCACACCAAGTGATCAACTATGTGATGAATTATTACTTTCTTTTGTGTTATTGGAGGGGTGGACAGCAACAATGGAAACTCAGTACCGACCCTAATGATAAAACATAATTACCACATTATATTACTGCATTCCATATGTATAATATGTATACACACACAAATATACACTCACACAAAAATTCCGTTGCACCAGTTCTTTAGCAATCCTTGTTGTATGTAAATGTAAGTCATTATAATCCCCGTACAAAATTAATTACAGTCAGAAATTCCCACATTCGTATGTTCAGAGGGTTAACCGATAGGATTTTAATTTGGCTCTACTGTCTTTTCAAAATAAAAGCTCTTTCCCTAACATTTATGAGGCCTCTGAGATTAACTGCATTCATCTTTATCAAGACTTGAAACTGGCTGATATATTTAAATGAGCTAAAATTAAAAGGTTTGGGGCAACTGAAGTCTCTTCAATAAACTGAAGAAAATTTTCCAAAAGACTATGGAAGCAGTGTTGACCAAATCTGTAAAGAAGAAAGATTTTAAACTAATGAGTTGCCAAGTGGATCTTTTTCTTAATTATTCTTCCTTCCAAAGAATTAGTGAGTAAAAGGCTTAAAGAAGATGAATTGAAACTTGAATGTTACCCACAGTCATATAAATAAGACTTAAATTAGTCTTTCATTTGGCCCGTGATAATTCTATTACATATCCTGCCACATTCTAATGTCTTTGTCTCACCTTTCTGTGGCTCTCCACGCTCAAGATGTGATTTTGACTGCTGGAGGAGACTTGGAATATGTTTCAGCCTATAAAAAAAGATTAAGTACATTGGTACTCTTCTCCACTCGGTTCTTTTGGGAGGTTTTTGGGGGGTTTGTTTTGTTTTGTTTGTTGGTTTGGTTTTTGGGGAGGGTTTTATTATTGGTTTTGGCTTATATGGTTAAATGTTGTAAGTATTTTAAGGTTTACCCTTGGAAATGGTAGTCAGAGGTGGTAGGTTCAGCTCTGAGCTCTGTCACAGCTTCGGGAGGCAGAAGCAAGGAACCAGACTGAGTGGAGGTGGCTGTTCTCCCTGGGGCTTAACCCCTCTGAAATAGGCACCATCAAGCTGTGGTTTGTGGACCCCTGAGGCTCAGAGAAAGACAAATATACTGTCAGGTTGTACCAAAAGTAGCACCATCACTGGAAAATTGCTGGAGGACTCTGATCAGAGACACACTGTCATGTAGGTCAGTGAAAAGACACTTGTCCAGCAAAAGAAAATACCCTCTTGTGGAATGGCCTTCTATGCCTGAACACAGCTTTAATTTTTCTGCATCTGAATTCCAAGCCAGAAAAGAGATGGGGTAGTGGGAATGCTGGGAATGTTTCCCACCTTGTCCTCTCTGTTTATTTGATAAAACAATAAGCTCACAGACTCTTCCTACAGGGTTTCTTCTGTCTCTGTGGGCAATGTTGCTCTTGTATCTGCTGTTGGAGGAGCATTGAAACAGTGATCACTGGTGAGCTTCTTCTCCCTTCAGGGCTCAGCTCTCCAAAGCATAATCCATGGGTCTGAGTGAGGAGAGCAGCTCTGGCCCACACCACGTGTGGGAACTCTGGGCTCAGGTTGTGACGAGATGCAACAATTTAAAATAAATGCAAGACTTTGAGACACTCAGAGCCCCTTTCTTCATTGTCCCAGACTTTTCTCCCAAGTGAATCCAGGACTGGAACACAGCTGGGCCTAGAGGGCCATGATTTACAGGTCTTTATTAATCCACTCATTAGAGGCCAGGAACCAACATCTGCTTTATCTCAGAGCTCAATATTGCTATTGTCTACCACACAGTGTGGTCAATAGATGTGCCCAGGAAATTCATCTGGTGCATAGAACCAGGTGATATAAAAAAATAGCTTTCATTTAGATCTGTGACAAATTCACACAAGAGCTGAGTTTCTCTAATGGCTGGAATGAGGAAGTACAAGCTATGGCAGCTCTAGGCAGATTCTTACTTTGACAGAAGCAATGACTCACTGTGTGACCATGGACAAATCGTTCAATTTTCTTATGCTTTAGTCAACAAAACTATAAAATTATTAAAAGACAAAAAAAAACCCCAAAACATAAAGTCCCCAGATTTTACTGAAAAACAAATCCTCCTCTGAGCTCAGCTGGTGAATAAATGACAAAAACAACAAGACGAAACATGGGTGTAACCCACAGCTTTGCCAAATATACCACAAAAATATGGAGAGGTAGAGAGGAAGAAAACGCAGGGGAAAAAAAGAACAGCAGGCACACTGAAATGCCCCAAAGCACATGAAATCATATGAACAGAAACAAGTCCAACAAAAGAGTATGGATGCCCACAGGGTGGTGAGTAGGAGGATGCATTCCAAAGAAAAACAGCAATCAAATGATCTAATGCTCTTTTCATCACAAGCAGCCTTTAAAACCAGATAGTGGTTGTCTCATCCTTTCATGGGGTGCAGTGTGACAACTATTTAAATGTGTCTGGAAACAATCCAATCAGGCTTTATCCCAGTTAATGCAGAGGGGTTTGTCCAATGGGAGACACATGGGTGCCTAGAAGCCACCGATGCCAATCAGTGATGGTGCCCTATTTGACTCTGCTCTGTGACACCTTCTTTGCCAGGGCCACACAAAGAAACCAGGAGAGCTTAACCATCACTCACACTGAGCAGGTCCTTGGAAAGAAAGCAGGAGGAGCATGCCTCAGTCCTGGCTGCAGCAGCTGAGTGGCTGTAATGGACTGAGAACATGAAACAAGCAGGAAAACAATGAACAGCGGAAAAGTCAAAGTTAGGCCTGCAGCAGAAGAGAGGCTACAAAGGTATCTTCAAAGGGTTTTCTGGGGGATAAAAAAAAAAGGAGCAGACAACATACATATTAATGAACCAGAAACAATATTGAAAAACAACCTATTATCCTTACTCAGATCAAAAGAACATGAAGATTAACACCTCAGACATCAGACCCCTGCAACAGGAGAGTGGGTTTATCAGCAAGCCTGATTCTCCCATCTTCCGTTGTTTTTGTGACCAGGACCAGGCAAAGGGGGGGCAGGTTTGTTGCAAGGAGCAAATGAGACTACAGCTGCATAGTGGAAGGTTAAAAACAAAAGGCATTAAAACTGAGAAAAGACTCAGTAAAATCTCGATGAGCACGGGAAGAAAGTGAAAATGAAAATTATATGGGCTCCAGTGCAAAGACAAGATTTACTGCTTTGCCTTGCTTGAGGGGAGTGCTGGAGCACTCAGGGAAAGATGTGGAATTATTTGCACACTCCTCACTAAACTGCCAAAGGGCTTCCTGGTGGCTGCCAATCTCCTCTCCCATCTTCCCACCCCAGAGCCCTCTTCTCCTACAAGCCCGTGAGGCCTCCAGGCTTTGCAAGAGAAAAAGAGTCCCACAGTGCTCGTTCCTGCAAAGGCATTTTTGTCTGAAAATCAGAGCCATTCTCTGCTGGGGATTGTATCCACTTACAATGGGAATGGCTCCATGATCTGACAAGTTTTTTCCGTATTTAATTTCTTTGATAGATAAAATAGCAATCTGACCAAATTAGATTTTCTCTTAGCAATATTCCACAGCACGAATTACTATTTAGGGACTCCTACCTGGTGTATGAAACTATTCCTGCACAATTAGGGCATTTATGACAATGAAACAAGAGCTTCTCTAGAAGGGGTTACAGTGAAGGAAATGTACCTTTATGATGGCAACAGAGACACATTCACTCTCTGCCACAGACTTCATAACAAAAATCCTTCTTTCTAGACACCTATCATTTGCTAGCAGCTAGCATTTGCTCATGGCATTGAACTTCACATCTTCTTTCTCATTTTCTGCACTCATGTTCATACATGCACTGATGAAGAAATAAGGTCAAAATACAAAGTTAGAATTGAGCACAGTTTTCATAGCAACTATGATGGTTCAGAAATATACAATCCAAAAACAAACTGAGGTTTGCCACAAATGGGACTGAACAAAATTTCTGCCTTCCTGAGTCCAACAGAAGTTTTGCTGCTGATGGCAAAGATTTTCACTTTATTTCATATGCAGGATTCATTTGGTAAGAGGTAGTCGTCTTATTTTTGCTACAGCCATTTTCATCATTCCAGACACTTAAAAGATTACCCAGACTTTTCCCAGCTTTGATAGGAAGACAGTCACTGGTCACAAGGTAGAACATAGGAAATTTCAGACAGATTTGAGGAAGAACTTTTTCAAGATGAAAGCGAACAACCACTGGAGCAACTGGCCAGGCAAACTGTGGGGCCTCCATCTTCTAAGATATTAAAAACTCTTTTGGGCACTCCCTTGAGCACTCCCATCTAAACAGAAGTGTTTGAAGCAGGACACCGGACTAGATGAACTCTGGAGGTCCCTTCGACTCCAAAATGTTGTGTGGATTTGCATGCAGGAAGTTCGGTAACTTACCACATAACTGCACTGTGTGGATTCCATCTCTGCCTCTACTAGTCTTCAGACATTACTGAAAACAGCGCTAAATACTAAAAATAAAGCCAGAACTGATGAGTAAAATTAGAACCACTTGCAGGAAGATGCAGACTTTGGTCCAAAATGTTGTTTTGCACAGTAGAAATGCCGTTGTGCTAAAAGACTCATCATTTAACTAGACCCTCATTATATTTTACTGAAATTTCACATGGGTGGTGTGAAACCCACTCCAAACTTTTCTTTTTGCACAACAATAAGGTCATAAAAAGCTTTGGTTTACCATCAATAAAGTGGACCGAGTTCTGGGTTGAGCTCTATCTTTTTCAGCATCAGTAGCAATCAAATTTCACAGACAGTGAGGAGGGACAGGACCTGTTCCAGTGCTCCTCAGTCTTGCAAAGCTTCTTCCTCTTCAGACTGAGTGGGAAGTTTTTGCATGAACAGACTGATGCCTGACATTTCTAATGATTCTTGGTTAGGCCACATTTGAAATACCAAAGCCCTTTTTGTAGTATTTTTGTATTTCTATTTCAAATTTTCCCCCTCTCCAGATTTTCTTACCTTCTTTTTCCATATATTCACCCTCTGTCTCACTCCTAAGAAAAAGAAGGTAAGAAAGGAAGATGTAGAAACTTGCATTTCTGTGTAGGTGGGAGGAATTAGCAAACAGTTTTTTAAATTTCCATTCCTCCTGCAATCAGGACTGTTCTAGTTTTATACACAAAATCAGCAGAACCCATTTTCCAGTCTTTCCTATACGAATAAGCAGGTTTCAGACGCCTCCTGAAAGCCACTCAAACCACTGAAGTTTTCATGAATTTACCCATCAAAAATTACTACTTATTATGTTTAATGCAAAGAAAAAATATATAGCAAGTGGTTAAGTGTATGATGGAAAATAATGAAAAAAGGTTTAAGCAGATGAGTCACAACAGATCATCGTTTCCTAAAGTCTGAGACACATCCCCTTGTGGGGCATGAAGAGCTAACAATGGGTCACAGAAGATGAATAATTTACAATGGGTGTGCATTTAACAACGTGGTAATTTAGCAGGAGAAGAAAAAATTTTTTTCTTAATGCAGCAGGGCTTGGTTTTCAAAAGTTTGGGAAACAATGTGGTACATCATGGTCTGAGGCAGTATGTTGCTACCAGCCCATGGTACAGGGAAGCTGTTTCTATAGGAGTTTCAGGAAATTTTTTTACCTAATGGAGGTTCCCATGATCACTGAATAACAGGACAAAAACGTGACCCCACTCCTCTGACAAAATATGCAGTTATTTTCTGAGCTACCTGTGAACTAAGAAAAAAAAGCAAGAGGTTTAAAAGACAGATGGGAGGGATGAATTCCTAACATTCTAAATGGAATAGAAATTCTTCTCAGACTTCAGTATATCCATCACTCAAGTGATGCAGCTCACTTAAAAAGTCCAACCGCAATTCCTCTGACTCCCAGGCTGTGGTTTCAGAATGGGCCCAGAGGTTAAATGAGCCAGGCCTTATAGCTCATGCTTGAAACTCGACAGCTCTGAAATTCCTCCTTAAAGGCTGCATTCAGGCAGGAGCTCAGACCCACTAGAGAAGAGCTGTTTCTATCCCGTTATTCAGGAAAGCACCAGTGCTCTTCCAGTGCAAGCTGTATTTCTGTATAAAATGTGTTGTATCCTCCTGACATTATTCAGGAGTCAGAGTTTTTAGCTGTCTCATTAGGATGGATTTTTGAGAGCACCCATCCACAGATCAACAAAAAAAATTGTCAGGTTTTCAACATAGCCAAGAAAACATTGCAAAGTTTTCTCACAAATAAGGCCAAAAGTCTCACACGGGCTGGAGGCAAAAGAGTTCTGATGAAAATTGTGGGTCCACTTGTGGGCATCAACCCTAGACAGTCTGGCACTTCAATGCATTAAGAATATTCCCTCTTTTGTCTCTCCCATCTATCAGCCTCCAGCCTCCCTAGCAAAGACCATAAGCTTGAACTTTAAAGAATTAAAGTTCACATTTACTTACACTTTATGAAGTTCTGTGTCAGACGTGTAGGCACTGAGGTGTGACATAGACTTCTTTCCTCCTACTACCACGAAGAGAGATCCTTCTATTCTTTATTGTTATCCTAACCCATGCACAATTTTCAAAGCTCCTAAGCCATTTATGGTCTAGTGTCATGGTTCCACGCCGGCCAAATGCCAGACACCCACGAAAGCCATTCACTCACCCTCTCCTGCTACAGTCGGGCAGAGGAGAAGGAAAATAAGAATTAATGAAGGGCTCATGAGTTGAGATAAGGATTGGGAGGAAAACACTCTAAGGGCAAAACAGGTTCAAATTTAAAGGTATAAGGTAAATTTATTATTAACATAGTGAGAGGAGGATAATGAGAAGTAAAGTAAGCCTTTAAAACACTTCCTCCCCCCTGCCCCCCAGCCCCTCCCTCTCTCCCACCAACAGCACAGGGAGACAGGGCATGGGGGTTTTGGTCAATTCATCTCCTGAGATGATCTTCAGTTCACTTAGGGAGAGCAGTCTTTCTTCTGCTGTGTTGTGAGTCCCTCCCACAGGCAAAACAGTCTTCCCAAAACTGCTGTGGCGTGGGTCACTCATCCACGGGGTGCAGTCTTTTAAGGATAGGCTGCTCTAGTTTGGAAGCAAGGGCCCTCTTTCTCTATCTCTGGAAGCAGGGGCCCTTTCTCTCTATTCGGGTCTCCCACTGGATCACAGCTTCCTCAGGCATCCACCCACTCTGGCGCGAGCGCTTATCCCACGGGCTGCAAGTGGATCTCCACATTACCCATGGACTTCATGGATTACAAGGGGACAATTTGTTTCACCATGTTCCTCATCATGGTCTGCAGAGGAATTTTGGCTCCGACGCTTAGAGCACCTCCTCCCTCTCCTTCTCCACTGACCTTGGTGCCGCCATGTTGTTCTCTCTTACATGTCCTCACTTCCTCCTCTTTATCTAGAGGAAAAACTGCTGCCCATTGCCAACAAGTTCCACTAATTCAAAGATTCTTGCAGCATCCCACAGCACAGAGAAGTTGATTTAGTCTAGGTTCCATGTCAGGGAATCACTCGCCATATTTCTGCTGCTGGCCACATGGCCCCGCCACCATTACATTTAATGCCTCTCTTCATGCAGGGAAGGAGAAGCTGCCACCGCCACGCCTGCCCTTCCGCCAACAGCGCAGCTGGCTAGGGGCAGCCAGGCAGGCAAGGCTCACTGCGGGCCATGCCGACATGGCAGAGGCCGTGGCACCTCGCCCCTCCCTGGGGACAACTGCGCATGCGCTGTTTCAATTTCCTTCTGAAATATGTCATCAAAAAGGCGTTACCAACTTCTCTAATTGGGCCAGCAGCATGTCCATCTTCAGAGCCATCATGGTGGAAGCTTCCAGCAGCTTCTCACAGAAGCCACCTCTGTGGCCCCCCGCTATCAAAAACCAGGCCATGCAAAGCCAATACATCTAGGAAATGTAAAGGCCAAATTGTGTCGGCCATTTATTTCTAAAGAGAACAGCTAATCAATTCTTAGTTGAATTTAGTCCAATATAACAGTTGCAAAATATTTTCTACTGGCTGTTAGTGCTCTCTGGGGATCTGCCATGTGCTCCATGCTTTGAGGTTTTTTCTTTCAGCTACAAAACACTTCACTAAAAGTTAACTTTCAATTAAAAAATAGAGACACGTAATTTAGGTCAGGGACTGGACTGAGATTAAGAAGACTGGAGTTCTGTTCTTGGTTGCACAACTGACCTCTTGTGCAGTCTGGGACAAGACACCTTCTCTTTGTCTGGCTTATTTTTCTCTGCTTCTGCTGCCTTTTGCCTGGTTGAATAAAGAATCTTCAGTGAGGTTAAGTCATGTCTGACCAACTTGACTGCTTCCTACAATAAAATGACTGGAACTGTGGAAAAGTACAGAGGAGTAGATGTCATTTGCCTTGACTTTAGCAAGACTTTAAGCACTGTCTCCTACAGTACACTTGTATTCAAGTTGAAATCCCACAGCTAGAAAGCGTGGACAACTTGTTGACTAAAAAATTGGTTGGATGTTCAAGGCTCAGAAGGTTATAAGCAACGGGTCATACTCTGACTGAGTGCCTGCAATGGGATCTGGACTATTTAATAACTTTATTATTGTCATGGTGGACTGACAGTGCAGATGCTATGTACCTGCAAACTAAGTCTCATTCAGCTCACTTCATTGCACACACATTGAATATGTGAGCAGGTCACAACACACTTGAGAAATCACCCTCACCTGGACAGAGTTGAGAGACCTTGCTCTGCCATGTACCCCTGTGCCCTCACTATCTCTCTACGAGTTATTCAAGGAAAGTAGCTCTAAATCCTTCCTGAGAGCTGTTCTGTGTTATTAAGAAGCTGAAGTATTACAGGGTGCTTAAATAATCACTGTGCCAAAGAACAGGAGCAAGCTATGGAGAAAAAGGCTTTTTAGCCAGGTGGCTGAGGGAGCTGCATTCCACAACCTGCTCCACACAGCCTCTAAGAGAAAAGGGAAGAGCCACACACACAAAGTTGATACCCAGGTGAAGCAGGAGCCCTTGCGGGATACAGAGGTTCACATCAGGTGTAGAAGGAAACTTGATTTCTGTCTACTGTGTTGTGGGCACAAAGACGCCCTTGGGAAGAGCCTTTTGCACCTGCAAAATCCTGGTCTTCTGTCCCTGTGCTAAGGGCGCACAAATAAGCTGGGGGGTCACTTCTCAAGTAATAGTCATGTATGTATATAGCATTCCCCATACCAGCTGCTAGGTAAAAAGCTGTCACCTCTGAAAACCTGGCAAATCCCAGTCCTTTATTTCCTTTACTTTTCTTCCTCATGCTTTAAAATGAACATTTTTGTTTTGGATGAAATGGAATGTATGTTTGCATTTTACACTAAATAAATGTTTTCAAATTTCCATTTTGGCAAGAAAAACAAAAAACGAAGTTCCATTTGGTTTGACTCTAACTTATTTTTTTCCTCCCTCTTTTTTAGTTTCGGCACTCTAGCTGAAAGAAACACAATTATTCTCACAGCCTTAGTCACACGTTTTCCAGGCAGTGCCTGAAATGTTTCCTTTCAAATCTTTGCAAGCATTTTATAGGTTGTCATTTCACTGCTGCTTCAAGAACAAGAGACTGCAATACTTCCAAGTGAACAGCTTCGATGACTTTCCTGACTGATGCAAATGTGTTACACTGTTGACAAATACTAACCATGAGAGTTGACTTGGCTATAGCTGTTAGCTGTAACTGGTATTTCCACTGAAAATTCTCTCCCCACCCATCAAATAGAGCATTCTGTTTCAACAAGTTAGAGTTTAATAAATTGTTTTTGTATGCCTTATCTTTTATCTAGACGGATAATAACTAATTAGTTTGCAAGAACCATAATTTGTGACTTAAATGGCTATAAATTATTCCCTGATGAGAGACCAGGCACTGAGTGCATGTGGAGGCCAGTATATCTCCTACCATTAAAACACACTGAAATACATGGACAGGGTAACATGGACATTTCAGCTATAACTCTACATATCTTAATTTCAGAGAAGAAACAGTGAACGCTTTTGATGCCCCAAGCATGCCAGTGTTTAAGAGACACAGCGTTTGGACAATGCCGTTAATGTGCTTTAACTTGATCTGCCCTGAAGTGGTCAGGCAGTTGGAAGAGGTGATCCCTGTAAGTCTCTTCCAACTGAAATAGTCCATTCTACTTATTTCCTTAAGCACTGCCAACAGCTATAGGCTGCAAGGAGCCATGTAGTTCATGGCCTGAGGAATTTGCAATCTAAATTAACACATGACAAAACACGTGAAGAGATGCAGTGGATTGCAGAGACAAAAGTCTTGAACTGTACAAAATGCAATTCTGCCCCTGCCCCCCAACCAAATTCTTGTTGTGGAAAATGCATCTATACTTACGGACCCAAGTCTTGAACCAACTCCTTAAAAAACACAGATTAAGAAAAAGATAATGGTAGCAATTTGGTCACTGTGGTTTAGCTGCCACAGTTAGTGCTAACAGGCTTCAAGAGGGAGCAAATCTGGTGAATCCTAACTCTGACTCCATGTTCAAAAATGGTTCTCAGCCACATCAAAATTACTACAAGAGAAAGAATTAAAACAACAAATAAATTACTTTTTAGAACTACTAATCCACATGGATTAACAGCCATAACTCAATTTTAGAGAGATGACTGGATTTTCATAACACATGCAGATACACACAAAATAGACATCAGTATATTTGGGCTCAGTTAAATATTTAAATAAGATCAAAATAAAATTAAAATAGTTTTTGTATTTCATATTTGTATTTTTAATTGACTGGAAAATGGAAATAAGACATTGAAATACTGTGTTAATATCTATGCTATCTCCACTGGCTACACAAAGATTTGCTTCTGATTTTAAAGTTTCTCAGCTCAAGACGATGTAGATTTTCTTGGCAACAGCTGCTGTGTAAAATATTCTGAGATAGAATTTTTTATCATAATTAATAATAGATGAAAATTTCTGCGTTTTTGATGTTCTAAACTCTATGCTGTTTGATTTACGATGTCTTTATAGTTGTTTTTCTAGTAATTCTATGCCTCTTTCTGTTGGTATAAGGCTGGTAGTCTCTTTTATTTCCCTAGTGGAGTTGGTACAGTACTCTTTTCTTCCTTCTCTCGCCTCCTTTTTCTGTAAATATATTTCATAAAGTTCCCCTTTCTTCCGTAATGAAACTGATTCCTACATTCTCTAAGTTTGTTGCTGTGGAATTTTTTTTCTTTCTTTTTCTTTCTTTTTTTTTTTTTAACTCTGCACAGGGCAGTAATAAAACCATGGTGGTGGCTATTGCAGCGAGGAGCATGTTCTGCCCATATTCTCTGTAATGAATATTTCAAACCGGAAGGTGACTGAAGGGGTTCAGTTTGGTTTGGGGGTTGAGGTTTTTTGGCTTGCACTATGATTCTTTCCTTTGGTGCTGGGGTTTTAGGGATGTGTCCCTTGCAAAATTTACTGGTGAAGGCTCCATGATTGGCATTTTTTGAGAAGTCAGATACAGGTGCCTACAGGTATTACTGGGTGAGCAGTCCCAGCTCTTGTGACAGTGGATCTGTCATAGCTGGGGCGCTATTGATAGCTGCAGTCAAAGGTGTAAAAGAGGTTCAGGACATTTTTTCAGGAAATGTTTACACCTTAAAGGGAAGTGTTTTGAATAAGCCTGTCTAGTTGTTGTTATGCGAGAATAATTAAAAAACAAAGGAATCAGGAATTTTCTTCAGAATTGTATTGATAGGACAAGTAGTAATGGGTTCAAACTGAAAGACGGGAAATTTAGCTTAAAAATTCTTTCCTGTGAGGGTGGTGAGGCCCTGGCACAGGTTACCCAGAGAAGCTGTGGCTGCCCCACCCCTGGAAGTGGTCAAGGCCAGGTTGGATGTGGTTGGAGCAACCTGGGATAGTGGAAGGTGTCCCTGCCCATGGCGGGCGGGGGGTGGAAAGAGGTGATCTTTAAGCTCTCTTCTATCCCCATTCTATTACGCTATGATTCTAGGAATAAAGCAACTTCAGGGAAAACTGTTGGATACTTGATGGGATTGGGAGGCTCTGACTTACTGCAAACCAGGCTCAGACAAGCTCAGCCCACTGAAGACAGCCTGGGCAGGATGGGTATTCATAAATGCAGGTAATTTTTATTTATAAATAACCAAACCCCCCACCAAATAATCTCCAAATAAAAATAAAAAATACCCTCTGTGGTTCTTTCTCAGCCTTATTGCTGCATAGAAGCTCATAAAATTTTACCAGAGAAGCCACTGCTGCAAGTGCAAGGCAGGAGTAAGAAATCCCATCTTTTCTCCTGCACTGCCTGCTTCCCTGCTCCAGTGCCCAGCAAGTTTAAAAGGCCATGTCCATCCTTACTCTGTAACACCCGTTAAGCAGCATTTGTGCATGATGACTGTCGATTACCTCTGCATCTACAGCAGCATCACTGTTTGGACAGCGGTTCTTAGTATATATCCTTACAGAAGAATAAGCTTTGCCCCTTGTATCATTCAGCTTCTGTGGTCTGGGTTTTTTTTTTTTCCATAAAAACCATATATTTGCCTATACTGCAATGTGTCATATGAGTGTACTCATAGTAGTGTGGCTTTTTCTACTGACTGCATTTTTATTTGTAACACTGCACTTTCCACAAAAGACTTCAGCAAAGGCAATGAAGAATCATAGTTTAAACATAATAATATTAATTTACCATCCTTCCTTCTTCTCTTCCTT
>VZTA01021803.1:67729-112008 GCA_013398855.1 Mohoua ochrocephala | reverse complement strand
TTTTTTTTTTTTAATTATAAGTTAACAAACAACTGCTAGTGCAGAGACACGAATTTCTTCTTCAATAATCCCAGGAGATAATATTCTGGCATTCCTCAGTAAATTGGGCCTTCTAAAAGCTATGTCTGGGTGGTCTATGATTGTCTTTCTAGAACCAGGCTGTTCTCAGGCAGCATTGTTTCCTCTTTAATAAAAAATTGCTCACTGAGAAATATGTGTCCTTCAAATCAATGTAATTTTCAACGTTGGTCAGGAAGTAAGAGTTAGGCTTATTAAATAGTATTCACTTTCATTTTAAAACTACCATCACTGCTGTCTTAGAACTTGACAATTGTTAACTGATACTGTCTTAAAACTTAACAATTGTTACCTGATACTGTTAATTGACAAACTGTTGATCTGTTAATTTGAGAAATGTTATTACTGCATTAACACCTGGCATTTATACAACATTCCTCATCCTGAGGGATCCATTCATGTTACTCAGAGCCTGACCAGGCATAGACTCATCTCCAAGAACAAACTTCCCCAGGGGGCTCCTGTACATACTTCAGAATTTTGCAACAGGTTCTGTGCGAAATAAGGAAAGATGAGAAAATCTATCAAATGCATGTGGCAGTCTGAAGCATCAGAAACTAATTGAGGCAATTAAATACTCTAGGCAAGGATTGGGCCTCACCCTTTGTGGCAGGGGACATACAGTCATGCATCGAAACAAATTACTTTGTCTGAATGTGGTAAAAGAAAATTCATTTTACACCCGACCACAGCCTCTGGTGTAACAATAGCCTAATATTTCTAACAGTGATGAGTTCGGCAAAGTCTTATTCAAGCAGGCAGGAAAGGATGATTTAAAAATAGGTACTAAGTATTCGCTATGCTCACAGACCTGCTGCACTAATGCCCAAAACTTCCCACACTCTTACTTTTTTAGATCATCTAAGGTCTGAGGACCAAACTGGGCCTTATACCTCTTTATGCAGTTATGCGCAGCCTGCTGGAGAAAACAAACAGCACCAATCCATCAAAATGGCCCTGATTACTACGGTAGGAAAGACTACAGATTAAGCAGATCGTATTTGTGAATCCTCCTAAAGATGACCCCTAATTTCATGGTGTAATAACAGCAGCAAGAATAATACATACTAATAATGACAAATGATCACTTCTATAAAAATAAGAGAATAAGCAACAAAAATTATATGTTTCCTTACACCAAAATACAGCAAAAATTAAGTCTATTAAACCATTGACTACTGCAGCTGATCACAAATTATACGTGTCTTGCAAAAGAAAGTAATTGTTTCTTAATAGTCCCAGCAATGCAATAACTTTCTAACAGTGATTCTTAAAGTCTGAATAAGTGGTGTACAAACAATGTACGGACCCATAGCTGCCCCAAGGGTATTTTAAACCTGATAAATGTGTTTATTACAGGTAAGTACTTGAGGCACACAAAGACCTAAAGAGTGGATCACTCATCCAAAAAACTTGGGAGCCTCTGGCTTGGGAGAAGAACAAGGAGAACAACTTTGTTGAAATGACAGGAATATGTGCAGAAGAATAATTCCTATAACAGAGTTTGGTCAGGTTAGTAGGATGTCCAAACACCCCCTGGTTTTTAATAACCATAAAAAAAACAGAAGTTCATTTTGTGTTTTACTTGGAAATGTACCTTCTTGGCAGTTGCAAATCCATTGATATCATTTATTTAGCAAAACATTTTCTTATTACTGATTCAGAAGGCACTTCTGAAGATTCACTTGGCACTTCTCTGTGTGCATTAGCTAACCTCAGCCTTCCCTCAAAATCGCTCCATTTATAAGTTCAGATGAGATAGCCACCTACAACAGTGTGATGGATGCCAGAAGAATTCCAGAGATGCTCAGTCATAAATGTTTTGAATGTAAATTTTAATCAGAGTTAATAATATTGAGAGCATAATTCTAACAGTCCAACAGTTTATGGATAAAAATTGCAAGGTTTATCAATAAACGTGAAAGTTTCATTTGTTCTATTACACCACCTGAGACCATTTTTCCATGAAAAAGATTTCTTTTCTGTGTCCATTAACCTAAGATTGGAAGGCAACTCTTGAGTCATCAAGGCCAAACAACCATCCAACTGTAATTAACAATCTCATCACACTATCTCTTACACAGAGATAGACTTAACTGCATTTTACAAGCAGTTCCCTTTTTATTCCCGCTGCATTCCTGAAGATGCTGCTCAAAACTTCAACAATTTCATGTCTGAGGACTTTCTTTTGTCTTCTAGCTTCCCGAAGCTTTCGTGACTGGTTGAATGCATTTAATCTTTTATCCTGGCACTAAGTTTAACTCCACTGGCTAATTATTTTGATGCTGTAAGTACAGAAATGATAGAAAGACCACACAACAAAAACATGGAGTCTAAAGAGCATCTACAAAGCTCTCCATCCCTCTTCCTTTTAAATACCAATGAAGAGGAGAACAGAGAAGGGAGGAGTATAGTTACTCAATCAGTTCAATCATTCTTGTGTTACTTCTGTGGTGTCCTTCATGCAGAATGATCACAAGGAACTTCACTTTAAACTAAATTCAAACCCTTACCAAACTGCAACAGAAGGAAAGCAGAATAAAACAAACTAGTCTAGTCAAGACTGAGGCTTAAAAATGCCGAGGGCCCTATTAACTATAAAAAGCTTACAGTGTCTGTGTATGTATGCACTTCCAAGCAAAGAGAGAAATGATATACGTACACGAAAAAAGAAGGAATTAGCAATCCATGCTGCTTCAGGAAGATTGTGCACTTCATTCTTGAGTCACAAAGAAAACTTGCCTTAAAACTGACCCACATTCAAGAATTTAAGACCTTCTTAGGCTACCATCCAGATTAACATAGGTAACAAGGCTGGCCTGGAATAGCTAAAATCTCTCAGAAATTCAATTATGATTCAACGCATGGGCATGTGTTTCTGCAAGGATTTAGTGTGGGGCCTTATCCATTGGGAGAGAAAAGCATGGCACAGCAATCGTTGTGCTCATAAATACTGGAAGCCAGCAAAGTGCAAATTAGCTAGAATTGGCAGGATCCATATCTGTTACAACATCAGATTAAAAGGCTGCAACTACTGGCAATTTTATGGATCATGCTGCGCTAACCTGTTGTTAATGTTTTGCTAGGGAGGCAGAGAAAATAGTTGTAAAACTTCCCTGTAAAAGTGTAGACTTGTATCTTAACAGAAAGCCAGGGAAGAAAATCAAGGAAGGAAGCAAAGCAACCAGATACAGACAAGCAACCTGCTAAAAGAACATTGAGGGCACAATCACACACAACCATTTCTTTCCTTGTCATCCCACCATTCTGAGCTGTTTCCATGCTGGAAAACAAGAGATAAAGAGGTTAAAAAGGCTCTGAGAGGTGGTCGGAGAAGGGTAAGCTCTGGGGAAAGTAGAGTGTGAGCTGATGTGACTGTCCCAACAGCAGGATGGGAGGGAAGCAGCCTGAGTGACTGAAGAATCAAATCTTGAAGAGATTTGGAGATGTCAGAGGCGACATCACACACTTTGGTGCTGTAAGGGGGAAAGTGTAATACAGAGCTATTTCTGTTAAGGTCCAGTGTTTAAGATAACTGGACTAGGTAAGGTAGGAGACCAACAAGATCATAGAATCACTGAGTCATAGAATGGCCTGGGTTGGAAAGTACCTTAGAGATCACCTAGTTCCAAACTAGGAACCTTCCACTAGACCAGGCTGCTCAGAGCCACATACAGCCTGGGGTACCCACAACTTCTCTGGGCAACCTGTTTCACCACCCTCACAGGAAAGAATTTCTACCCAATATCCAATCTAAACCTATTCTCTGTCAGTTTGAAGCCACTCCCCCTTGTCCTGTCACTCCAGGCCCATGTAAATAGTCTCTCTC
This sequence comes from Mohoua ochrocephala, assembly GCA_013398855.1. Taxonomy (NCBI): domain Eukaryota; kingdom Metazoa; phylum Chordata; class Aves; order Passeriformes; family Acanthizidae; genus Mohoua; species Mohoua ochrocephala. The sequence goes on along the minus strand of VZTA01021803.1, from coordinate 108,101 downwards.
CATCTTTCCTAAAAGGCTCCTTTCAGGAGCCTTACTGCACCCCTGGCCCATGCGGACACAGCCACCATGCTGTGACCACATCAGGAACAAAGTTGATTAAAGGACATTAAAGCAAACTAAGGGCCAGGGCTCTTTTTATTATGAAATGAGAGCATGTATCTCTTAATAAAATTTAAAATAATAATTTTTAAAAAACTTAGGCAGAAAAACCCAACCATGGAATAGCTTTTCAACTACAAAATCGTACCACTGCTTTTTCTCAGCAGGTTGACTCAGTAGAACAGTCCTTCCTGAGGTAAGATAACCCAAGGGAAAAAATACTGTCAAAATGTAATTTTAAATGACATCAGAAGGCATTTTGAAAAAGTTCTCTATGTTGCAGGGTGGTCGTGGGAAAGTAGTGTCTCTAAATAGCTATTTTTCCTGGACAAAAAGAAGTATTTTTGTAAACTTAAAAAAAAAATTTACCTAGACTATTTCTTGGGTTTGCTAGTTCAAAGAAATTATAGAATTTAGCGATTTAAAGGACAGGAAAAATTAAAATTAAAAAATAATATAATTGAGTTTTTCCAGCTATTGAATGAATGTATCCAGGCTTGCTGCTACCTTAAAATCCTGAACAGTCTCTATGGCAATTTTCAGTGTTTCTTGTCCCTGAAAAGAATCATATTTTGAAAAAAAAAAGTTGAAAACAACATGTTTAAAGAACGACATTAAGCAGATTACATCCCTGCTACTAATTAACAGCACCAGTAGTAAATACTTAATAAAGGCAAGCTGGTTACTCAAAAATGTAAAATGGCTTAACATGAATTGGTACACTTTAGGATTATTGATGAAAACTGACTGAATAATATAGGCCACATAAAATTTTATATAGTGATTCTTGAATCAAAATATAGAAGGTACAAATGAAGTTGAACATATATCTGCGTAAATGTATAGTTATATTTATAAAGATGCCCATCTAGATTTAAAGCCTTTAATTAACATAAAGATTACAACACCTCTAACTTCATCACTTCAGTGCTCACGAAGTAGAATTTACACCTCATGAAGAACAGGCATAGAAGAGACACAGTTCTTGTTTGAGAAGAACAAAAATTTTCGTGAAATCATGGTTTAATGAATTAAAAGCTCTGGTCATAAATCTGGAGGGGAAATTAGTGTGGTAATTCAGAATAAATGAATAAATTTCAAGGCAATGTATTATTTGTACATGCAATTGTCAGTCAGGAGAGATACTCTGTACAAACTGCCAGTGATAGAAAATCACTGCTAGCACACCTTAGCTACATCAGATTCTCCTAATAGAAGAATGAAACATTTTTTGAGCACGAGGTTCCTGCTTCCATCTCACCGCCTCAAAATTTTCTGAAAACATACTGCTTCATAGTTATTAAAAATAAATCATCAGCTTTGCTTCTTTCTCATGTTATAGATATACCCATGATAATACTTTGTTCTCTCCTGCATCCAAATCTTTCTGCTCAATGACATAACCATCAAGCAGTGTGTCTACTCATTCTTAAATGGAAGACACAGTGTACTTTTTTCAGCTGTAGTTACATTTCACAAGAAGTGCTGAACTATTTTGAACTAAGACGTTGTTTGGAAACATATTCCATCCTTTTATAGAAACATCTTCAGCTAGAGCCACAGCTATAACTATTATACAAGATGAATAAAAAGCACATCTTCACAAAAATTTTCCAAGTGCAAGTGTCCCACTCCCCATACTTAGAACTTGTTGGAAATCAGCAACTCTAAGTTTTCCCAAGCCTCATTTGTTTAAAAATAAAGGTTACACCCAGGACCAAGTCCAACAGTGAAATCAGCAATGTAAACAGGATGGAAAAATCAGTTATCCTCACATATGGAGAGTTATAAAAGGTATGTGACATATGGAATCTGTATTTCAGTTAGGTCACAGCTTTGCTCTAACACTTTCTTTAACCTACTAAGAAAATGGTTTTCAGTCAAGGAGATGGAGATCAAAAAGAAAACCGTCAATAGGTTTGTTGAATCTGAAGCCTTCTCAGGACAGGATGTTTGTACCCAAGAAAGATGTGTTAAATAACAAATATGTAGCATGTGTGGAGGATAAGTGCTTGGATTAAAAAGCAAACAAATAAAAACTTAGAAAAAGTTTATTATGGGAAACTCCAGGTTCTTTAATATTCTGTATATTCATGAGAGTAGGAAAATATGAAAACTAAAATTTTTGTGGGATGGGAAAACTGTTTCCTGCCCATCTTTGACCTCTCAGTGTAAAACTGCTTAGCGCTTTGGTTTACAGTACAAATATTTCTGGATATGGTATCCATCTGTTATGTATTAGTGAAATATTTCTGATATTCAGCATTCTTTTAAACAGCACTATTACAATTTCATCGTGAAAGGTTAATAGCTAAGTAATAGTCTGACAGGTTTACAGTGGATGGTATTTCTGGAAAGAGTATTTGCTGCTTAGCATTTCTTAAGGAGAGCTGTTAAATTTCAACCAAAGGGTTCTTGAAACTTCAGTATGATGTATCATATGTGGGGTGATTACACAGAGTATTACTCTTAAAATGGTTTTTCAAGGAAATTTGACTATTTTTAACACTTAACTAAAGACTTTAAATGGTAATTTTGAGTTCATCATAGTTATCCTTAAAGATAACTTGGTATCAGTTTTTGAAATGTTCCTTGTCTTGGCTACATGTTGATTGAGGGTGTTTATTTGCACCGTAAATTTTATACTTATAACCTCCTTACAGTAATGGAAGAGATGCTGTAATCTTAAGAAGTCAAAAACCACACAGAACAAGAAAGGAAATTAAAGACCTCCAGGAAATGTTTGCAAAAACCAGTGAACGGGTCCCATTTCCACTCCAACTCCTTTCTAGCTGCATGCAATTACTGCACTGGAGGTTTTCTTGCCAGGCTTTCCAATCTCATGTGCATTAATGATTGGGCAGCTGTTTTCCCAGATGTGTACACCTGGAGGAAAGCTACCCAGATGTGAGTCACCAACCCCTGGCTCAGTGCTGAGTCACAAAATCAGATGCTTCAGAGCCCTTCTGTCAGGATAAGGTCCCAGGGGCTTGCCTCTATTTTGGTGTTTATTCTGAGGTCCTTATAAGATCCTTAAATACTTGGGTCCTTGTCATTATCAACAGATTTTAGCTCAGCTGACCTTTTCCAAAGCAGTCTCTCCCAATATGCTTGGTGATGCCCGGCTGTGGCCTTTTGATTCTCCAGGTGCAATAAAAAGGAGAGATGATCCCAGATGCCTTTTTTACTTGTTTACTGTGAGGGTGACTGAGCATTGGCACAGGTTGCCCAGGAAGGTTATGGAGGCTCCATCCTTGTATATATTCAAAATCTGACTGGCCATGGTCTTGGCCAACCAGCTCCACCCTACCTGAGTGGGAGAATTCTGTCTGGGAGTTGGGACAGTGCTACTTGCAGAGCTTTTCTGCTTTAAGAGAAAGGAAAAGAGAGAAGGAGCTCAGGTAAATACTTCCCATTCACCCTCTCCAGCCAAGAGCACTGCTCCCTCTCTTCCTGAATGTGCTGGAGCAGTGCAGAACAGCTGCTTCTATCCACCACAGGACACCTGTAGGCACAAGAAAGTAAGCTGAGTAGCATTTGTGCAGGTACATGGACATCTCAAACCCAAGGTGTTAAGGATAGCAGAAAAAGGTCCTAAATACCTCACTGTCACTTCTGCTCTAGGGCCAGAGTAAGGACTGCCAGACAGAGGCCATAAGTGGAGCTGCAGAGAGGACTGCGGGTGAAGGAGAGCGAGATCCCCAGCACCAGCACTGGTCTGTCAAAATATCTCTGTGCCTTTGCTTCCAGTGCTTAGTTGTTGTTGCAATGGGTGGTAGTGGGGGGGCCAAAAGACCAAGGGACCATGGTTGGGTCCAAAAAACGCCCCTCCAGGTTTGTTGTAAGAACTTCTCCCATCGACTCTTATGAATATTCATGTACCCCTGCAAGATGTAACCAAAGCCCCCATTCCTGCCCCTCTTTTCCCATAGGTTGTTTTGTATTATCTGCCTCCTTTTCCCTCTCTCCCCACTGGCTGTTTTGTATTACCCCGCCCCCTTTGAGACCCCCTTATAATCCCCAGCCGAACGGAAGTTCGGCCTCTTGGTTCTTGGGACACCGATGCGGGACCTTTCTGTTCCCTGGGGTCCCCCACAATAAAACCTACGGCAGTCCGGGCCAAGAGCAACCTCCGAAGCCTCCGGGGGCGCCAGAACCGACAATGCGCAGGGTGGTTGATGGCAACCAACGCCATGGGTGGGGAACAGCTGGCTAGCAGGGGTCTGGCCCCGCCCAGGACCCCTCAGCGAAGGGGTTCTGTGGAACACGCAGCAGCTGCTCTCACCCAGCACCACAGAACCTGCTGATGAAATTGCTGATGCCTGAGATGCCTGATCAGTACTGCAAAAGAGGCCAGCAGAGCTGCCCATCACTACCTCACCAGATTTCTTCCCAAAGGAGTACCTTTTCTCCAGTTTCAGGTTCAACTGAAAATGAAGCTACTGTTTAAATGTTTCCTGAGAAGCTTCAGTTGAGGAGACACCCCCCACAAGTAGGCACGTCTTCATGCAAAACAGCAGTCACTTACTTTTCACAAGTTGCTCAGCTAAATGTTGGCAAGGCTGACAAACAAATGGGAAATCTCACATGCAGGATTTACAATTTTAAACTAAAGAGAAACCTTGGTTTAAATGTACATAATTTTAACCTGAAAATAAAATAAGCAGCTATGGCAAAAAGAAGAGCTCGCAGACAGACTGCAATAAATAAATCTTACGTACAGAGAAGCTTGTCTGGATAAAAAATATTCTGAAGTTCACCACTGGATTTGGGACCAACACAGTTTCACATGGATGCAAAAAAGAGGCAAAATGAACCTCTTGCTGTTGTACAATCAAGGCAACAGACCTATTTCACACAAAGAACCAGCTAATCAACCTAGACTGCAAACCCAACATGACAGACTCCCATATCCACTGTGAAAAGCTGTCCATGTGCTTCACTGATTAGGTTGGCTGAATACATACGGAACTCATTGGGAATGAAAATTGTAGCTATAAACAAAATGTATTGTCTGTCCCACTGTGTATAGCTGAGCATAAGCTGTATCACAAAAATTAAGAAAAAATATTGAAAAATACTGAAAAATACTATAGCTGCCCTCTATACAGCCATGAACCTGACAAAAGGCAGTAAAGAATAACTATCTTCAGCACTATGGGAAACAGTTTTGGCTTCTGTCAGAAGCACTCTTCAAAAGGGCATTACACCCACCAGACTCTTTTTCATCACTACTCCATTTCCAGTTTCCCCTTTCTGCCCAAAATACATACAAAAGGTATCGTCAATAAGCTTCTTTCATCCTTAGGGCTTGACAAAGAAGTTTGGGTGGTAGCACAAAGCCGGGATCTACACCTGGCTGGAGCCACTCAGCTCAGAAAGTGCTGTGAAGAGCTACAAAATAACACTTTAGTGAAGCCATTTATTCCTCCACTCACTGAGGCCTCTGAAGCCACAAGGAATGTTTGGGTCTCTGCTAAGCCTGGAGGTCAGGTATTCAGGAATACCTTCAATGAGGTTGAGGAGCCTGAATGTTTGAGACCAACCCCTGGGGGACTCTTGAATCACCTCTTTCTAGACTGGGTTACTAGCAGTAACTTCAGTGTTATAAATGAAGATGAAAAAAATGAAAATGAAAATGAAAATGAAAATAGCACCGTACTTTCTCCAGGAAGGAGAAGGAGCTGCCTGCCTTATCCACCTGACAAGCTCTGCCAAGTGTGTTCTGTCACCTTCAACTGACTCCTGTCACTTTCAGTTGGTTTCTAATGCCTATTTAATGCTTTGGTCTCAGTCTTTAACGGCATGAGTCCCATGCATATGAGTGAAAGCTGACCTCTGAACCAAAGTGGTGGATGCTTCCCTGTGAGGAGTCAATTTAGTTTTGATTTTTCTTAACACTGGTTGCCAGAGGCATGTGGAGGAGAGGTTGCACTCGTGCCACTTGCAGGAGGCAGCTAGGAGAAGATCGGGGAAAGCCTTGTCTCTGGGGGTGCTTTGCCTGGCAACCATTTCATGTCTCACATGAGACAGGCAGTCAGCAGGGCACCACCAAGGCCACTGCACCCTCCAGAGAGGCTTCTTCAATCAGATGGCGAAAGGTCTCCACCAGTGGACTGCAGTGGAAGGTTGGACTGGGCCAATGGTCTCCTGCCAGCAGGTAGACTTGGGAGGAGCCAGGGGGCATAAAAAGTAACTGCATCACAAGCTCTGGGGACTTTTTGAGACTTGTCTCTTTGGGGCTTCGTGGCTCAGGCTTTTTTTGTGTCTTGTCTTTTGGGCTTTTTGAGTGTCGGGGCCTTTGGGGTCTTGTGTTTTTGCTTTTGCTCCAGCCTGCTGGGGGCCTCTTTGCCCTGGCCCTAGCCCCTTTTTTGTCATTTTTCCCTGACTCCAGCCTGACTTTTGGCTCTCCTGCCCTCGCTGGCGCTTGCTCGCCCTCGCGTCCCTGTCCTGTCTCCCTGTGTCCCTGCCACGCCCTGTCTTGCGCCCAACCCTGCCTGCCTCCGATCCAGCCCGCCGCCGCGATCCCCGCTGCGACCTTGTCCAGGGTCCCGTACCTCCTGCCCCAGTGCCCACTCATTCACCTCGTGTCCGGCCACCCGTCGCCACGGGAGCTGTGCCTGTGGGGCCACGCCTCTCCGAGAGCTCCGCAGGCTCCTCGGCAGGCAGCATGCACACACCCCCGCCGCGTCCACAGCGCTCCCCGATCCTCTGGTGGCCAGGTCCGATTTTTGTGTCTCCTCTTTCTGTCTCTCTCTATCCCACTCTACCCACTCTATCCCCATTCCTTTTCCATTTTCCTTCCTCCTTTTCTGTCTTTTCTAGCCCTCTTTGGTGAGGCAACTCCATTTTTGGTTTTTTCGTTACAAGTAAACAGTTCTCAGATAGAAGGCTGTCTCGGCTGACTTAATTTCGTTCTAGACCATCTATTTTTAAAAGAACTCCTCGCAGTTCCCCACAGTGAAACGCGACAGTCCCCCTCCAGCCACGCGGATCACAAAGCACAGAACAACACAAAAACCTTGGACAAAAGATACTCTGATAAACCTTAGGATGACATTTTCCAGAGAAGTCTCAGTGTTACCTAGCACCTGATCATCTTAAGGAACGGTGGAAAAGTTTCTTCTGAGAAATTGCTTTACCTCTAAGAGATGCTTGTTTCACATAGACTGTACTGAGAATGAGAAAACAGAACTTTTTCAAACTGAGACCAATTTCTTAGGAAAAGAACTTTTGGTGGAAGTACAGCAGGCAAGCTTCATAGTCATACTTATTTTCCCACTCCTAAAAATTATCCTCTTCTATCAACTTCCATATTGGAATCTCAGAACTTCCTTCTCCTTCCACATCCCCTTTAGCCCTAGTCAAATTCCCTACAACACTCCCAGACTCCCCTCCCATCATAAAGAGTTTTGTATCCTTATTCCAGACAACATTTCAATGCTAAGAATTGAAACACATGGAGTCTATTTTTATTGATTTTGTCTACTAAGTCTACTAAGTTTGATTAGTAGGTTATCATTAGGATGGCCAACAACATAAAATATAAAATGGTGCCCTCAGAAGTCCTCCCCACGTCACTGCCATACTTCTAAAACAGGAACTACAGATACGAGGAAGAGGCTGAGTCCCTGAAGCTATTATACTGATAAAATTTCAATAATTTCCCACTTCCAAAGAAAAGCATCATCCTGACCAGATAAAAAACCAGTTTGCAGTAAAGAACATACCAGTGTTCACCACAAATCAGCTGGGAATTAATGTGTGAGATCCTGGTAATAGGAATAGCCTACACAAAAATTGCAGTCCACTCTGGGGCATCTTTTGCAAGTGTCATCAAAAAGCACTGTCTCTCTCCCTATAAATAACCTGCAGATAGATGAGAAATAACAGGAAGGATTGGGACTTAGCATAAAGTACTGCTCAAAGTAACAGACTGAAATGTCTTGGTCAAAAATTAGAATATTTAGAATCTTTAGAACCTTTAGGAGTCTTCATTTTTTCATTAAAAAATATAATTCAAGTCCTTTTTGTTTTCAAATTACATAATAGAAAAAATAATTTCATTGTGTAAAACATTTCATTCAATTTTAATTTCATTGTGTGAAACAAGCAAGGAAATGGTAAAAATGCAGATTTTCTATCATAAAAGCCTTTCTTCCAAACTTTGTGCCACCTGTATTTTTGAGTTTCCATCTTAAGCCTGAGATTCCACTTAATAATTCACCTTCATGCTCTCAGAGTAATTCAGAAAAAAAGCCATATTACTGTGGCACTGATTGGGAATATTATTTATTTCTTTTACACCTCACTTGGCCACTCAGACCTCAGAGTACAGACAACAGAGCTGCATCACTAACTGATGGAGGAAGGCAGAAGTGGAAAAAAGGGGATGAGAGTAATAACAATCTAAAGGTCTGTAAGTTTGTGTCATCAGTGAGATCTTTGATGGAATAGACAGCTCCTCACTAACACATATGTTGCCTACATTTGGGTATAGAATGACACACCACCAACTCCCCCTTAATTTTCTTGTGATGAACTTTTTGTGTCCTCTGAGAGCTACTTTATAGGACAAGGCTGAAAAAACCTCCACCTTCCTACTTGCACAAGCTACTTTCTACTTTTACTAGCTGCAATTTGGATATTTAAATATTAATTCAGGCTGTGGGGATAACAGGCATTGGAAGGGTTTGGATTTTTTTTCTTTTTCCTAAATGGTTCTCTGGAGAACAAGGCACAGTGGGCGTAGGTGCTGGCGTTGCCATTGCATCTCAGTCTTCCAAGCTGCAAAAGATCTGTTATTCTTCCAGACTAAAGCTGTCAATCAGGAGGGACTGTGAGAAGTGAGGCAGTGGTTTGTGATGTGGACTGAAGTTCACAAGAGACCAACTGATTTGCTCTTGTGACCTAACACAAATTTAAAATTCCTGTCTCCAGAGGTAAAAGGTTAATGGAATAACCTATTTTTCATCTAGCTCCCTACTGCAGAACACCCTTTTAATTATTGCTATTATTTATTGATTTATAAAGTAACACGTAACATAAGGTACTCAGCAAGGAAATTATGAAGCATATAAAACACAGTTAAAATGATCAAAGAGATGTCTGATCTGAAGAGATCTGTGATGACAAATACGGAAAAGCACTTCTCCATCTTGGAGACTAACATCAACTTCACTGTGTCTGGTTATGCAGACACAGAAAACACGCACACACAAGAATCCATCTGTAAGTTTAAAAAAAAGAGGGATGTTAAAAACCCACACTTGTTTAGAAATGTGAAAACTGTCATATTAAGAATCCAACTACTAAGGAATAGACAGTTTAATTCTTAGTACAAGTCAGATAACTGATCAGTGACCCAAACTTCTTTTAGTGTCCATAAAAATCACTTTGATTATTTTAATGCCACAACAGTTGAAGCAGCATTTGAAGCCACATTGCCCTGAAATAACAGAGAACCAAATCCGACTGGAGTCAGGTGCGATGTCCCAATGCTCTGACCCATATCAGGGCTTCTAAAGGGTACAAAGGTATCACGAGAAGCTGCAAGAACTGGAAAATATCATGGATGTTGATGTGTTCTCAATGCCACACCAGTAGGAAATGGGAATAGGGAAAAGAGAAAAGCTCGCTGTGCTGGAGATCTGCTCCTATTGTGCTCCCCTGCATTCCCTCAGCCCCCACAAGCACAGTGGGTGCCCCCAAGTCCAGTGTGCAAACCCGACGTGCTTCCAGCTTCCACACACAGTGCTAAGGCTGCATTTGATGCTTCCCTAATGCAGCCTGGAGCCAGGAACTTCAAAGGAGCACATCAAAGCTGTTATTCACAGCAGAGAAGAGAGTGTGAAGCCGGGTGGCATTTTTTCTCTCCCCAGCGAATATGAAACTTTAGGGGGCTTCCCAAAGGACATATGAGTGATTAAAAAAAAGGAAAGATCTCCTCCGTATCCTAGGGAAAGAAGGGTAGAGACCCCATAGAGGCAGATGGAGGAAGAAATGAAAATTTCTCTCTATTAATACATCTCCTGGATAGCCTGCTATGCTGAGAAGGAAGGGGGAGGGTGGGAGAAAAAAGAACTAAGTTTCATCTTTGTTTCATTGGTTTTTTTGGTTTTTTTTAATCTGAGTCACAAAAGCTTAAAATGATGAAATGAGCATGTGCGGCCTGACTGAGAGAGGAGACAGGCAATTACTGAAACTCTGGGCCACAATATCAGCTGCCTGCTGACTCCTGCGATTGAATTAAAACTATCATAAGAATAGTGCAAGGACTTGCCCTTGTCCTGCTTGTCTATGTGTTTATTTAATTTTCTGTCCAACTGACTCTCAAATAAATTGGGAACAGCTGCCATTTTTTTGATTCAGTAGCTCCATTACCCCCCAATGACATCATTCTGGGCACGCTCACCAACAATAGGTCATTATGCAGCAATTACTTTATTGATTTATGGAAGTTTTTAAGCTCCACCAGGAATATGCACATTCAAGGGAGAAAAGGACTTTTCCTTCTGCGCTGTTGTAAGTAGCGAGTTGCTGTAGTAGGCAGGAATAGTATTATGGACACAAAATTGGAATTTAGATTACGAAGGGAAAAAAAAAATTCGCTATTGGTTACGTTGTCAAAGAGAAAAGAAGATAAGATTTCAGAGGAGGATCCTGCTGTGAACTGATGTTTAGAAACCATGATTTAATGTGGCAATTAAAAGTATGATGCAAGTAAAACTGCTACGTAACAGACTAGCAGTAAAAACATGCAATATTTGCTAAAGTGGCCTGATGCATGGCCTTTTGGAGGGACTGCAAAAACCATTTAAGAATTATTATCACATGGAAACATTTGCTTTCTTCTATTCTTACCGTTATATTAGATCAGCCATCCTTTGTACTTCAGACACCATTCTAAGGGAGGAATGCAAAAACAGTGTAGTGCAGATCTGATTCATTATGGTCTTTCAGCTTTTAATCATCTGCTTGGTTTGAAATCAAGGAATTTTGAAGAAGACTAATGCTACAAATTAAGGCAATTTGTCATTTTCTGTATTTAAAAAAAAAAAAAAAAAACACACACCAAAAAAGTGTCACTGTGGTTAAAAAAATAGAGGTAAACAATGCAAGAATTTTATAATCTTTTAAAATAGAATGGACATTGAGCTGTATGGAACACAGACAGAAATATCCCTTTCATGAAACTTTTGGAAGATGGCAAATCCTTGCAAAAACTCTGTCTGAACATGTATTTGAATATTTGAATGAGGCTTATACTTACACCTCTCAACATTTACTTCCAAAACTTCTGTCACTTGCTTTTCTTTGCACTAAAGAATCTAAATTTCTTTGCACTGGAATCTAAAAATGGCTCATTGCAATCATCAGGAGAATAACTAGAATTTTCAAAAGTCTAGAGAATGATGCCTGAGCATGACAATGTTCAGCAAGAGCTGAGTGCCTTAGATGTATGTTGAAACTTCACTTTTTGTTTCTTTCCCTGTTCCTGACTTTGATGCTTAAAATGTTTCAGTCATCCACAGAGAGGGAAGAACCTGAATCCTGTGTTTTACATGAATCATTGGAGTGATGCACAACAGAGGCTCTGATCTTCAAGGGCAAATAAGTGACAGTAGCATGTTCCTAAATCAAAGGCTGATATATACAAACCACAACATTTCTGCAATGATTCCAGGTCCTTTTGAAGACCTATCCATACTGGATGACTGAAATGTACAAGTTGTGAACATCACACAGTCAGATATTCTTCACATTAACTTTTCTATACCAGTTGCGCATAACAGACAGAGTCAGAGGAAATAGCCTCACCTTGTAAATGATCCATAAAGAGGAAAAAATGGGTTGAGTAGCTTAATTATAATGAAAAAAAGATGATTTTTAGAAAACACCTCAGGAAAATGTCTTCAGGTCTGCAGTCAACACCACATGGGTACATTACTGTGCCTAGCAGACTCTCATATTATGACTTGCCGAACTGGGGCTTAGCTGTAGATTGCCATTACAAATGTTCTGAGAAAGTATCAGAATAATATTTGTGAATTTTTCTGTATTTTATAGATGCGTTTTACAATCATTTCATTTGTTGCGATATGTGCAATGATCCTTTCCACATCAAATGTATGCTAATGTTTGAAAAGTTGGGTGTTTTTCAGCAAAATTATCCTGGATGAAAGAAATATCCTAATTTTTAGGAGGTCATGCTTTGAAATGCAAAAAAACCTAAATAGCTCATTAGATCTGCTGGTACCACATTAGAAGGAACGACATAAAATGAAGTAAGATATTATGATTAAAATAATAACATATCTGTATTTGATCATATTTTTTGCATTTCATATATTAAAATAAATATGATCAAATTATCTGGACGTTCCAGTGGCATAAGTTTAACTCCTTTTTTTTCTACTTGTGACATTAGCACTTTGATTGAAAAACATGAAGGGATGTGAGATTCCTTCTCCACAGTCTGATTATTCTTCTGAATTTCTCCAATACAACTGTTGTATTTTACTTGCATCATCACGAAGACTTTGTCATGAAGTCAGACATGACTGTTTTAGCAATGTCCTTGTAAAGGACTTGAAATACAAGCCTGGACTCTGTGATCTCCCCGCAGTGGCCGTACAGTTATACAATCTTTTTTTGTGCTTACACTATTTTTACCTCATTCAACACAAATGTGAGATTTCTGTGTGGCATTAATGAAGCCACAACAACAAATTACATTACTCTGATCTTTCTGGTTTTTTAACTTTGCCAGACTCCTCCCATTTATAAGATCAACTAATTAGAGAACACCTCTTGAAATAGTCAATTACTACAAAAATTAGCATTTAATTCATCTAAGTAGCACTTTCAATACCACAGCAACGCAGAGAAGTTAAAGAGCTAAACTAGAGAAAGAGCCCTCCACAGAGAGATCAAGGGACCCCAATCTCATTCCTCCCACCCATGCATCTCCCATGGGTAGCACAGGAGGTTTTCCTACAAGTGGAAGCTGTGGTTAAACCACAGGTATTGAAATTTATATTTCTCATTCTAGTCACAAAGCTGGTCAGGAGTGCAGAAAAGCAGGCCAGCAGGTGTTCAGTCTTGTGGAGGCAAATGAACCAAGAATAAGGACAGCACAGAGCATCTCTAACAGTCCCACCCTGTGATTCCTTGAGTGCTGTTCCTGACCCCCCTGGCATGTGAGGTCAAAGAACTGTGCTCAACGTCAGTGGAGCTGACAAGGGGTTGATCCAGCTGGAAGGGAAATGGGACAAATCTGCTGAGGGCCCATGGAAATGGAGAGCGGGGGCAGGGCGACACTGGGTGCTAAAATTCCCCGTTGGCTACTGGAAATCCTTCAAAGCCAGCAAACTGGCATGCTACCAAAACCAACTGTGAGGGCCAGAACACATTTCTATGGTACATCAAGTGACAGATTTTGTAGTCATACCATAAATAATGCACCTTCTCCTCAAGTGAGGTGAAATGTAGTTCTACTGGAATTAATAGCATTAACTCGATTTATAGTGGCAGAAGATCTGTTTCAGCGTGTTAAGATCTCCATTGATGTCTTCTGGGTTTAAGTTATGACTCCTTAGTTTAAAAATTCCACCTGGAGTTATTAGTAATGAAAAGGAAATTCTTCCCTCTTCCAGCATCCTGCTGGTATTGAGAAGGCTGCAGAGGTTACAAAACTACACATTTTGTGCCTTTGCAATGAGCAGGTTTTCTCATGAAATGGACATTCTTCCTGACAGTAGTGACTAAGATAGAACCCCACATTCCAATACAGGGCTTGGAACTAGGTCTTTAAGGACCAACCCAAACCATTCTATGCTTTCAACCAGTTGATGTAATTACCCTATATCAGTGCTGCAAGGTTAAGCCTCCATAATGCCCCTGTGTCATTTTTCCACCTTGAAACGTTAGGTAAACAGTTCTCTACATCATTATTTATCCCCAAAAGGCACAGTAGGTAAGACAGACAATAGTTAAATGAACTGCCTACTGCCACAAAAGATTGGTGGCAGAGGTAGGATCAGAAGTCAAGTTCTGGATCTTCTAACAAAATTTCTCTGTGTAATTACATTCACCATTTGCAGATATTAAAGATATGTAGACATTGAAAAATGCCAGAAAAAACCCTCCTTCTGTAAGGGTATCCATGTCTGTCCCATTGTTTCCAGAAAAATACATGAAGATACAAAGGCAAGCAGCCAGTTAAGTAATTATAGACACAGCCAAGGGATGCATTAGCAAAAATAATCACTGCCTATCCTCAACCAGGGAAGATTTAAATTTTGCTCCTTGGCCTGGCTTTCAGTCCTATGAGGTTTTTTCTCTCTTTGTACAATTTCCAGTAGCTCTGAATACTTTCAGCACCTTTATGAATGGTATTTTAACTTCACAGCAGACTGTGGGACAAGCCTCTCCCTGGGCCCGGAATCGGACACCAACCCTGGGAACCACTGGGACTGTCACTGGTTCTGTAGCCATCCCTGTGGCTGATGGGGCTCAGATGTCACCATAAAAACTGGTATGTGTGATAGGCAAAGAGTGCTTTCTACCCTAAACATAGTTTTTCAGCTGAACTTTGCATTCTGTGGAGATGCATTTTTGAAAACTAGAACTGAGCATAAAATTCCATTATTTAAGTGGCATGTGCTAGGTAAGTATGGTCTAAGAAACCTGGCAGTAACTTACTCTGTTTGTGGCTTCTACTTTGTTAGGCTCTGAGGAGCCATGAATCTATCTTGTCCTTAAAAAACGGAAAGAGGGGGCCTTTAAAATGAATATAATGCTAAATTTATGTGCCACGGGAGCAGCATATCAAGGCCTCTGTGCTGATTAGACCCAGATGTTGGTAACAATGTTAGTGTTATGGACCAACTGCAGGTGTGGGAATTAATCCCTTTCCCTGGGACCCTCAGCAATCAGACCAGTGGTTTCTTCTGGCTCTCAGCTCACAGTTTTCAATTAGCCCTACAATGGTATTGTTGTTCTCCAGCATTAGATCATATGTCATGTAAATGAAGTTGAATATACACTTTAACTTGACAAGGTGATTAAGGCCAAGGATACACATGTTCACTATTATAACACGATCAAGGTTAAAAAATAATAAGAAGAAAATAGCCCTGACATGCCATGAAGTTGTTATTATTTGGGCTTATCAGTAAATTTTCACATTTTACTTTCATAAAACAGAACATAGTGCAAAGCAGGGCTAGACTAGAATTTGAATAAAAGGCAGACAAAAACATTATATGCGTAAAATTATATATATGTGTGTGTGTGAGTACAATGCTCAATTATGGATTTTTATGTTTTTATGTGACAATCTGACTTGGATCCAATCAAACTTGGATCGCTTTTTATTTCCTTTCCCAGTTTTCTGTCCACTCTCCTTGCCTTTTCCTTTTTCATATCAATGAATAGTGCATGCACAACTATTTCCACAGGAGAAGAAACAGAAATATTCCTGAAAAGCCATCTACGTTAGAGCAATGAATCCAGCTCATCAGTGCCAGAGGTTGTTTTCTCTATCTCCTTTGGGTTTCATGATATTTAGAACACTACCATGGCTCACTAAAACATATTAAGGGCTGTGGTAAGTAAAGGGGCCATACTCCTCTTCCACACATGCATAATTCCCATTAATGTCAATGGCCATTACCTCTGCTAAGAAGAGTGCAGCTACTAATATTTTTCTTATATGTTCACTTTCATCAGGTTCTTTTCACCAGAGCTGTGGGACTGTATTATTCAGTGGTAGCAAAACAAAAATTAAAGGGAAAACCTTGTGAAAGTAAAGTAAAAGAATGACATAACCAGCATAGAGACAGGTTCTGGTACATTGTTTGCAGGACAACAAGATGTTTTCTCTTTTCTGGCAGTACAAGGGAATTGTAGACACAAATCCTTTAGGAATGCAGGAAATATAAGAGGTGCCTGAGGTTGTCCAGTGTTACCAAAGGTTATCAAGCACCAATTGCTTGCTACCATAGGCCATCACAAAACTTATTCTGGGACTTACTCTGAACTCAGAACAAAGTGCACAAGGACAAGACCCCACTGCTACACAGACCCAGTGAACCTCAACACAGAAAACTGCATTTTCTCTCTTAGAGAGCAGAGCTCAAGAGCTCAGAAGTTTATTACAAGAAGGACTATCATCTTCTCTGCTGTTTGCTTACACTCTGGCAGTCAACAGTGTAGGTGCTTTTGGGTGTTCCTGGGCAATTTGACATGAAATCACAAAGAAATATCCCTGAATGAGGTGCCACTTGGTGCAACAGCCATAAACCGCAACTCTTGGATACTACATTCTGTTCCAATCCTTTGTTATTCTGCACATCATAACCTCCTATATGTCCTGCCTTGCAAGAAAATGGATACGAGAGCTGACAAACAGGAATTATCTTGATGTACTTTCACCACTTCCATACTTCCCAACACAGAAGACAAAGAAAACTGCATAGCACAGAGCACATAAATATTCAATGAATAAAAGAGATTCTGTGAACTTCTATCAGTAAAAAATATTTTCTATATCTTGTTTGATCCCCAGTAATTCTAAAATATCTGTTATGTCCACTTCCCTTAGGTATGTCCCTTACTCTTGCCTTAAACTTTTCCTGCAAAGCCCTTGTAACAGAGACTGCAGTTATGCATCCAAAGGCTGTGCCAAGATAAAGAATGAAGTACTGACCCTCTAGGTGTTGCTGTTATATAGCTACATACCACTGTTACTATTCATAGATTCACAATCTGGTATCCCAACTTTTGTTTCAAAAGCATTGAGAAACATGTATTCTACCTATGAAGAGTAATAATTCAAGACAGCCAGAAAAAATTAAATCTGGTTCATGTAGGATTTGAGAACTCAACATTTCTTTGCTGCACAGGTTTGAAACAAAACCTAAGGGAACTCATATATTTCTCTATGAGGAGTTGCAGATCCTAGGAAGTCTGGGATTCCTGACTTAGAGGAAGACAGGTGAGAAAAACAGCACAGAAGTGGCAAAATTAAAAGCACAAAAATCCCAGAAAGACAACCAAGCCAGAATCTCACCGGTGCTTTATTAGAATTTACAGTTCACTCCAGGGAAGCCTTTGAATTTCCGTAAGTTCAGGTGTACTGAAAAAAATGTTGCCTGACCCGTTTCAACTATTTCTAGTTATAAAAATTGTGAGTAATATTCTATAGTGATGAAGTAATCTAGAAACTTGCCTTACACAGTTTTATCCACCCTATATTAACTCAGAACACTGAAAAGCCCTAGAGTAGGTAATGTGGGAAATAAAAACTTCCACTTTAATGATTGATAAACAGAGACCACTGGCATACTCAGTTACAGGTGACAGTTCTCGCACAGTGTCCTGTTTGTGCCTTTTACATAGGAGATGTATTAAAAATCATTCTCCTTTGTTAAAAAGTACTGCCTTGGTAACAATGTCAACATAAATTAACTTCAGCAGAACTGTAAGCAACAGAAGTTAGTAATACTATGTGAGATTTAACTTACGAAAGGGCTTCAGAAATGTGTATATTTTTGAGGCAGGAAACCATAAACTTAATTGAGGGGCAAGGTTCTCCCTTCTGGCTTTGTCTTCTGAATGTTCCCTGAAATGGTGTGCCCTGTATGGTTAACAATTCTTCTGAACAAGAATTAATCCATTCTGAAAAATTTGTCAGATGTATTGGAGTAATCAGCTTAAGTTTCAACAGGTTATTCCCAATTTACTCAAACAAAGGCCTTTGTGTACCATTTTAGCAGTAAATTGGCATAATAAGAGTGCTCACACTGGTATATAAAAACTGTATTAATAATATTTGACTCCTGTATGGAAGCTTTAGAGTTCAGAGGTTGCAAAGATTTTCTCTTCTCTCATGCAGCTGGATATATTCTTTGAACTGGGGAATGATGAAGGAATTTCTACACAAGATTTGTCTCTAGCAAAGATGTTCAAAACAGGAGGGCTCCTCCAGGACTTCATTCTACCACCTTCAAGAGAAGTCTTAAAATAAGACTCAGGGTCAGAGGAGGCAGTACAGAAAGTAGCTACCTCAAGATCAAATCCATCTCCTGTAGCGTGGGCACAGAGAAAGACAGAGGGAAAATAATCTAGAACTCTTAACATAATTTCTTTTCTTGGTTTTCAACTGTTCCACCTTCCTTTCACTTGTTATTTTACTCACTATCCTAGACACCAACTCACCTTTTAAACTCGTCAAAATAGTGACCACAAAGGCAAAGTTAAAGGTATAGTCGAGTAAAGTAGCAGCATGAAACAAGTCAAGGCCAAGCCAAGAGGAGTTTATTGTAGCAGGCATTGATTCATGGCTGTTAACCGCTGGGAGTAAAACATAGCCAAGAAGTATGCCACTTAAAGCTAACTAGGTATGCCATTTCCCATTGACTGGAGGAAAGGAAATCAATGGTGTGGCCTCTGCTCTCTAGCAATCATATCCCAGATGTGGGAGCGTATTTCAACAAGGCACCAATTAAATGGATTCTTCTGCTGTTACAGCCCCACCATGATCCGAGCAGTTTTCGTTCTGAGCAAAAGCAATGGGCTCGTGTAATCACAACGCAGTCAAAAAAATGGCAATCAGTAATTTAGATCATTCAGGGGAGATGCCGAAGTACAGAAGTTAATATGAACTTAGGATATGTAATAAACTTATGCCATGATAATCCTGCGTAGCTCTCATCCTGAGGTCTGGATCCTGTTAGCAAGGTAAGCACTTAGAAGCAAAGCCAGCCTTTGCATCCTGGGGAGGACAAAAGACTGGAGAAATGGAGAAGATGCTGTTATCCGGTTTGCTTTCTGCTGACAGCAGGTTAGTGAGTTCAAAGGGAAGTCTGTAGAGACAAAGACCATTTCTGTTGTTACAAGAAACTCCCAATTCCCTCAAACTCCTCTGCCAATAGTTCATAACAATAAATGCAAGAGTGGTTCAGGCTCTTAAAGACTTCTAAGTATAGGTAAAATACCTTTCAAATCAAAGACAAGTACTCAGATGCAAGCCACATGCACAGCAAGCACTGTAAACAATACTTGCATAGAGTGGCTTTAATAAGTCATCTATCAAAGAACTAGAAATACCCACCTCAAACAGATCCCTCACAGCAGTCACTAAGCTCAGTGGCTGAGATGTTTACACTAAAGGCCATTCCTTACTCATGTCCTAGCAGTGAACAATAGCAATATTATGCTGAAAAGTTGAGTAAATCTATCCCGCCTTTCACCAATACCTTCATGAACCAATGAATCCATGGGGATGGATGGCATTATTCCACAAAGTATTGCAAAAACAGGCAGCATTGTTAGGCCCACAATACATTACTGATAACCAAGTAGAGGCAGAGCATAAAGGAACATATTGCAGGTGAAAAAAAGAGTGTTCTGCAAACACATGTAGAGGAAAGAATATGCTTTTTGTGCTCCTCACTCACAGTTAAAATATAACTGATTTTCACATTTAAGCAACAGCTTCCTAAATATAGCCTTGACAAACATCTGCCTTTCCTTCATTTTCCTGTCTGTTTCTGAAACAAATCTGACCACTGCTAGGAGGAGGAGTTTAAAATTAAACGTAAGATGCTTGAAAATGGGATCTGTTTTGTAGCTATGCCTTGCTTGTACTGCAAGATCTAGCCTGAAGGCCAAGCATGGCTGAGGTTGCAAGGGGAAAGACGGGGTGGAGAACAGGGTGGTGATGAAGGCAGAGGATGAGACTGAAGACCCTGCACAGATGTCTTGTTAGTGCAAGAGCATCTCTCACTGGCCAAGATGAGGCAATGACCTAGAATAAATTTTGCCTCTCTTCCGGATGAAAAACTTAGTCCGCATGCCACCCATACTAGAAACATCTTAAGGCATAAAAAAAATGTGTTATAAAAGCGTGGATGATGCCTGAGCTATTACAAACAATGCGGGGTATCTCTGACTTATATTCATGCCCCACACCCTGCATGTCTTTGTGCCTGTATTAAACACAGAGAAACACATGAATGGAGTACTTCATACAGATTACACACTAGAGAGAGTGAGTGAACATACTGTTATTTCTATTTAAGCCATTTATGGATTTATTTTTTTTTTTTTTTTAGATTATATATTTGACTTACATCTATTAATCAGGTAAGGATCAGGGTCTAGATTTTAGCAGTTGCCATGGGATGAACAGTAAAGTGACAGCAGCTGTAACAGCAGTTCTTATGTTTTAATGCAACTGCTCTGGAAATGAGCTGTACACACAACCCACACTGTCTATTTCTAGCCTAGAGGAGGCTTAGGAGTAAGAAACGTAGATTAAAAGGGTCTTACCATCCATTCATGCTAGGCACCTTAAAACCACATGGAAAAAAAGTCTGGCTAACAGAGTTTGTAACCACATTTAGTATTAGCTTTAACTTACAGTAAACCTCTAAACTGCAGTATCCCCCCTCTGCCATTTATATCTACTGGACATATGTGCTGAAAGTGAGCATAAAGTAACCACATCTTACTCGAATGTCATACACCCGTTAAGTGCAAATTAACTAGGCCCTGTGTTTATTATAGTGCAGCTTGCTAGACCTCCTTGAGTTCAGGGTCAGTTGGTGTTTCTTTATGAACCCCTTTATGAAAGTTTTCAGTGCTTTATAGCTCAGCCATTAAATTTTGCTCCAGGCTGAAGCTTCTTACAAAAGGTTTAATTCTAGAAGCATTTTTTTTTTTAATATATTTTCAAAGAGATCTCTTTGGTCATTTTAAAGCATAAAAAGGGTACAGAAAAAAAGAAGTTAATTGGTTTTAGGCCATCTTTAGGGCTCACCATAATTCAGAAGCAACTTAGAGCTGGCTATTTTTTGTGTTTGAAGCCCGTCTACTGAGTTTGTACTGGGACTTTTTATATGCATGTCTATAAATAAGTAGTCCTACACCTTTTTATGGTTATTACAGTTTCTTTTTCACCCCCATGGGCTGAAATCCTGCTTGTCTGGCTCATGGAAAGTAATCCATACAAGCATGATAAGTAGTTCTAGGCCTCCATTTTTAGCGATTAAATTCTAGACAACTAAATCTTTGCTTCATTTAGTTGTGTAATTTTAGGATGCTCTTTATATTTCACATTACCATAGAATTTCAGTAGTGTTGAATGTTGCTTGGCACTTCTGTGTTTGTGCTGAAATTAATTCTTACCCTGGCCACACCGATGTTTTAATTACAATTTTAGGAAGACATGCTTGTTAGCAGTGCTGTCTAAACCTGATCCTGCTCAAACTGCCCCGTTTTCTGCATGTTTCTGCTCCTGGAGTCAGGGAAGACCACAGTTTGAATGTTTAAAACTTCTAAAATCACCCCCCTGACATGTGACTGGCACAACAAATCAAGACGAACAGATTGTCCTTAGGGGCATCACAAGAAGGGGACCAGGATTGACATTTGATCTCTGCATTCTGTGTGAGCCTCCCCACACAGAGGAGGAGCTCTTCCTTCCAAAGAGCTATAAATGAAACCAAGACACATTTACAAAAGCATCTATGTGAATATCCACACTGAAGAACTTGAGAGCAAAGGGTGCTGGGAGCTGTATCAAAAACCTCCCCATGTCTGACTTTTGACTTTGGATCTGGAGAGCTGTGAAACCCCCAACAGCACGTTCAGCTGTACCAGTCTTGGCATAACTTGTATATCCTTCCCTCACCAGCTCCATCAAGGCATTAAACTACATTTAGTGCAGAAATCTGTTTCTTTTAAAATGCTTAATTTCCCTTCCTCTCATCTGGGAGCCAACCAAGGCCTATCTTCAGCTGGGCTTCCCATCCCTGGGCAAGATGTCCTGCAAGTCCAAAGCTCTTGGGAGGACATGTCCTGCTAGTCCAAAGCTCTTGCACATGTTACACCTAACATCAGGATGACCCTGAGCTCAACCAGGCAAGGAGAGTGACACTTCAGGTGTCAGCATTGCTATGCACATCACATGATCTACACAACAGGAGCAGCAGCAAAGAAAAAGTTCCTTGTAATTTATGATAAAAGAAGAAATACATGTTTATGAAAAGACAAAGGAAGGAAGGGAAAATAAATAGAAATAAATTTTCGCATGCTCTATTTTTGGTAAACCTCAGGGCAGAAGTCAGGTTTGAGCAGGAAAAAATATCTGTTGCATAATAAACTAAGATTTATTAACATTGTTAGGACAGCCAATATAAATGTAAACCTGTACTTTACCTGTAAAGTTAAACTTTTATTAGATAGTTTCATCCTAGAGCTGAATCTCTCTCTACAGCCACTCCTTCAGGTCTTCTCTCTCTCTAGTAGATTCTTTCTGCATAGCAACTCTAATATATAGCTCTTCCCATATATTAATCACAGCACATCTTGATTACTGCAACATTCTTTTCTCTGCCTTGACAAAAGCAATCATCCTCACATCCATTAAGGATATGCTGGGCAAAAATTATTTTCTAGCCTGTTTCTTTTAACCATTTTGCTCCGTCTTTTCATTTTCTTCTGTTGGCATAATTTTCATATTATATCAAATGTAAAACTACCTGTTGTTGTTTTAATAACCTCATAGCTGATCTCACTCGCACTTCCTATCAGCTCTTCTTCATTAATGAGTTGTTTACTCCTGTCTGGCCTTTTAAAATTTCAAACATTTTCATGCTTTGTCCCATAGGTTGTCCTCGCAGTCTCCAAAACAAGAAGTTTTCATGGTCAGAGATAATAATTTTGGTGTTCTTCTTCAAACTTCTCCTTAAAACTTTCCTTCTCCATGAAATCTGGAAAATCTTACCAGTAGTTAAACTCAGAGTGTGCTGGGACCACCACCTACCATTCTGACCTATAACTGTCCCTTGGTTTCCCTGGAATACACTCAGTTATATCTGCAGCCATACGTTGTCTCTTGTCTTGGGCTCAGATGCATAATCAAATTGCCACAGCTTAATGAAGGCCATGTGTTGCCTGAGCCAACGTAGTAAATTGCATAGTTTTAAGCCGCAGCACATTGGTTAAAATGCACCAACTTAAACCTCAGTGAAATGGGTAGAAGAACATAAGTTTACATCATGACAGCTGAGTACATATGCAAAGAGTCATCGTGGAAACATGTTAGATCATTGCAACTTAATTGTATGTCTGGATCTTTGCATATGGAAATGTGTTTGGAATAAAACCTGGTTTTTTTGTTATAACCATGGAGCATTTAGATTTCTTGTCTAGGACAGGGCTTCTAGGATTTGCTAGTGGGGAGTGAGTAACTACAAGAAATGGCACTACATAAAGACAATGCTGCTTTGTGAACAGCCAGGTGTGCTGTTCCTGAAACAGTCTCTGTTCTTATGACACTCCCTGCTGTAGTGTGCTTCTCAAGAGCTGATAACACATTATCACACTGTTTATGGATCAAATATTTCTCTCTCTACTCAAAAGTCATTTTGTCCATGTATTTGACTTCCACAGTTACATTTTGCACTCTCCTCTCCTGCAATTTTTTCCACTCCTTCTACTTCTTCAGTGCCTAAATCACACCTTCATCATACTTTCTCCTCTTTTTACACCCCCCACCCTTTTTTTTCTTCTTGTTTTGTAGCAGGAGCCCTGGGTACAAGAAACTGAAAAAGTGTGTTTCAGCCTCTAAAGCTCTCAAGATTTGGTACTGCCAATGTGACGGGGGCAACTTCTGGAATAAATAAAACTTTTTAAACCATTTTTATATCAGAGTTCCTGTTGTTTGGGACTTAGCTGCAGTCTCAAAATCACACAAGAATTTGTAGCCAAGATCATGCCAATACATAAAAGTACATTTTTTCACTTGTGATAATGAAGAGGACACAGGCAGAAGTTGAGGACATGTCTCAGCAAGAGCTACTGAACAATTTGAAAATATCAGAGGATAAGGGGTTTTTTTGTCAATGAAAAGGAGATAATTGCTAGGCTTGCATTCTCCCTTCCACAAGGGCAACCTTCCAGCACTCCTACCTGGTGTATCTCTCTCTCTCCTCTGCCTGTTTGAGCCTCAAAACTGCCTGAAGAAGGAATCCTGGCTGCAGTGGTGTAAATACTACATCTTTATACATAATCCATGTGGCCAGGGAGAGATGAGAAAGTTAGTGATCAATCCGTTGATGAGTAGGAGTAGATAGGAACTGGCATATTGGTTTTTAAATAAAGAATTCCCTCCATCAGCAATACAGGCTTGTACAAGCAGCTATTAAATACAATTCTCAGAATTGCTATGGTGTCTCTGGAATAAAGTCTAACTGAAAAGTGTTATTAAAACTTGTCTCCTAAATTGTTTAGCCAGAAAATGCAGCCAGAGGTTCTGAATGTGTAAAGGAAAGCATATGCACATGTTCAATTTCAGACGCTTTCAGAGAAAAAATAATTAATCTTCTCTGCAATCTAGTAAAGCAAGCACATAACCCTGTGAAAAACTGCACTATCAGGGGGAAGGAAGACAGGGAGAAAGACAGAAAAGAGGAATCAGCCTGGCATGGTTAAGTGATTTGTTCATGAACAAGATCTATCATCAGACTCAAAGAAAGACCCAGCTTCCACTGAGTTCCAAAGAAGGAGTTCAGCAGTTCCAAGCATCATTCTCAAACACAGGAGGTTTGTGATCCTTATGTACCTGTCATTGTTCAATAGTTCTTTACATAGATCCCATAGTTTAGGCTAAGAATCAAAGTCTATTGGTTTTGTTATTGAGGTTATTTTTCCAACATCACTGTCTAAAAAAAATACCAAAGCAAATATTACAAGAAGACAAGTCAAATCATTTGCCTTCCTGCAAACAGATTAGCCAAACACTGATAATACTGTCAGTGTGGATTTCTTTATTAAAAAGAAAACAAAACAAACAAACAAGCAAAAACCCAAATAAAACTAAAAGATCCCAAATCCTAAAATGTGGCTGGTTTGAGAACAACTTGGCATGCATGTGCTTGGCTGTTTTCTAGATCGTGGTCACAACTGTTGCTACAATTGCAAATATTTAGATCTAGATCCTTCCAGCTTTATTAGTATTTCCTTTGAGGAGGAAGAAAATGTAACTTTGGCTTTTTCAGTGGTTGAGGAATTTTCTGAGGTGAGGAAAATCTTATTTTCCACTGCAGTTCACCTAGGTCTGTTTGTAGTATAAGAGACTACCCCCCTAATTACATGTTTTATATTTGTCTAAGGTTGTCAGCCAATTTATTTCTGCAGAAAAGTGTATCTTTAAATTGTGAAAATCACTCCATAAATTCTGAGTTAGAACAGTCAAGGTCTGATACCTTATCTGTGCTCTTACTGTGTACAAGGTCACATCATCAGCATGTAGATGTACAGAATATTTCATGAACTATACAGCGTTGACAGGTCATTAATAAAAACTGCGAAAGTAAAAGCCCTCTAATTAGCTCCTGAGGTAACTTTGCATGTAACATTTTCACCCCAGATTCAACACCATTAAACAAAATGACTGGTGTTTGCTCTCTAATGTAGCCAGAGAACCATTCTACTGTAGTTAAACTCAGCCAAATTGAGGGAAACTTAGATAGCAATATGTTGTGATTTATTGGAACAAAAGGCCACAGCCAAATCAAGATAGATAGTTCCCGTATAAAAAATTATGATGCATGTCTGTAACAATATCAAGGTTACCTTGAAAAGAGCAATGTGGCAGGCCAAAAACATGACTAAAATAGGGTCAATACATTCACTTTGAAAGGAACACTCATTAATTTTTGAGCAACTGTGACAAAACAGAAAACACAAATAGGTTATAATTAGGGCGATACAACAGGGTTACTAAAGCATCATTTCAAATGGTCGATTATCTCAAATTAGAAAGACGATATTGTAATAAAGATCCAGCAACAGGTTTGAGAAGAGCTTACAGAAAGCATTTAAAGAAACACAGGGTAAGGTTCCCAATGGTTATCACACTGACTAGAAGGTGAGCGGAGAGCAAGGAGCCACGTCTTTTATGGACTCAGTTTCTCCACTGCATTACAGATGACTGAAAGGACATTTTCATGAGCAATTTGTAAGGCAAGGTAAGGCTAAGTATCCAGGTGTTATCAGACTGAAGGCAAAATGCCTTTTTAAAGGAATTTAAAAAAAAAAAAAAAAAGCTTTTCATATGAAAGGTAGGAATGCAAGATTGCCTGGGTGACAGTGGCTGGGTTGAAAAGGAGTGAAAAAAAATTTCAGCCTATATTTTGGTGAGTGTATTACTTTTTACTGTATGCTATTCGATATTTATAGTGATTGGTCACCTCGAATGCATTTGTGTTTCTTCTGCTGTCTGGCTTACTTGAGAGAAAGAGATTAATGAGAATTTGAGATGGCCAGACAAACTAATCCAAATGTGAAGAGATAGCCATACATAGCCATGAATTACATTCTGTAACCATCTTGTAACCTGAAAGTTCTTAGTATAAAAGGAGTACAAGGCCTTTTACATCAGTATCTAAACTTGAATGATATGGTGACAATTTCAAATAACTGGAATCTATTTTAAAGCCAATTAATAACCCAATAACCTACTTCACTCTGATATAATAGAGAAAATAATTTGTGCCAGTTTGCAACAACACTACATTTTGACACCTTTCTGGCAGATAACCTGAACAACATGTGTTTTTATGATTTTAAATCTCATAATTCTTCTAAATTGCAATATGAAAGCTCAGGTCCATTGTTTTTACATCCACCTCAGAGGGGCAAGTTTCCAGTCTTTAAATGAGACTCCTTCTAAAATCACACCCCAACTGCTCCTTCTGCCACCCCTCATATTTAAGGTAGGTTATTTCCGGAGAGAGATGGTGGTCTGGAACATGGAGCAAACAAACAGGCAGAGCTAGAGTCATGGGAGCCTCAGGTCCCACCCAGACTCTCATACTGATGCCCACACATCGTGAGGCAAGAAAGATGAACAGGGAGGGCAAATTTTCTTCCATGTCAGTGACTTGTTGTGACAGTAAGGCAAATCTGAAGAGTTTTTCAAAGGGCACAAAGTCATCGCTTGGTCCTAGGCGAGGTGTAGTAATGGACAGTGTATTCCTGGGAATCATTCTGAAGTGGCCCAAAGAGAGTTCAGAGCAAGACATAATGTCTCTCCAGCCAACTGCCCTGTGATTTCTCCCTACTCAGGCTTAATAGCTTTCCTAACAAGTTTCTTAGATGAACTACAGATGAAGCTGATTGGTTACTTTTTTTCCCAAGTAATTTCCCCAGTCATACTGAAATAGAGCTATTATCACCACCAGTGTGGTTGTTACCATAGTTCCTAAGCAGAAGATTGCAGTAATATCCCAAGAGAACCCTGGCCCTGAGCACTCAGGCTGTGTCTAGAAGTCAATAGAATTCCTTTCTACCATACCATGGACTTGGTGGCAATATTTGTTGAACATTTCCCAGTT
Source organism: Mohoua ochrocephala (assembly GCA_013398855.1). Taxonomy (NCBI): domain Eukaryota; kingdom Metazoa; phylum Chordata; class Aves; order Passeriformes; family Acanthizidae; genus Mohoua; species Mohoua ochrocephala. The sequence continues at coordinate 80,589 of VZTA01021803.1, read as the reverse complement.
CGTAAATGGTTAACAAAAATATAACCATCTACATAAAATGCTGACAGATCTACTGCTGACAACAACTGTATTTCATTCTTGCATGAATACCATTGGACAAAGAGAAAATAAAATTGGTATTTATTGCTAAATGTTTAGCCGAAGTAGGAAACATGGAATTAGGGTACTATAAAAGAAACTCATTAGGATGTTATCCAGATATGATGGAGAAGTTACCTTCCAATATCTCTGAATATGAGAGATACATAGAAATAAATACAAATTATTAGGACTTACCATAAGTGATATATTTGAAGAAGAAAATGCTAAAACCACAGGCATTTAAACTTCAATGATGAAATTAATTCTGCATTATTATAGTATTAACTTGTTAATAATATTAACAATTTTCTGTTTTATTTAATTAATAAAAGTCCTATGCTGATTGAGCTGTCAGTGTTGTCTGTGGCAGCCACAGGAAATACCAACATAACTGCAGAAAGTTAGTGGATAACTTTTACTTTAAATTGAAAGATGTTATCATTGAATAGTTACTACCTAATATGCTGAAATTTTTTCTTACTAGATTTTATTTGGGTAATGACTAATGTAGAGGTAGGGTCACCATTTTTTTTGCACAATGATGTGGGCAGCTCTCTTTTGTGTGCTTATCCAGACTGAATCATAGAATGGTTTGGGTTGGAATGAACCTTGAAGATCATCGGACACCTTCCACTGGACCAGGTTGCTCCAAGCCCCATCCAGCCTGGTCTTGAACACTTCCAGGGATGTGCCAGCCACAAGTTCTCTGAGCAGCTTGTTCCAGTGTCTTACCATCCTCACAGGAAAGAATTTTTTCCTAATATCCAATCTAAACCTACTCTCTGTCAGTTTTAAGCCATTCCCCCTTTTCCTGTCACTCCAGGTTCTTGTAAATAGTCTCTCTCCATCATTCTTGCAGGCTCCCTTCAGGTATTGGAAGGGGCAATTAGGTCACCCCAAAGCCTTCTCTTTTCTAAGCTAGACAATCCCAAATCTCTCAGCCTGACTGAGGTCCATGCTTCCATGTCTCCATGACTATGGCTGCCCCTCCAGACCCAGCACAGGCGTATCTATCTAAATGACAACAAACTGCAAGTACCGTCCAATGAATATATGACCTAACCAGATGGTCAACCATGCTTTTTGTCTCCAGATACTGTTCCTCTGTACCAAATTCAACTGAGGGAGAAAGGCTGATAATTTTCAGCCTATCAACCAACCTCATTTTACTTCATGTTTTGCAGACACGTTTAGATGGTGGTGGTTGCTTAATGAATAGGCACGTATATTTACTCCAAAGTTTGCAGCTCAATGTTCTTTGATAGGCACTCCCAGTATTTTCTATTCAAATGAACCTAACTCTTCTATAAAAGTAGACTAAATGTCAACTCAAAAGCTGATTAAAAAGAACGTTAAAACAAATTGTAAGTTTTTAGTGAAGAACTAGGGACATGAGGTAGGACTATAGTCTCTTCTACTGAACAGCTGTTTTTTTCCTTCTGGAGCTACTGAGATCCAGGGATCCTCAATCTGACTGTTTCACTGATGAGCAGAGATATTCTTTCATGTTGTGTTTTCAGTTGCCCAAAGTGGACATCTGATTGATTGCCAGGGCCCTCATTTCTGCTTCAATCACTAACAGAAGAATGATCTTTAATACAGATAAAATTCTGGCCAAAGAAGACACATACCACCAGAGAGTGATCTACTCAACACTGTGCATTGCTCTTGAGATCTTATCTATAGAGATGGTTACAGGAAGTGGATTTGAAAGAATTTGAGCAAGAAAAATGTGTGTGGAGCAGATGCGACAATCAGATTTAGCCACAGGAGGCAGCCAAACAATTGGGACCAGGTTGGGTGGAAAAGGACCTCAACCAATTTTATCTCAGCTGGCATTTGTTCCTTTCCTTTTTTTAGTTTATAGCTGAAAGCAAAGTATTGCAATTATTGAACACCAAGAGCCAATTCTCTTTGTCTGGAGGAGCTGAGCCCAAGTGGAGGAGTACAAAACTCTACTATAATGTACAGAAGAAAACAACATACTGCTCTCTTCACCTAAATCTAAGCCTTCAGAGAAATCTGATGATCTTATTTAGTCTGTAGATTAAGATCTCAGCTGAAATGTAATAAAATTACAATAAAGGTTATGTATCAATAAGGTGTCAGTTGTGCACAGGGATGAAGTATTCTAGTCATAATTAAATTTCAAATCTAATTATAATTTGAGGAGTCCTTTTAATTACGTTGCAATATTTTGCTTTTGTAGGAAGATGATTGCTATAGCATCTTTTATCTGTAATTTTCTTTTAATTAAAAAACGTAAATAAATCAAAACCAGCTACTTAAAATACTTACATCTTAAATGAAAAACAAACAAAAAATGCAGGAATTTCACTATCCATGTCTTATCTACTGAATCACACCTAGGCATAGTATGGAGGGTGAGAGGGGGGTGCCTAAAAAAGTGGTGAATTTTACATTATCACTTATTTCTTTCACATAACCAGAAATGGCCAAATTACTTTGGCCAAAGGAGAAAAAAAGAGTTTCCTCAGAGCAAAGAATGTCAGACAGGAAAGATAAAAAACCTTTTCTTCAAAAGGTGTTGGGACTGTAGGGCATCCTTTGAAAAGCTGCTGGCTGCTTCCCTACATTGTACTTCTCCAGCCAATCCTACCAGCCTCAAGTGTTCAACAGCACAGCAGTTCCAGGTTACTCTGATTATTAGCACTTCCAAGCCTCTTTCTGCTTATTTGTCCTCCTCATGTTTCTTTCAAGCTCTTAAGTCAGTTTATATCACCTGCCTGGGTGCTAACTTTGTGTGTTGGCTTAAGTAGTTCCTTTTTCCCCCTGGTATTAGCCTTCCTGATGGGATGGCTTGAAAAGAAAAATGTTTCTTCTTGGCCTTCGTTTCTCTCAGCAAAATACGCAAGTGTCTTACAGTCTTTTAAGACAGTCTCAGTTTGCCTGAGCATCTCCTTCAGTCTGAGTTTGTCTTTGCTGTATAGAGGACACGAGAATTTTATCAGGAGTAAGGAATGCCAGGCAGATTTCCCAGGCCCTCTGCTGTGGCATAAATCTATCACTGTTCCTATGATGAATATCTCTTTTACAATGTATTAATACCAGTTTTACCTTTGCCACAAACTTCTCATATAGGAGGAGTCATCCACAATTGTTTCCAGGTAACCCTGTATGATTATGCAGTATTGCGCTCTGACTGTAAAATATTCCTGCTGGGGTTTTTTTTTCCATCAGCAAGTTTCATTGCCACATTTTATACCAAAATTATTTAACCAAAGGAACCCAACACTTGTAGTGGAACTTCCTTAATTAAACCGATGACTCCTTTTCTAAGAAAAACTGCATTTTTATGAAAGAAAGTTATTAATTTAGTCTGGCATAATCTTTTTTAAACTCATGTTATATTCTATCCTATTTTCTATTTATCCTTCATCTTTGCGGTATTCTACAAGCTTTTCTTTAAAGCCTGACTCACAACTGATGCTGGACAATTAGGCTTATAAATGTCTAGATACTCTTTTTCCTCTCTTAATATATATGTGTATTGCAAATATGTATGTACATTGATATGTGAACATGCCTATAGAATTATTAACTTTTTACACAATACTGTCCTGACTTGACAGCTGTTTCTGCCACAACACATGAGAAATCAGATACAATTTTTTCAGAGTAGTGGATTGAAAGTTATCTGCTACCCCAAGACTTGAACAGGTTAAACACTTTGAGCCTTGTGATAATTCCATGTGATAATCTCCACTTTCATTTCCATTCATTTGTTCCCACTAGCTGACCCACCTTTGCTTCCTTATTAAATATAATTAGGTTAATGGCAAAAGACAAATTTTTTTCTTTCTTTTGGGAGGAGACTCCTACAGAGTAGAATAACTCTGTTTTGTCTTTCCTTAGTCTCTTCCTATTTCTATGTTTGGGTAAAAAAAACCCTTACTACTTGTTTGAATGTTCTTTGCAAATCATACCATACCTTTACTACTGGCAATTCTGAGTTTATCAATACAACTCCTGGCCTTTAAGACACAGTCTTCCTTGTTGCTCACTCCACTCTTTCCTTCTTTTTTCTTCTGTGCTTAAATCCATACTTTCTCAGCCCAACTCATTTAAAAAACTACATTTATTAGATTTTGTTTTTTGAACTGAACCTTATTCAGTCATTTAATTTAAATTCTATCAACTCATGGTCACATTTTGAAAGGGTTATTTTCCCTTCAATTCTCAATTAATACAGATTCTCAGGTGCTCAGAAACAATCTTTCTCCCATCTAATCTCTGGACTCCAACAGATACATGCTCCAGACTCCAGACACATGCCAAACACCAGTAAGAATCTGATTTAGCAGACAGTGGTCACTGGGGTATTGCAGCATTCCAGGCTTGGCTTTTTCCCTCAGACTCTTTATTAAAAGTTACAAGAGTGTAACTTACATTGGATAACTGCAGTGCTCCACTTAGATAACTGAAGGTATGGTAAATACTCTGAGAGTTCATGTTAGTGTTAGCACATCACATGACCCTCGCTAGACAATTTCATTTTTTAATCAATATCCCAACTTCTCTGTTAACAGTTCTGGGTTGTTGGCTTTTAACTTTAGCACAAACATTCTCTAATTTTCAATTACAATTCATGTGTCTAATGCAACATTATAATGTCATCGTGCACCAGCGGTCTATGTAGAACCTGAAGGTAATTTTAATAAAGTCCTTAACTGGGACTATTTTTGAGGGCAACTTTTGTAACAACATGTGAAAATGATGTTTTCACATCAGCAGAAAAAGACTGTAGATTGGCGTTCATATGCAATATGTGCTTTGAAGCATTTCTGTAGCATTCATGAACCACCGAATCTCACATGGACTTTAAAAACTCTGCTTGCCTTGAATCAACAATAAATTAACATTTTATATTTACAAAGTCATCCACAACCAGCAAAAACTTTAGTAACTGAAATAGATGTGTAACAAAATGAGAAGAGCCAAGTAAGTAAAATATTTGACTTCTACATTTGGTATATATTGGCAGCGTTTGGCCTTGGAGGGAGAAAAGATTAGACCGAGCTTGGAGATTTTTGATCAGATTCCTCAATTTTTCAAGAAGTCCAAATATCTGACTCTGCATCGCTCTCTCAGACCTGGACGGCAACAGCACTAAGTTCTTCCTCAGCATAGTGCCATAGGAAAAAAATTATCACAATTATTTTTGGCCTGGATGCAGCTGAAGCTGTTGCCGTCGCTGTCAGATGCTCCCCCCTACCCTGGCAAAGGTCACCAGCCACCGATGAGCCTGCAGGGTATGTGCTCCTTGCCCACAGCACCTCAGGGCATTCAAGGAAAATGCCATCATCTTCCTTTGACTTCTCTGCATGGAGAAGGGGCAAAGACAGGGCCCTTTCTTTCAGTGCAACCACTGTGGAGGTGACTGCAGGGCTAGGGGACAGAGCTGAGCAAGGCAGTGCCACAGCCACATCCAGCCAGACTGCTCAATCAGAGTAGACAGATGGACAGGCAACAGTACCACAGTCACTGTCACACTGAGCCCAGTGAATTCCACTGTCACTGCTTTAGTGGATGCTTTATGGTCTGATCGATTCTGAGTGGGTTTCTTTAAAAATGTGCTGTGTTGTTTTAACATCCACTTTAAAAAATCCTTCGAAAATTTCGTAAGGCTTCAGTAGGAGCAGGATTAGGCCAGAGCTAAATGCATCTGAAAATTCGCCCTATGAACATGCTGAGCAGGTCAGAGGTGGGAGAGGAACAGTGTTTTACACTTAGTGTGACCATTTCAGTGCCAGTTTGATAACACCGTTTTCTAAAGGTGCCATCTTTACAGAACTGAGCTTGCTTTCATTTTTTTCTTTCTTTTTTTTTTTCCCTCTGGTTTACTTTGATTTTATTTTTTTTAATGTGACTTTTTTTGGACCAGAGAAACAGTTAGTATAGTGGTTTTTTGCAACTTGGCTCTTGCCTGTGTCTCTGGGTGCTCACAAAGTTCACGTTATGCTGCAATAACTCCCATCCCAATGCACGCTGTGATCGCAGCCCTCTCGCAGAGGAGCTCAGGAGTTTCCTACACTAATTGTACCCCTGACAGCTGCCAATTTCCCCACAGCAGCACAAGCCAGACTTTCTTACAGGCTGTTAATATTTTCCACTCCAGTACCCATTGCCAAATTCTCCCACGGCTTGCTACAAGTTTCCTGACAAGATACGCTTGTAGCATGACATACAGGAGATTCATAAAGGCGGCTGAGGCCAGGTTCCCACTGCCCAGGACCAAAGGAGGGCCTGGGCAGCAAGGTGGGACCTGGCCAACTTGTTCTTCCCGGAGAACTTGGCGGGTTTGCACCACTGTGACCCAAATCAGAGGCATGACGCACGACGACACAACACTTCCTGGGAAAAGCAGACACGAGTGTTGCTGGCAGCTGTGAAAGAGCCAGAGCACGGCTCCAGGCGAGCACCAGTGACTAAGCCATGCCAGGCCCAGAGCAGCCCAGGGGACATGGTGACTCAGAGGCACGCCTCTGGCTCCCCATCCTTCCCCCGCTTTCCCCGGCGTGGATAGGGTCAGCCACAAACAGCGACGTGCCCCCACAGCTCCCTGAGGACACACACTATGACAGGGTGTCTGCGCCCAGAAATCCTTTCCTGGACTCCTCTGCCCACATCTGCAGCCACCATGGGGCTGGGCAGTGTTGAAACACAGGCCAGCCCAGGGGAGACAGCTGAAAGGAGAGCTCAGAGCTGCCCAAGCCAAAGGAGCCCCGTAGTTAAAAACTGATCTGGCAGGAGACAGGAGATAGCAGCAACTGTGTCTTTGCTGGCCAGAAGACAGAGAAAGGGACAAGCCATTGCTGGTGCTTGAGAGAAAAATAGGCCTGATGCTACATCAATTTGGGGGGGCTAAGAACAATGCCCTGCCAGAACTGTTTGGCTGCAAATAAAGGGGACAGGCAGTATGAGTCACTTGAGTCCACTCATTCTTACTGTAACACAGAGGAAAAAGAATAAATAAGACCAAAAGCTGGTTTCAGAAGTTGCATTATTATTTTCCCAAGGAAGCTGGGCAAAGTGGTGATCTGCACATCAGTCAGTGAGAGATGATGCCTGGTGCAGATGCAGGACCCGGGAGGGTTGGTGTGGAGCTGCCACCAGAGCCTGCCACCTCTGCCATGGCCATGACAATGCAGCAAAGTTCAGCTGGCCACCACAAGCCTCTGCAAGCCCTGAACCCCAGGGAATGATGGCAGAGGCAGGCAGAAACATAGCCAGGAAGGGCACAAATTTTGCTGGCCATGCTTTTGATGCATGCTTTTAAACTTCAAGCCCTGAGACCTGGAGTTGGGTTTCTAAAAATTTAATCTACAAGTATTTGGAAAGGTACAAAAGGCGCAAAAAAAGACAAATCCACAAAAATCCCAAGCTAACCAATTCTGTAAACACTCATGACTTTTAAATTGGCCTTGAAATTTTTAGGTGGGTTAGCTAGTGATATCACATACCAAAAACACCTCAGAAAAAGCTGCAGCATATATTACACTCATTCTTCTACCCGTCAAAAATATGTTCATTTTTAATAAAAGCAGTAAGGAAGAACTGCACATCCTGATGGAGGGCGTAACTTTACAGTACTGCATGCTCATTTTGCTCAGACAGTCCCATCTTCCTCTGTCACCTGCCCCAGGGATGCTGGTGCACATACACACATTGCACCCCTGAAGCAGAGGAATCTTGCCTGTTCCCTTATGGATCCAAGCTGGGTCTGGGGGGTTCCATCAGATCAGCATTTAGTGAGGAAAAATGGGCTCCTGGAACCACGGTACACTCCACCCCTCTAATACAGAAGTAGCCCAAGAGCAAATACTTAGTTGGTAACACACATAGTTTTGTTGTGTATTTACAAAAACAATTATCCATTTCTTTCTGAATCCTGGATGCAGCCTGATCATCACAGAGCCATTTCCCAGTCTGCTGCAGCCTGTTTGGTTCAGTAGTTTCCACAACACCATAAGTGTCAGTTTATCTTTGCTGGCTACATCACCCTTTACTCTTTGTTCACAGATCCCTTTCCCAGACAGCTCTTATTTTCCATGCAGTAGAAGCAGTCACAGACTCTCTAACTTATTATGACTTTCCCAGTACCATTGTCTCTGTGTTTGCTGCTGCTTTGGAAGGGCACAGCTTCTCCCCACTTGTTGATTTCCCTCCAGTATTCCAGACATCATCTCATGAAATTTTGCCACGGTTTTACTGCCAGATCACTTGCCAAACCACTTGTAGCTTTTTTTTTTTTTTTTTTTCCCCTGAGCTGCTCTGCAGAGGTTCTGTGCTTTGGTTCCGTACAAGCCTCTCAGTATCAACTTTTTTCCCCTTGTCCTCTACCAGCCAAAGATTATCCATATAAAGCAATTTAAAACACACCATTAAAAAGCCTCCTTGCCATAGTGTTCCCAGTTATTTTAGTTTTAGGCTTTTATCCTAGGTTAATATAATATTTTTTTAAGTTCATTTTTCCAAGATCGAGTCCAAAACTATCTGATCTGACAGGCTATGGTAGAACACTGCAGAAATACATTCACAAAGCTCAGGAGTATCTGCATGATTTACAGGTTTTGTTCTCTGTTTAGTTCAATGTTTGGAAATGCTGGGATCTAAGCATTTGATCCCAGTTGTTTATTCTAATTTGTTTCACAGCCCTTTTCGGCAGAGTTGCTATCTTCTCAGTGCAAAGGACCAGTCTAGCTGAAGTATTGACAGATAGTGGCACTTCCAGAAATCAGGTTACTCGGCACAAAGAAATACTTAAGGGGTAAAACATGGTAGCAATGTCTGAGTCTGGGCAATAAGCAATTCAAGCACCTAAAGAGAGAACCTGTGGTAGCATGAAGATGGACCAGTGGCTGGAGGTGAGAAAGCAGCAAGGTTACCCAGACTGAGCAACAGAAAGTTTTGCAAGACCCTGAGCCAAACTGAGCACCAGGAGTGCTGTTGATGCACTGGAGTGGTGTGGTGTAATGATAAGTAACACTGCTGCTGGTAATGTTGCTGTCCAAAATGCTCTGCACTGAGCCAAGAGCTATTCTGAAACTTTGCACCATTGACCCCAAGCTTTGTAGCTCCTCAGATCAAGTTTAGATACTTAATAGATCCATTGAGTTAATTAAGGGAGGTAAATTGTCTCTGGTTGTTAACTAGAACAGGAGAAACAGTTGAAGGAACATGGGATGGCAAAGGGAATGAGTTGAGATTACACAGGGATTTTATTTTATTCTCAGGAATAAAGCTTGTTTTATGAAACAAAATGAGCAAGGTGGAGACACAATGTCATTTCATGAAGGGACTGAAAGAGATGACAGAGCTCTGGGCAAGAGTCAACACCTTAATCTCTGAGCTATTAGAGTGCTGGCCTTAGTAGAGGAGAAGCATCTGCAAAACCTATAATATATTTTAGTACCATGTAACAAAACTATTAAGCTGTTATTGAGCAATCTCTAGAGTGAAAAGGACCTCGTATCAGGTTATGGCCAAGGATTTTATTGGTCTGCAGGATCACCGAGGAATATACTTTAAATGTTGATTAATCCTTTAGACCCTACATGTGGACTGTATTCCTTTTGGCATATTGTGGTTTGCATCTTTGAATAGGTAATATGAGATATTTATGTATGAGATTATCAATTACTGTGTGATGAGTGATTAAATTTATATGTTCAGTACCTGATTGACTTTGACTGTTTTCCATTTAAAGAAACCCGTGCTTACATGGAAAGCATAAATCATCAGCCCATTCTTAAAAGGCAATGATTGCAGAATAATAATTTATAATAACAACATTAATATCAATTATTCTGCCTGTAAGAACAATTCCTGCATACACTAAAATATGAATGTGAAAGCGATAAGATTATACGGTTTTTTGCGTCTGACTGTGTTTGCAAAGGCTCATGCACTGTCATTTCCGAAAGGGGCAAAAGCTTTTATAGTCACATCTAACTACACTTCTGATAATGCAAATATCACACACTTTGACATTTTACCACTAGATACACTAAATTTAACAGTGTGTTGGGTCACTACCAGTAATTAATCTGGAATTGGAGCAAGACCACAGAGGGAGAGAATCCAAAAAAGAACTTTGAACCAGTAAAATAATGCAACAGAATCCCAGAGAATAAACTAAATCTCTCGTTTTCAAGAGCAATAGGTAAAAAAGGTGCGTGTATTGATAATTCACTAGGATTTTTTTTTTTTTTTCTTGCTAGTAAGACAGCCTAAAAGATTATAAATTACCCCAGACAAAGCCAGTGGTCATTATTTAGTCCCTCTTCAAGGAAAGATTCCCTTGACCTGAAAGTGGGAAGTGCTCTGATGTTAACGGAAGGTATCTGAGAGGAGACTATACCCCCTTGGCTTGTTATGATCACATTAGATGCTGGCTTGGCGTATATTTTCTCAAACTGAAACAGCAAAGCTTCAGCAGAAAAAAAGTACAGCCAAGAACCATATTGACTTAAGAAATGAGCAGGTTCACATAAAGTAAGAACTGACCTAAACCAGATCATGATATTCTCTGAGGTTTGTAAAATAAAATATAAAAAAAATGGGTTTGTATGTCTCTGCACTTCAACACTCACTGGAGAAACTGCAGTTATAGGTTCTTTGGAAATGCAAATTAGACAACAGCGCTTGATTTTGCCTGGCACAAGAAAGGGAAGCGCTAAAATATTTTATGATGGGTCTGAGCCAGAAGTCTAGAAGACTAGATTTAAAGGTAGAGGTTTAGATTCATCTTTAAAAGAAAAGCTATTGTCACGGATTTTCTATTCCCACAGAATTCAGGATATACTGAAAACTCCTGAAAACTGATATTCTCTTGAGATTTTCTACCTCCCATTTCCCATCAAGTTTGTACAAAAGCACTACCTCATTTCATGGCTAATTTTGAAAACTTGCATAAGAAATGTGAGACCAAACTACGAAGTTTGAATAGCGATCTGTACTTTCTGCAGGTTTGGAGGGGAGTATCAGAATCACAACTGCACCATTTTGAATAACTCCCACTAGGTCTGAAAAATAAAACTAGGCTTGTCCCTAAACACTGGAACAAACTCTGGTCCAAGTTACGTCCAACAAAATAACAGGGCGGCGTTATTGGCCTGTTTTTCTCTTCCTCCTGGGACTACTTAATAGATATGTATCTCTTCCATCAGTGAACATTTGCAAATTAATGTCCATCCATTTTGTAATTCTTCCCTAGCATTGCCCTGTACTTTACATCAGCACACATATTTCTATTCAAGAGATCATTACTATTATTTTAAAACAGATGGTTTGAACATAATCCACATAAATAGTAGATTGGCAGTGCCAGTCATGATGGCATGTGTAGAAAAGAGCTGGCTGATACAACAATATTTAAAGATTAACAGTCTGGGACACTAGAAATGACAGTGTCTCTTGCCACTGAACCTAATGCTTGCGCTGTGGCATTCAAAGAAAGGCACAGCAGTCATCGTGCCAAGAGATCTGGTAAACGCACAGATTTAAAAAAAAAAATTTGAGTTTTACTGTAGCTCTCTACCGAAAACAGTGGGGAGTGGCATAGAGCCCTTCATAGAAAGGAGGTTTGAAACTCACACTCCTTCTTGTCCTTGTGTTGGCATCAACAGATGGAGGGCTCACAAAAATCTGTGCCTTGGCCACTTCTGTGAACATGCCAGGCATGGCTTTGACTTTTTCTCTGGGACACTAGGAAATTACCATTAATATAAAATATGTTATTGTTTAAAATTACTTAGAATCAGTGTCCAGTAGAACCTGCAAAACCACTGTATATTTTAGAAGCACTCTTGGCGTCTGTGTGCTCTGCATCTGACCCTGTTGCAGCTGTATCTATCTCAAGTTGCAGCTGACAGAAGGAATGTGACATCACTCCAAGCCGCCACTTGTGTCCAGGACACTTCATCAAAATATCCATTCAATGGTCCACCTCTCTACTGCATGACCATTTTATTCCCTCTGCTTGGGTTGCCACGCTGACTCATCTCCCACTCTTAAGCTTGTGCATCTTCATGGAATCACAGAATGGTTTGTGTTGGAAAGGACCCCAAAGACCATCCTGTTCCAACCCCGTGCCATGGTCAGGGACACATTTCATTAGACCGTGTTGTTCAGAGCCCCATCCAGCCTGGCCCTGAACACTTCCAGGGATGGGGCATCCATGACTTCCCTGGGAAACCTGTGCCAGGGCCTCATCACCCTCACAAGGAAGAATTTCTTCCCAATATCCAATCTAATCTCTCTCTTTCAGTTTAAAGCCATTCCCCTTTGTCTTGCTTGCTTGCAGGTCTTCTTGAGCAACCAAGGTCCAAGTTTTTCCTAGCTACAGGATCAGCTAAGACCTGTCTGGATTTTTCATTAGGTTTTTGACACACATGTCCTTATTTTAGCTCCAAGGGCAATATTCTCACTGAGGTCAGGAAGGAGAACCAAGACGCATGCAACACCCCATGAATATTAAGAAACAATAAAACCAGCAAGGCTGTCAGTGTGGTTTCCACTGTTGGTTAAAGGGAAGGGATAATTGTGCTGGTTTGAACAACAGATCTAATAAAAGACGTATTTTTAATTTCAGTAGCTTGTCAAAGGACTAAAAGCTTCAAGTGCCCAACAAACCCTTTGAGGGGTTACACGTGATGCACATTCACAAGTCATGAAGTCTGCCCACAGCTCTTGTTTAACCACATGACACTTCAGTGAAACAGCCAGCCTCATGTTCAAAGTGCCACTGCCGCCTT
>VZTA01021803.1:0-67584 GCA_013398855.1 Mohoua ochrocephala | reverse complement strand
GGGGGGGCGGGGGAAGATAAATTGGTTGAAAACTTCACTTGCAGGCTCCTAAGAACATTACAGCATATGTGGAAATGAAAAACAACTTCTTGTTCAAGCCGTATCACACTAACAGCAAAACCACTTAAACCATCTTCAAACTATCAAAGCCAGAGATGATTTGATAGAACCTCACAAATCCCATAATCTACTGTAAGTAGTAGCTAAGACTTTGGCTTCACCCATGTGTCTGCAACTGGGGAAGAAGCAGGAGAATAATTTATCAAAGTCTGGGGTAATGAAGTGTTAACGAAAACCATATGAAGTTATGACTACAACCACAGGCCGCAGAATGTGAAGGAAGGAGGATCTCAGGAGACCTACCTATTTTCAGTCATCTCCTGCTTCGTAGTTCATCCAAAGGTGTTCACCAAAACGGGAGGCAAGCAACAGAAATTAAATGATTCATTAGGCCTAATGAACCATGCTGATCATATCATCTCTAAAATACAGTCAGCCAACATTGATATATACATAGTTTAACTCGTTCTTCCCAACTTTATTAGGTACATATGTCTACAGCAGACACAAATGAAACATTCTACAACTAGGCTCCAAGCCAAAAACTAATTTATTCTTTAATGTGGTAGTGATTACTTGGTGGTTCCTTGAGCAGAGATGACAGGTCTGAGCTAATGGAGTTGTACTGTAAGTTAATATAAATCATGACAGAGCAATTAATTACAGAAACCACTGTAAATCCCTTTGTTAGTTTTCCCCATCACCAGAAGGATTTAATAATGTTCATTTTGCTAAGTTCCAGTGACATTTACAAGTCTTAAACCATTTTTAATCAAATCAATATCTCTGGCTGCTAAATTTAGTTGTGCTTTGCTAGCAAGTCGTGGAAAGCATCTATACTAATGTTTCCTACCTTCTGTTCAAGTAAATTGTACTGAAGCCCCACACTTCCTCTGCATTTCTTTACATTGAGTAATTGGGATTATTTTCTTAATGAGTAACATAAGAAATAAGTGCATCCAAAGGAATTAGGAGACAGTGAGCTAGACAGATACACAAATATCAGCGCTTATGATGCATCTCACTGTTCAAAAATTTAAGGAAATTTCCCTTAATTAGCAGAAAACTCTCCAAACCAAAGAACTGTGGTTTGTTTGGGAACCGGGGCACTCCAACAGAGCTATGAGTAAGCCCACATGGCAAAGACAGGATACAGGGCACAGTGACCTCTTTCTGTCCCTAAATCTAAAATTTCCTAAATCTATTTCAACGTGAACTGAAGACATATCTAAATATCCCCGAGGACTGTGGGTGGTGATCTCACACATTGTTTTGCAGGGGAGAATCTCTCTTTCTCTGTATCTCACATTTACAACTACAATCTAGGAATAATCATACTCCTTCTGTTTGTCGTATCCACTTATATTCTAAATCCTTTGAGGCACATGATGTCTATAAATCTTTGTGAATATTATGCCTGACAAAAAGGGAGTTGTGAGGCCAATGGCACTACAAGAAAATTAGCAGAATTGGCAATAACAGTCCTGCATGATTATTTCTAGGAACTTTTTGCAGATAAGTTATTATACAACACTGAATATTTGCAAAGCAGTTTGGAGAGTGTCATTACAAACATCAGGTCCAGTCTGTGTTTTCCTAAAGTGGTTTTAGTTTTGAAATGGACTTTTGTAAGAGCAGGATTAAAACTATTATCTTTTATTAGGGCTCTTTTCATTTATATGATTTTTTTAACATTATTGCCATCAGCCCCCCAAAATATGGCTGGTTACTAAACTTTTCAGCAAAGTACTTTAGCAGAGATATTTAATTTTACTCTGCAAAAACAGAGGACAGAAATTTACCCGCTCTGGATTGTTATTTTGCTCTGTCCTTAACAGCATCAACAACAAAATCTGGGGAGCTTTGACATTCTGTTGCATTTAGATCAGTACCTTTTTCTTTATACCTAATGAATACCTTCACAACAATGGCTCTCAGATCTCTGACATCCTCAAGGGACTGCACAAAGGTCATGGACTCCGAACACCAGCACATCAGCACAGAATAATAATAATAATACAAAAAAAACCAAGAAGTAAAACTTCAAAGTCACTGCTGGGTGCAAGGTTTCTTCTTCAGAAACCTTGTAGCAAGTTGTACCTCATTTATTTCTTTTCAACTACTTATTTAATTCATTTGGTAAGCTTCAGCACTAATGTAGTAATGCAGCTCCTTGGTCTATGACCTGTGTGGTATTCCCCATAGACAGGAATGAATTGTTACAGCTTTTTTTCTTTTTTTTTTTTTTTTTCCCTGCAACTGTAAAAACAAAACAAGAAGATCTAAAGAAAGAATGGAAGAGAAAAAAAGAAAAATCCAGACTTTAAAAAAATAATTACTCCTACTGAAGTTCAAAGGATGAGCTGATGCAGAGTTCTTCATCTTCCGTTTCCATTTATGTTGGGTCTTTGTGTAAATAGTATAGATTGGTAACTAGAGTTTCATTTCTTTTGTTCTTCCTCTGGACGATTGCTTTCCATTTTACCTCAGATGACACCAAATCATTGTGACAGAGGCCCCCAAGACCTTGCTGTGATTCTGTAAAAACTTAAATTCCCCACTTTCCCAGAGTGCACTAAGACATTAGGCTTTTGTATCTTGAGCTGCTGCATTAAATGCTAATGGAAAATTTCTCTTCTAACTTAAGAACTACCTTATTCCCCATGAATAAACAATGACAGCATATGGATCAAGAGTGACCTCTGATACATTTGTCTTTAATGCAGGAATCACTGTAAGAATTTACTTCCTTTCACCCTCAAGCAACGAGGTCTTCCCCGTGCAGAATTAAACACATACAAAGCATAAGATGTATTCAAATGCAGTCCTGTGAGTAGAGGCATTTTGTTCAGTATGCAGCTATGCTGGAGGCTCAGACCAATCTGAGATTCAATTTGCATTATAATTCTAAAAATAATAATTCTCCAATGAGAATATTTGAGTGTATGTAACTGTGCAGACATTAAATTCACTCTAGGAAAAAAACCCAAACAAGCACAAGTGATTTTCTGTGGGGAGTTTAAAGGAAACCAAAAAAGTCAAAAACCAAAAAACACAACAACATCAAAAGATCCACACCACCAAAACATAAAGAAAATCAAAAGCTGACCTTTTTTGAAATTTGCTTAGTTGACTGTGTGCTTTCTGAAGTAAACACTAAAAGAGCAGGAAATGTATTCCCTTTTGTAGAAGGACAGTATACACAGCATGAGCATGACTTTGCTATTATAGGTATGAAAAAATCGTGTTCAACACGTTGTTGGCTAAACACAACATAACTTCAGCTAATTACAGTCCATGCAACCATGCCCATTTTCATCATGAACAGTCCTTCTCCAAACCTGTACTAAAGCCAGGATGAATCCTGGGCTGGATCCAATAACAGTCCATCTCTCTCAGTTCTGTAAAGGTGCTAGAATTTCTCTGCAGTGTAAGGGGCACCTATTGTCCAAGTCAGCATTGCATTACAAAGGGGGAGTTATTAACAGAATCAACATTATTGCTGCTGCTGTTGTTTATCCTTCAGTAAGGAAAAATGCAACTTCTTAGAGAAAAAAAACAAACCACACCTCTAACCTAAACACTAGAAACTATTAATATACCTCCTCTTTTTTCCAAATGGAAAATGGACGGAGAAGCAAAACTTACTGTGTCTTCTAAATGTAACCAGTAAATAAAAATGAGCTGAAATATCATGTCCTTCTAAATGGCTGCTGTTTCCTTTTAATGGGATATTGAGACCCTCCTCCCCCAGTCACAATCTATCACGTTGTAAAAAACAATAAAACACTTACTAATAAATTGTTAGAATACTAACTAGGACTAATATGTTTCTTTCTTCATGCTTATCTAGGATCTGGCCTTCAAAATACTGTGGAGTAAAGTGTAAGCCTGTACTAGAAATAAATTTTGTCACATTCTCTTTGTCTAGCAGTGGCTTCACTTTTAATTCAAAGTTTATATATGCCTGAAAAGAAGCATGATGGCTAAGCTAAAAGAAGGAACAGAAACAAAAGCATTCACCAGCAGATCAGATATCAGCCCAAACAAATCTAGACCTCATTTCTGAAGGATACCTGTGGCGACACCCAGAGTGAAAACAGCAGCCAACACAGCATGTGGCTGAAAGGGAAAAAACATTGACTGACTTCCTCCTTTTCTTAATTTTCGCACTGTATTTACTGCTTCTTCAGACAGACCGATAGCTGGCTTAGGAAGCAACGTACTGGGAAGTATTTTGAAGTCATTGATCTTTGTTATAGGCTTCATTATTTGATACTTACTTTGCTCGTATAATTTTTTTAAAAAGCAGTCTCTCCACTGTCTGTATTTTCAGTAACAGCACTTGGATTTAACTTCTGTATCAACAGTTTCCAGATATCAAGTCTCATAGATCTTCCAAGGGAAGCGGAGGATTAGATTTATTAGCTTGATAACCTTCTTTTCTAGATGATGTTTGGACACCGTAGGGATAGGAGTATTCTGACTATTTAAATGCTTTTACGTCCTCAGTGTCACAATCTGTCGTTTACCAGGTATTTGTGCAGCAGAGAGCACAGTGGGCTGCCAGAGCACCTGAGAGCCCAGGCCATAGATGAGAAAAGACCACCAGTATGTGTTTATCGGCAAACTCCTCTGAAAGTGGCAGCTCACCATGAAATCGAGAGGGATCAAAGCTGGGGTGCAGCTCCGACTGGCCCCAGTGCAAACAGCAACACTGGGAACAGCTGCTCTCCAAGCAGAGGATGTTTGCATAGACACTTCTACAGGCTCACCGTGCAAGGCTGGACATGTGCACACCCAACTGAATGCAGAGCCTGGCATTTTTCTTGCAGGAGGAAAGGTCTGTGCTCCATGCGACCAGCCCAAAGAATACAGCCCCAGCATTTAAGGAAGGGACCATAAAAGCACTCAGCAAAGAATAGGATTACAAATTATATTGACACAGACTTGATCAAAGCCCAGCTGAGTAATGGGCAAGGCCCCCCTTCATTTCAGAACTCCTTGGTTCTGTTTTTGGAGGTTGCTTATGACAAAGTGGATGATGAAGAACTGTCACAAAGACAATGAACACTCAAAGGAAGAAGGAACCAAAGTATTTTGTGTGGTCAGATCAGACTCACCTCTTCTGTGCTTCTTTCTTAGCATTGCAAATTGGCATCTCTGACTGACAGTACTTTAACACCTGACAGATAAGTAGATAAGTTTTCCTCTGAATACTAATACTGCACACCTGAATAAGTTGCTTGTAATGAGGTTTACATTTTGACCTTACAACACCTTTTTTAATTCAAATAGTGCTGACCATTCGAGGGAGCTGAAGAATTCACATATCCTAGAATACTGTTTGATTAGAAGTGGTTGTTAAATTTGAAGATCAGAGTGATTTCTTCTGCTCCTCGCTCATTTTCCTGCATTCTCGCTTTACAGGAAGCTCATTAATAGATCCGTTTGCCCAGTTTGTCATCTGTTTCATTATGCAAAATACATTGGTTTCATTTACCTTTCCTGTGAAAAAATCAGTGATCTTCAGCTAGATAAAATGACTTCGTTGGGTTTCTTTTCAACCCCTGAACAGCTCAAAAATCTCTAAAATCTCAACTGGTGGTAAAATAGGAGGGAACCCTGATGCGTGCCAATTCCAATGTAATGATCTTTATGTTCCCGTTTAAATGGGAAGTGCAATAGCTTAGAAAGCTGACCACTAGGCAAACCTCACATTGACCTGAAATGAAAATAAAATAGTTTAAAAGCTCTCTGAACATTATCAAAAGATCTATTTGACAGAAAAATTAAAGAAGGAATTCCTAAAATGGAGTTTTAGTTCCCAACTCTTTGGTTTTACAATATCTATGGGAATTAAGTGCAAGAAGATTTTTGGTTACTTGTCTTATTTCTTGACCCTTTAAGAAAAGTTACAGTGCTCTCTTCACTAAATAGATCAGAAACTCCTAGGCCTATGGATCTGCTTCAGTATTTTTCTGAAATGAAAAAGATCACATCTGTCCAGCCTCAAATAAATATATCAGGACCCTACAGAGATAGGTAGTATGTTCTACATAGTGCTGTTTCTTGGAGATGTGCTGCAGACTCATAAAGATGCATGAAAAGCTATCTATTTTTAAAATATAAAAAATTCATAGAATCATAGAATGGTTTGGGTTGGAAGGGACCTTAAAGATCATCCAGTTCCAACCCCCTGCCATGGGCAGGGACACCTTCCACTAGACCAGGTTGCTCAGAGCCCCATCCAGCCTGGCCTTGACCACTGCCAGAGATGGGGCAGCCACAGCTTCTGTGGGCAGCGTGGGCCAGGGCCTCACCAGCCTCACAGCAAAGAATTCCTTCCTAAATTCATCCCCTAACTGATAGTAATTTAAGTTCAACAAAGCATTTAATCATCAATTTTGTGCAAGCATCTTTGTCCCCATGACTTCATAGCAACTGGAAGGGAACACCAGTGCGACGAAGTTCAGTCCTTGCATGTAAACCTAGTAGCTTTGGTCATCTTAACACCTGATAAAACCCAGCCAGGCATTTAAAAGTTCTGTGGTTTAAAGTCTTTGTCATGTTAATAAGTGTGTGTGAAATAGACTCTCATGGGAAAACCCCCATAAATTCAGTATTAATTTCTTGCCTGCTTGTAAGACCAAGGAGGAAGACAATAACTGAAGACAGGAGAAGACTGAAGTGGGGAAAGACAGAAAGAAGTC
Organism: Mohoua ochrocephala; assembly: GCA_013398855.1. Lineage (NCBI taxonomy): Eukaryota > Metazoa > Chordata > Aves > Passeriformes > Acanthizidae > Mohoua > Mohoua ochrocephala. The sequence goes on along the minus strand of VZTA01021803.1, from coordinate 60,811 downwards.
AGTATATTTACATGTTCACTTGATTTCAGTTAATCCATCTGTAAGATAACAGGGCTTTGCTACAATCAGAGAAGGGACTTGTTGTCATATGAAGCCCTATTACTACAAATTTATGCATTTCTGAGAGTGGTGGAAATGGGGACACAGGAGAATCCCTGCTGGCAGTTGCATGCCATACCATTTCCAGGGAAATTCATAGGAGAATCATACCTTGTGTAAGGAAACTATTACAGTGTACTGCTGAAAAAGAAAAATATGTAGAGTGAGAAAATATTAAGCTGAATTCTGCTCTTATCACTAAACCATTAGATTTATTTTGCTTGATTCTAGTTTTACTCTCAGACCTAAAAAATCTGTTTCATACAATACGGTATTACTAAAAACATCTTTGGCATTGCAGGATGCCTATGCTCCACCTTAGATCTGCACTGTCCAGGGACACCAGAACAAGTTTTCAGTGAACTCTCTCGGGCAGCAAAGAGATCAAAGCTCTGCCCAGAAGAATATGCCCCATTCCTGTCCATGATAACTAATCATTAACATCTACCAGCAGAGTTCATCCTCCTGGTACCTCTGGACTTGTTTATTTCGGCATCACCTTAACTGCCTCAACAGTTGGCCACAAAACATGCTCCAGAGCTACATAAAAGAGCAACCCATATGTGACTTTTGCCATTTACATACTGGGAATGCTGGGAATTTATTGCTTTTCACACAGTCACAATACTGGAGCAGCATAGAAACTTGTTCAGTCAACTTTAAATATAACCTATAAGTATAAAAATATCCTTGACTGAAAAGCTTCAGGTGATGAACTATTGCATCCTTATATAAATTGTTGCAATGGCTGACCTTCTACAGTGCAAATCTCATCAATATTTGGGTTGAATTTTCTAGCTACTGGACCTTGCAGTGCCATTTGTTCAGTTATTTTATTTTATTAGAGTAACACCTCTCTCCTAATATTCTTTTCTTTATGCAGATGCTCAGGGGCAACAATCTCCCCTAGCCTTGTCTTAAATAACCTGATAATTTATGCTTCTGAAGTTTCTAAGAGACATCCTTTCCAGACCTTTTCTTTTTTTCCCCCCAATTTTAGTCTTCCAGCTCACACAGTTTTCTTTAAATAGTCTCACTAATGGCAATTTCAGATTCCTATTCATACAGAACAGTTTGGGCATATAGAGCCAAAGATAATTTTGGGTTTTTTACTCAAGTTTCACATAAGCCAATTATTCTAAAGAATTCTTATTGCTGTTGTGTGCTGCATAAAAGACCTTGAAACTGTAAACATGATTTACATTCGTTTTGGACAAAAGAACAGATATTTAACAGTATTAAAAGGCATGTTTTCTTAAATATGCTCATTATGTCAAGTTATCCAGCTCTCAGTGCAAGAGGTGACCTGCTTCCCTTACAGCCTTTCACTTCACAAAGTGAAGTCAGACAGGACTTGGTTTGTGTTTTCCAGACAAAAGATACCAGCTAACCAAATCCAACCTTATAAACCCCCTTCTCTAGGTGGCAATGCCCATTTGTATTTCCTTTTGAGACAATTTTATAAGATCCTAATTAATTTAATATGGATGAAATTTATTTAAATTTAGGGTTGTGCTATATTTTTTCCTGCAGGACTATGTCAAATATTTATGATAACTTTTGAATCAACACAACTATGTTGTTTTAATACACAATAAAATTAAGAGAACATCAGGTATGCTTGAGAAAGCCTTTTTTTCTTACATACAATCATTCTGACAGGCAGTAATAAGGCATCCATCATTCCACCCTTTATTTGGCAATGTCCACTTCAGCTTTTCCACATTTTTTTCCAGGATCCCTATCTTAACTAGCCTACTCAGCGTATTTCAATTTATTTAATTTCTTTTTTAATTATTGGAACCACATTGCCTTTTTTTTTTCAGTACTCTGGCATTTTGCCCATCTTTAAAGATTAATTCAGTGTCCACAGTTTTACTTCAAGACACTCCTTGGCCAATTCTTTTAATAATTGGCTTTAACTATTGCTGTTTAATCTCCTAAATATTAGCTGAAGGCATTTCATTATCATGCTAAAATATAATCCTGCTTCTTTCCAATTCTGAAATACCTATTTATTACATCTTGATGTACATTACTAGAAAATTTTGCCATCTTTATCCAACACTGAGATATCTACTAAGATTTGATTTGTTCTTCATGTGCTTTAGAAATTCTTTCCTGATTTTTGCATCCTCTTGAGTGCAGAGGTGTTTTTATTGATGCATTTAGGTTTTTTCTAGCAGTTGATTTTCTTTCCTAAATGTTGGTTTGTGTTCCCTATGATGGGCTTCTCCTTTTTTTCATTTGCTACATACTGTTGTTTTTTATGGTTTTGTTTTGGGTTTTTTTTATTTTCATAAAGGGGTTGTAATTGCCTTCTCCTTCTATTTTAGCCGGGTTTTTTTAGCCATAGAAACCTTTCTTGATTGCAGAGCTGGGTTTTGGCGGGGAGCAGGGAGGGGGATGGCATCTAATAAAGCATTTTCAAACAATTCCTAATTATCATGCATATTCTTGTGTTTAAATTTTCCTCCCAATCAATTTTGCTCCTGATTGTTTTCCGCTTTGGGAAACTGGCTTTTTAGAGCAGTTTATATAAGAATATAACGCTGTTTGCACAAAACAAATAAAATTAGATCATGATTACTGGCACCTAAGGCTACCATCTAGTTCAGTGATCAATTCATCTTTATCTGTCAGGATATGGAATTAGGAATGTCCCAACTTGGCTGCAGTGCCAACACTACTAGTGTTTTAAAGTAATCTTTTGGAAGCAAGCAACGAACCAGGACAGAAGTTCTTTGCAGGACAGAGAGGTGTTTTAAAAGTTGCCTGAAACACTAATTTCCCTTCATCTCATGGTCTGTAACATAGTTCCCTTTTTCTGCATCATCTTCATTGTCTTGTTCACTGATAGGAATCATAAACAGGATAATGCTATAATACCTAAATTGAAACAGCAATCAGGACATGAACTAAATTTTCTGGGGACAGATCCTAGAACAGGGATCCAATCCAGCCCCTCTACATACAAGGTTCAGTATTCCAGATTCATTCATAATTTATTTTTCCTCCAAATATGGGAAGCACTATGGAAAGTTTTCTTGCCATCATGAAACACAAACTATCTGAAAACTGAATGGTTTTCGACCCGTGTCTGCTCCCAGGGCTTCACAGGACTTCCTCATCCCTTAGAAAGGCAGCTTTCTGCATTGCAAGACTGCAACTGTGTGGTTAATAATTAGTTTAATGGAATCAAGTCAAGGCAAAAGTACAAAACTCCCATTTTCCACAGAAACATCTAAATATGAATGAATCTGCATCTTTCAGCTTTTTGGGTTTTTTCAGAGAAACTTTAAAACTGTATTACAATAGAATCTTCTGCAGCAAAACCTATTTTGAAAAATACTTTGTTTTTATTTTTTTGTGCAAAATCAAAGGTAACCAGATGAAGAAATTTGCCTCTTCATTTAGTTGTAATTCTTGGTCTTTTTTTAAGCTTGTGTTGCCAAGGCGTTAATAATGCAAGCAGAGAGATTGCATAAATATGGAACTCCCAACACATGAAAAATGCTGAAAAACTGAAAGCTTTTTTTTTTTTCCTTTTTTTTTTTTCCTTTTCTCTTCCCCCTCAAAGACAGCTCTAGGTTGAAAATTCCAAAATGTTCCCAAGGTAGAACAATCTGAACATAAATATGCTACTCAGATTTTTTGGCTCCTGCTTGCCCAGCTGGCAGGCTGCTCAGCTCTCTACATTTGGGGAAATGAACACTGTTTCCCTAGAACATAGGGAACAGTGCTCCTGGGAAAACCAGTAGTCCAGAGGAAGGATAACAGGCAGCTCCCTCACCTGGATGTCAGGCACCAGCTGATAGGAGACTTGGGGGAGCTGCGAGAGAGGCAGCTGTCAGAGGCTGGGAAAGGTGATGTGTTTCAAGATATCTTGGGAGCTTCGAATGTGTGGTAGGGAGTGGGTCAGGCCTTGCCCTGGTGAGGTGTTGCCCTGCCCCCATACACCCCAGCTCCATAGTGTCTGTCAATCATGGCTCACTGGAGGCAGCCCCTCAGTGTCACCTAACCCACCCCTGAGTGGTCGAGAGACCAGAAGTCCCACCTGGGGCTTTAAGAAGCCTCATCACGAGGCAAGCAGGTTGTCCTTAAACCCTACCTTCACCTTGGAGCCTTACGTCCTCGGAATCCAGGAGCTGGTAGCTATGTCTGGTTTTTTATCATTTTCCTGTCTTTCAGTTTTTCTCTCCTTCTTCTTCTAACCTTCTTCTCACAGAACATAACATCGAATGGGTTTCTATGTTAAATGGGCTAAATCTTTGCTCTGATAAGTGATGTTATGTTGCAGTTACTCTTTTGCCAATGTTCCTGAATTTTCTATAGTCTGCCAGTAAACTTTTGTGTATTTTTACCTCTTGAGAATATTTGGTTGAAATTTTCTCCTTTGCATCTACCCAAGCAAAAGAACTTGGGTTTAGTCTGAGGTTTGAGTGACTGGGGTGTAACAGCAGCCCACCTGGTAATCTGTAGGATTCATCAACAAATTTGCTGTCTGAAAATCTGGAGATAAACTATTGAATGGGATGCAGAGCTGCTGGAAAAGTTGCTATCAAAAATTGTGGTATGGAGAATGGAATGATAAATGCAAAAAATGCAACAACTTGAGTGATGACTCTTGCTTTAAAGTACCAGAATGCAGAGAAGCTCCTCTGACAATGACTTCACAAAAAGCTGCAACATTTTACATTTGCCTGAGGTGTATTTATTATTTATACTTAGGTATGCACAGATCTTGAGCATGCCATGATCTGTCTTACATCTGCCACCCTCTCAAATGAATTTTTATTGTAGAAATCATTCAGAGTTCATCACTGGTGGGGAGCCTGTTCATTGAAACTCATTATTGTTCTAATGAATTACACACAAGAGCTGTAAGTGATTACATTATAATAGTCAGAGTCAGCCATTCAATGAAAATTTAATTATAGAGTACAGGGGCACGACAAAAAAAAATCCATGCCTGTGTTCTGGAATGCAGCCTCCCCAGCTACAGCTGGCTATTGAAAGTCTTCTTGCAATTCTGCTTTCTCTTGATCACGCCCATGTTTTAAGACACGAAACAGGAACTGGAGTACGCAGTAGCTCCCCTGCCTACCCCCCCAGTGGCAACTCTGGAGATCTTCTGTTCAGTCTTTGGGTGATCCACATACAATCTTTGTCAACAATGGTGGAAATAACCCTCACCTTGTAGAGAATCATAGAATGGTTCAGGTTTGAGGGGACATTAAGCATCAAGTTCCAACCCCTGCCATGGGCAGGGACAACTACTAGACCAGGTTGCTCAGAGCTCCATCCAATCTGGCCTTGAGCACTTCCAGGGATGGGGCAGCCACAGCTTCTCTTGGAAACCTGTTCCCAGTGGCTCACCACCCTCACAGCAAAGGATGTTTCCCTAATATCTAATGTAAACCTACCCTCTTTCAGATTAAAGCCAAAACAATAGAGCCCACTGTTTCCTTCCATGAATCATCTACAAGTCAGAATTTCTTCGCTTCCCTTAAAAAAGAAGAGCTCCACATCAATTGGAATTATTGTTAAAGTTGTATTTCAGTCTAATGAGATAATATAATTGCTAACATATGCCTCCAAATGATTAAAACTGTGTGTGTTCCACACCATGGATTGTATGTCTGATATTAGCAGGTCAGTGTTGCTGAAATAAAGGGATTATAACCTGCCACATTGGCATCCTTGTGGTGCTTCCAGTTTATTCTCTTTTATACATACACACAAATGCCCTCCCACACCGAGAGTTCATATCGGCTTTGTCTGTGGGCACTTTAACAGAGTATTTGACATTACATATTCACATTAGGAACATCTCCCAGTGGCGTATCAGTGATACTCAAAATTAAATCACATCCGCTTAACATTGCACTTATCATAATCTGCAAAATAGAAAGACAAATTTACTAAATTCAAGTCACTTTGGGCTTACCTAAAGAAATGAGCCCAACAGAAAACAACTGTAACCATGAGTGACAATATAGAAAGTCTGGAAATTGGGAAGGTGTTACTGATGCACCTCATCATCAGATCCCCTTGGAAAGGGCTTCTATTTTTTGGATGAAACGACCTGAAAGCCTGTGCCTGATTCCTGTTTACACCTGATGTGCAATTATAAATAGCACATTACTTTAAATTACTTTTTATAAGGACCAAATTTTACAAAGGAGTTTCCGGTACTTACTGGGTGTCAGGCATAAGTTGCCAAAGTCAAGACCAGCCTCACCCAAGTCAGCTAAGAACTGCTTTAAAACAGGTTGAGGGTTTTTAAGGTGACTGGGCTTCAGCTGCAGCTCTGCTGCAATCACTTACAGATATGAACCGATTTAGGAGGAGAATTTTTTTTTTCCAAGTGAAAAGGAAAGTGTTCATGAAAAAAAATTGTAAAAGCCAACCTAACATTATTGCCTTCAGAAAAAGTTGTTCAGGTCTGGAATATTCCTAAATAAAGGGCTAGGGCCTAGTGATAGCTGATCCCATATGAATTTTTCACAGAGCTGCTACTTCATTCCATGACTGCTGCCCACAACACCTGTCAAATCAGTTATATTTTGGATATCAGTTGGCCATGTTAGGTATATGGCAGGCAGCCGTCATAAAAGGCATTTAAATAAGTAGAAATCTGTGGGGTACCAAGAAAGAGACACCAAGGAAGTTGCACGCAGAAAACTATGGTCTACAAGTGGTACACAAGAAAAAGTACACTTGAACAATTTCTACCAGGTGATATCACAGTATAAAATGCTTAGAAAAAAATCTTACGAACTACAGAAGAAACATTCAAACACTTGGCCAGTGTTTATCCAACCTGAGAGAAAGCAAAGGTATGTGGACTGTTAGAAGAATATTTTCCGCTATCATAAGGGAATCTTATGTTTGGACAATTTTCATATAAATAGGATTTTATAAGCTAGTTGTGATCCAAAACAGAGTAAGTGAACCACTTCACTTTGCATACAAGCAATTAATTGTCCTTTTAACAAAATTGATTGTACCAAGAGCACATTTTTTCCCCCAAGGGAAAAAAACCCTACAAAATTTTAACCTATTAAAATCAAGGAACTAATAAAGCCATCAGCAATTCACATGTAAAATGTTTTGCTCTTTTAATATGATTTGCTCTGAGTCTATTTGAAAAAGCAATACAGAGGAAGTAAGCACTTTGCTGTATCTGGTGGGGAAAGAGATATAAAAGAAATAAAGGAGGGATGAATGAAAAGGGAGGGCGGTTAATGTAGATTTGATACTGTAGTGATAATTTAGCTCGGTTCTAAGTACACTGGGCAATAAATAGCCTCATAAATGAGCTGGGTAAACTCTGAGGATACAGCAAGGAGCCATTTACTGCCTTGTAACCGCAATGGCAAACTAAAATTATCTCCTAAATAACAGGTTTTCTAGTTGCACTGAATCATTGTGCAACAGAGGGACAATAACTTGCCTGTATCTCTCCCCTGGTTGCCAGTAAAATGAACAGCATGAATTAATTCCAGGTAATGTAAGTTGTCACTATTTTTAGCAAATTCAACCTTGAAAACTTTTTCAAATCAATGGTAGTGAAAACCAGGCTGGGTTTGGAGTTCATTCATCTCTTAAAATATAAAGGAATTGCTACCTTCTGATGACACTCCATTTGAAATTTCATCCATGACAGTTTAAGCTGGCACTTAAACTATGGGCACTGTGACACCACAAGGGAACAAGTGCTGCTGGCTGGGGACATCCAAGCTACAGCAGCTTGGTGGGGGGTCCCTGCTGGTGCAATTAATGTTCAGTCTGACAAAAATCAATCTGACGATTTCATGAGATTTCTACCAATTTTTCCTCTTACATATGTTTGTGTCTGATCTGCAGGAAACACTTGAGAGCTGTGCATATACTGGCATTATAACCAGGAGTTAACTGGTCTTACAAAATTCTATAAATGGCAAATACCAACAAACAGTGTAAAAGGGTAGAACAAAATGTTCTTTGTCAAATGCAAGTTCAAGTTTGCACTCAGAAATACACAAAGATCTATAACAATAATATTTATCTGTCACTTATCTAGTATCTTAGACATTTTACAATGAAATGAAATTAATTCCCAAGTTACAAGACTAAAAAGTTAGTATAAAAATACAAGTTAGTATAAAAACATAAATAAAATCAAGATACAATGCCAAGAGCTTTCTGGAATGGAGATGTTTTTATTTCAAAACAACTAATGCTCTGTTGGTTCACAGGTCAAAAAGTCACATGGGCAAAAATACTGGCAATATGTCAAGTGCTCTTGAAGATGCCAACTGTCCCCTTTTTTTCTCAAGGGGCTGAATATTGATATAAAACAATTTTTGCACTTTGAGGCTGCCTTGGCAGCAGAGAGAATTTTAGGTCTCTCTGAATAGGAAGGTAAATCAATAAGCAGGTAAATTCCTGATACTGGGAATGCGCACATGGATTGGAGGGATTGTAAATCTAATTGTGTTTCCCAAGCTGCAAATACTGTGATGTGAACAATCACCAAGTACACAGCTTTTTTTTCACATAGCCTGCATGGATTCTGGAGAGCAAGTAAGGCAAGATAGGCAGTATAAGTCTGGTAGGATAAGGGAAAGATGCCTAGCCTGAGGCATTGGCAAAAAGAAAAACATCTGTGAGCTGAATGTGCTGCTTCTGTTCAGAGGATCTGACTCTTCCCTACATTAGAAATACATGGCAATTATGCTAAGAAAATACACTGACTCCATGTCAATTGTTGGTAACTTTTTGCCAAACAGAAACTAACTTCCAAAGCTCTAAATTATCTTTACTAATTAGTCTAGGAAGCAAGAGTAGAATGTAGTCAGAAATTACCAAAAATGTCTAGAAACAAGTTCTTTAAAAGACCGGAAGTCGAAAACTACTGTTTATAAAACTGAACTCCAGCTTTGCAGGAGTCTCATGGCACCCTCTCGGCATATCGCAGTTCCCTACATAACTGAGTTTCAGCAAAGCCCTTCAGATATATTCTGAAAAAGTAAGTGGTCTATGGGGTCTGTGGGTAAGAAGTGACATGTAGTCATCTTCTTGGCAGTGACATTTGCCAAGTAAAGCCACTGGATAGATACAACACCCTCTAAAATATGAAACACCTAATCAAAGTAAAAGTTTAGGCATGACATAAGAAATATTAATAATTATATTGGACATGCTCTGCCAACTGGGGAGAAAGGCACAGAATGTGAAAGAAAAAAAAAGAGACTGAAGGAATACCATCCTGTGGATGCCCTGCCAGCATCTGCCAGAGTTACTGGAGCAATAGCCAGTTTGTCCAGTGGCCAATACCGTCGGTGTGATATCTTAAACTGTATGAAAACTAGAGTCAAACTAAGGTGTTTCACTTCAGTTACTACCGGGAGCTCATCACTCCACCTCTGATTTTGTACAACACCTACCTTCCAAGCTTCCTCCAAAATTCCCAGCACAGCACAAAAACCCACGAAGCAACAGAAAATTTTCTTTCCAATAAGAGAACTTTTAAATCAAGGAACTGGAATTTGATGGTACATTTCAAATTCTGAAGCCACAGAGATAAAAATGCTTAAATCTGAAACACAGTTTAAATCTGCCTGTTATAAAGACTCTAAAATTATGGATATCCTCTTACTTAACAAGCACATCCATAAATGGGTGCTATCAATATAGTTAAATCGGATAACAGAGAAAACTAAGAACATATTAGGGGAAAGTGCATCTTTTCCATAATTCTGCTGACCTCAATGCTTGTTTTGACTCCCTAAATTAAATGTAGCAAGTTATTTTTGCTCCAGGCAATGAAAAATGTGAAACGACCAAGAAATTTTGTAAAAGACAGAAAAATCTTTTGAAAGGAAGACTAATAAATGAGAAAAAATAACCCTTTTGCTTTTTGCTAGCAGAAGAATGAAAAAATAAATGGAATCAAGTCCAGTGTGTATCAGCAGCACATTTTTTCCTGAAATACTTGATGAATCATATAAATTGCCTTGTCATAGCTATTAAATTTAATCTGGCATTCAGCATACCCCTTAAATTCAGGAATTTGACATGCACATCAACTTTCTGGAGATGTACTGAAGATTTTGGGAATGTGCCAAAAGACTCAAGATTTTGACCTCATACTTTCATCTACTAAAATAATAGATGTTTGTCCAGGCAATTGTTGCTGGAAAGTGTAGAAATTTGTATGCCACATTCGAAAGCTCTTGTGTGACTTAATCTAACAAGGCAATCAGAAAACAACACAATAAAGGGAAAAACAATGTAAAAACTCATCAAGTCATTTGCTCACTTGATGAAAGCACCTTTGATGGCTTATTTTGCCACAATGTACAGACCTAACTGAGCAACCTTGTCAGAAAATGTAGGGTTTCTGTGAGGAAAAAGGTCTGTGAGGAGCCTGTACTTTTTTCCCCTTTTTTACAGTTCTCTATTTGTTCAGCATCCACCTAAGGCTGGTAGGGATATTTCTCCTTTCTAAGAGATTTTAAATTCTTCCGTTTCTCCATTTCAGCCCCTTCTGACTTGCCTGGCTTCTTTCTACACCAGAGGTTTGTCCCTGCAACAAACTGTAAACCTTTAAAGTGCTTTGTGCACTTCATGTCGCAGAATTACAGGATGGTTTGGGTTGGAAGGGACCTTAAAGATCATCTCATTCCAACCCCCTGCCATGAGCAGGGACACTTTCCACTAGACCAGGTTGCTCAGAGCCCCATCCAGCTGATGCCATTTTGGTTTTCCACTTTTTTTTTCCTTATATATTCTCTGTATTCTTTACACATATATTTATAGCCTATTGTATGAGTAGCTAGTTTTCCCAGTAATTTTCCATGCCCTTTCCCTAGGCAGAAAGACAAAACCAGTTCCTGGCCCCTGTTCCTATCTTGGTTCTCCCTGGCTTCCAAGGTTGAGAACAACTCTTCTAGACACATTTTCATAAACAAAGTACAGCTAGTACCAAGGGGGGGCTCCAGAAAAGGGCTTGACCTGGGGGGAATTGCACCACCACTTGTTGTCCTAATTGGTGCTTTTTGGTCAATTATGCTAATTTGCCAAACTTATAAAACTGTATTCACTTCCACGGGGGCGGGCTTTTGTGGAAACTCTTCCGTAACTGCCCCTGGAGCTCCAATAAAGATCCACTTTTATATTACCTCCTATACTAAATTATCTCGAAATTGTGTGTTGTTTCATTTCTAGGTTGAAAAAGGCATCACAGCCTGGTCTTGAACACTTCTAGGGATGGGGTATCCACAACTTCTCTGGGCAACCTGTGCCAGTGTCTCACCATACTAACAGGGCAGAATTTCTTCCTAATAGCCAATCTAACTCTACACTCTCTGTCAGTGTGAAGCCAATTCGTCCTGTCACTCCAGGCCCTTGTCTCAGTCACTCTCCATCTTTCTTATGGACTCCCTTCAGGTACTGGAAGGGGCAATTAGGTCACCCTGAAGCCTTCTCTTCTCCAGGCTGAACAATCCCAATTCTCTCAGCCTTTCCTCCCAGGAGAGATGCTCCAGCCCATATTTCTTCACCGGTACTTACTATTATGGTATTGGCACAGCAGCTCAGAATGCAAAATTTGAGTAGTTCATATTAGTGAATCTCTAGTCAAATCTGTTGTGAAGTAATTTCCCTTGAAAACAGAGACAACTGAATGAAGTTTGGCTTGGACAGCAAGGTGCCATCAACACTTTCAATGTCCATTTTGAAATTTTCATCTAGAGAATTTTAATTAACATTTCCTGAATGCAAATTTCTCTGCTAGCTAGAGCCTTCGACTTCCTGTAAAAAAAAAAGAATTTAAAGTGCATTTCTTCCACGCTCTCTGGAGGTGAACATAGATCAGCCCTCAGAGGCTGCCAATTTTTCAATTCATATTGAGCAATTCTGCATTTTCAGTTCAGTAAGTGACTTGGATAATCCTACTTATGAAAAACTGCTTCCCTGGGGAAGCCAAAAAAGGGAACCTGTACAACATCTTCAGGTAGAAAGTCAGTGTTACATGTAAAAGTCATATATAAAAGTATATATGTACATTTTTGTATTTATCTATTTTTATGTATATCCATGGTTCTCATGAGCAATCCAAAAATTATGGAAATTCCACTGAAGTCTAAGGAATAACTCCTCTGTGTGCCAAATGCAGACTTCAGATAAGCTGGTACAATATAGAATTGTTCCATACACTTAAAATGCATCCACTTGCAAACAAAATGTGGAAATCTGAATGACAGTGTCATAAGAATTTGTAATTCCACAGAGTGGCAAAAGTCCAGGGATTGAGAATATTATCACAGAACCTCTGGTAAGAAGATCGTACCTAGATAATCTTACAGAATAAGAATACATGGTAAGAAGTTTACACATAAGCAACTTTACCTTTTTACCATAATGTAGTTCAGCATACATGGAGGAAAAAATATGTATTTATAAAGAAAAGCAATGTGGTCATTGCCTGTTTCTAGTTATCAGCTGAAATGAAAAAAAAAGAACACATTAATACATTCCTTTCTCCTGCCAACCAATATAAAATTGATTATACCACGCCAAATCCAAAATGCAGATTAGATGCTCTTATTGCTATTCTTTGCCTGTGATATTTTATCCTTTTTTTTTAATCTCCCCTTACGACCTTATCTCAAGATTCAAATCTTGTGCCATTTCCTGTTCTTACGTTCTTTTTCCTTAGAACAAGGTTTTTAAAACCTTTCTTTCTGTGAAAAATAGCACTTTACCTGACTCATTCTGACCTTTCAGTCAGCGTCAGTTGCTAATTTACTTGTATGGACAATTTCCTTCCCGGCTCCTCTATCTTTTTAGCAGACTACAATAAAGCACTGGAAACAGTGAACCCTTAAGGGTTGCAAGCATTTAAAAAGTTAATATGTGGTTTTCTTGCTAGGGGTTTGGTAGGACAGCTGGGATCTCTGTCATCACCACAACACCAAAACTCTGCAGTCCTGGTGCCCTGGTAACCAGGATTCCAGGGAAAAAAAAATCCACAGAATGCTGGATCTGAAAATCCCTGGTAAAAAAGATACTCCAATAAGCGTATTGATCTAGACAGAAAGGAAACCTCAGTATGAATCAAAAGGCATCCAACTATCGTGGCAGTTCTGTGATATCATAAAAGGCATGGGAAATGTAGATTACCAGGAAACCAAAGCAAATTGAAGATTTGCAATATTTCAACATGTAATAAGTAACTTCTTAAGCACTTTTAATGGACTTTTAGAAATAATCTAAGAAAACCATAATGGTTTACTTTCTTTGCATTGAAAAATTATCTCCCCCAACACGATTTTCAACATGAGGAGTTAAATATACAGAACTGGTCCAGTTATGGTTGCTAGTCTATTATGGCAGGTAAATGGTGCAGTAATTAAGAGCTAAACTTTACCTCTAGAAAATGAAATGCAACTTCCTAGGTGAAGCACAGGGGAAGCTTTGTGAGTATGAGGTGGCTATAGCTGAGCAAAGTAAAATGTATGTTGAAGGAAAACAGATGAAAATTTTTTTCTAAGGAGTTTACTCTGGGTCAGACAAATGCTTAGCAAAGCCCTGTTGATTTCAGGGAGCATTAGATCCCTGAACCTGAGAAATATGTATTCAGTCAAAAACCTGTGGAGACTGCTAAGAGGTTTTGTAAACTGTGAACTGTTACCTACGTTTTTTATATATATATATATACACACACACACATATGCTATGAAATAAAGACATTTATCTGCCTTGAGTAAGCCTCCAAATTTTTACATATTGAAATTACAGCATGATTATTTTCACCCACATCCATTTTAAAAGGCAAAATAACCCAAACAAAACATGTTGAAAGTTGAACCACTATAACTGCATTTCTTAAGGCATTAATAAATACATATAAGTACTAAATATTAATAATGAAATTCTACATTTTAAAAACTTGTTTTATTTCTCTCAAACACAGTTTCTTGTTCCCTATCAAATAGATCAATAATATGGTTCAAGTTATTTTTAAGCATGAATATCTTTGCTCTATGTGACTGTTGAAACTAAAGCAATTAAAAATCCCCTGCACTCAAGTTTTCCTAGTTGCTAATATCTTAACAATATTTTTTAGCCTGTATCAGGCCCAATTTAAGACTTCTGAAATACAACAGAATTCCACAAAATGGATGGTAACCGTATTTTAAGGGTTTCAAAACAGGAAATAAATTCAAGAATACCAAATCTGTAGTCATTTAAGCCCTTGGCAAAGGGGGATTGGTGAAGTGGCCACTGCCCTGTTGTACAGCCCTCTAGGAATTCGAGATCCTGCACCATAGTGTAAGCAGTGTTGCCATCACATTTTGCTGATCATAGCCCAGAAAGGATCCAATTAAGCCAATAACATCCCTTCTTTCAGACATCCTCATTTGCCTTTGAAAAGAAAATAAGAGTTCATCTGGCATCATTAATTTTCTGTCCTGTTCTGCTGAAAATAAATGTAGCTTAGCATAGGCTCACCCTTCTAAGTGTGCTGAAAGTCTTGCTAAGAGAAGTATGGAACTTTATCCTAATTCATCTCACCTGACTGTGGAATTAATGACAGTTGGCAGTGTGAACATCTGACAGATATCATCCCTTATCTCAGCTTTTGGACCTCAGGTGAAGGCAGTTAAATAACAAGTCTCTCCATCTAATGAGCCTCATTATCAATGGATCCAGGATGCAGGAGGAATTTAACAAAATTAATGCAGGCACTGTAGTGGCAGTGAGTGGACTTTACAGGACTATATGCAGAGCTAAAAATTTCTCAAGAACTCGCCTGTTTAGCTCTAAAGCCAACTCACCCTATGGGATGGACTGAGGGTAGACAGCACCACACAAGAAGTGGAGAGCTGTGTTCTCTGACCCTGCCTGCTCAGAGAGAGCCTACTCTGACAAGCACAAGAAGTCTGAGGCAGCAAAGTGGGGCTGATACCATATATACAGAGTTGAACAGGATTTTCAGGATGTTTCTGCTCTGGCATGTGAAGGACTTAGTTTAATTCCAGCTCCTTGTTTACCGAGACTCTTCTTCACCCAGACCTCAACCAAAAGCTGTCAATAGTAAATTTCTGTGCTCAGTGGGGAAAGGTCTCAGGGTGAACCATAGTTCTGAGCCTGTCACTAAGCAGGAGAGGGAGAAGAGGGAGGGACACCAGCACACCACTGCCTGGAGCATTTATTCAGGATGCAAAATATCTACTAATGTCTCAAGCAACTGAGACCCACGTTTTGTGCTTCCAAAAGCTGTGCCTGCACATCAGAGGAGAAAAAACTCCTGACAGACCTCAACCCATGTGACCTGGGGCAGAACCACTTTGGGTCCATGATGATTTCATCCAGGCCCCCTCACTGGGTATCACTGTCCCTACTTTCCTACCCTCCTCCTGCTGCTAAGGGAAGTGGGAGCAGCCATGGCTGAGGAGTTCATCAGTGAGTCCCACATCCAGGATAGCCCCTGTTTCTGATGAGGCTGTATTATCTAATGCCCCACACATGCCGGGAATTGTCCAACCACATAAATTTTGCTAGAAGCTGAAGGAGAACAGAGAGATGTTTGAGCACAGATCCTCTTCCAAATGTAACCCAACAGGCTCACCTATAACAAAGGAAATAAAAACACAGAAAGAGCAGTGGAGACACAGTGATGGCAATAGAAACTGTATAGCAGGAGTTATAAGGACACAATTAAAAAGAAGAATCTTTCATGATGTTTTTTCTGATATCTTCAAAATACAAGCTGATCTGTATGGGTGGTAATTAGAGTTCTGATTCTGGGATGATAAGAGATCTGAAAATGTGCATGGGAAAGACTCCCAAGACTCAAACACTCATCCTAATTAAAATCTATTAGGATAAATCAGTATTTCCTTTTTCCTTTCTTCAAAGTTACATTAAATTTATAAAACAAACATCCGAATTTTGAATGTTAATCAAAGAAATAACAGTTTCACAGGACAGATCTTTAAAATTCTCCCTCTTTTACTTTCATGGAGAAGACTGGAGCTGAAAAAAACCCTGAAGAAATGTTTTCCTATTATTGCTTAACAAGAAATAGGCAGCTAATCAAAAGAAGATGCAGTGAAAACAAAAATACACAAATCCCCACATCTGCTCTCTCAATAAGGTATCAGAAAAACCCTCTCTATTTCTATGTAATGAGACAGCATATTTTAAAATATAACAGGGTAAATTTTCAAAGCAGCAAACTGATACAACCATGCAGACCTTATTGACTCTACACTGGCCACACAGCTAAATTCCAAGTGAATCTATGACAACGTATGCCCAAAGAAGATCAAAGGTGCCAGCTGATTTTGGTGTTGAGATGTAGACTGCCTTGTGGAAAACCACATAGCAATAAAATTCATTTTCATAAAATCATAAAAGTTAAAGTAACCTCCATTTTCCTTTCACAGAGGATCATTCCTTTCTGTGCACCAGGAGAGGCTTCCTCTGGGAAGAAGAGGAAATTGTATTTTTAGAAATACAGACCAGAAACTGACTTTGTCACTGACCAACTTTCCATGTGAGATTTGAAACTAGGTTTTGTACCTAATAATGCTGCAACTGTGATTAAATCCTGGATAGAAGACTATTAATGTGCACATATCTAAGCCTACAGTCAAGTATCACTATCCTACCAGGCCATGCTACAGTTGTTTCTTACTCATTTGTTCATATATAGAAGATGTAGGTTGTAACAATTCTTAAACCTTATGGAGCTTTGCTCTTTGAGAGAAGGCAGAGATGGCCCATAGGTGAGCTGCTGTAAAGGACAGAAATCAGAGAAAAGCAGTAACATAGTAATGATTTCCACAGAAAAAGATATGTCAAGAGAAAAGAAAAAAAAAGCAAAAAATAATGAAAGAGATGATCTTCTGGGTTTTTGACCACCTGTAGGGGAATATGTCTGGTAGCCTCTTAAGATCCTATCATTAGTTTTTCACAAACACAGTTCTGCATAATTCTGCTTTCAGATCATTCCAGGTAACTGTGTAAATATTTTATTCAGCGTGCCTTTTTTAGTGAATTTCATACTTTGGAATTTTACTTTGAATTTCTGTTTTTAAGAAATCGTGATGAAAACTCATTTTCCACTTCTGAAGATTACCTGGTCTCACTTGGAATTGTATAACCAAACCATGCCAAGCTCTGTAGCATTTGGGTTGAGATTCATGACTGCATTGATATATGGTTTCATGTTTTGTTGTGAAAATATTCCATGGTGTAGATAATGTATCGGAGTTGAGACAAGGCTGATGAGTTCTTAAATCCAAGACAATTATTTTAGAACAAAACTGTTTATCGACTTATGTGTGTTTTTGGAAAACCTTTAATTACTACAGCATAACAATAATTTTTACTTTCCTTTCACTTTCAGACCAGAGAAACTTAAAGTGGCAGAAGAAAAGTTCTTGATATATATTTTAGCTAGAAGTAAAAAAATACCGATTGATCTCCTCTCTGGAAGGTATACTCTCTAGTGACCTCCAGCCCAGTTTTTTCACCTGTGTTTCAGGTACACCCAGGCCCACTCTCAAAGAAAAGTCAGCTCTAATCCCCAGATTCTAAATAGCAAGCACTAAGTTTTATGTTTTCACAGATTAAAAATACACAAATAAAGGGAAGGTGTCAAAATAACAGCAAACAGAACATTTAAATGTCGGCATGCTACAAAATTGAAATGGTAAACAAATATTAAAAGTGGTGCAGAAGCTGCAGCCTTCTTTCCTTCACATAAGGGCTGCTAAATTACTACACTGCCCAATCTCGAAAACTGTTAAATAGAACTTCAAACTAAAAATAAGTGCTGCCAGAAACACTGAATTTTGGAAATGAAAATGAGTCCAACGTGTAAAGACATTTTCAAACCCTCCCACAGCTCCAATCCACTCTGCAGGCCAAGTCCCCAGTTCCTCTCCCCGACTCCCTCTTCCTGTCCTCCAGGGGAACATGCCCCCACCTGCCTGGACACTGCCCTCCTCTTGTCCATTCCAAACCTGGACAAGGAGGGAAGGAGGTGGATATCAAGTTCCATGGTCAAGCGAGGGGCAGAAAGTAGAGGGCTGGAGAGCAGCCTTGGATGTGCAGATGGGGAGCGGGGGGTGTCCACAGGGAAAGGAGCTGCCCCAAACAGGCCCCAAGTGAAAGTCATTCCCACAGTTCTGTGACTTTTAGGGGAAGAAAGAGTAAGAGATTTCTACTCACATACTTTTATTTGTTTCCAGTCACAGACACCCTAGTTTCCTCCCCTTCCACATTTGTCACCCTTCTGGGTGCAGTAGGAAACCTGGTGTTAGATGTTGTTTGCTCTGCTACATGCCAAGCTGTGATGCTTTTCAAATGCAAATCATGTAATTTTTCAGATATTACTTGGTTTTGAAGCTCTTCTAAGTCTAAAATTGTGATACCAACACTATGTGTTAGCAACACAACCAAAACCTTGCCATATAAACCCAGTACATCTACAGAAGTAGATGATGCCTCATTTTTGAAAGAGAACAGTCTTCTTGGAGGTCTTTTCCCTCCAAGGGGAGCACTGTACTGCACACAGCCTTGGCTGGCTGTACCACACAGATCACATGCTGCCAGCATCTCTATGATGAAAATGAAGATTCCACATGGAATTAAGGCCATTAACCAGGGGTGGGTATTAGCTCTCAAGGAGGTATTTTTATGTACAAGGACAGAAAGCTGTTTGGGTCATCTCTATCAGTAAATCCTTGCTCCTCTGAATGCCTTGTCTTGTTAAGCAGGTACCAGTAAGAGAAACCAACTGGCACATTTGCTACTGGTGTGTGTTTCCTCAAAGCCCCTGGGACTACAATAGGTGCAGCCTTGCAGTGACCCTGTGCTGCTCCTAGGCTCTTCCTGGAGAGATCTCCCCACCTCCCTACAGCTGATGGGCCTCCGGCAGACCTGCATGGGAATCAGTACCTTACTGACCTCTTCAGAGTTTTGGATATCCTCAGTTTGCCTTAACCACGAGAGCCAACAGCTCCCTTTTCCATGCACCCGCACACAACACTTCCTTTCCCTTGGAAGGACATCTGCCAGGATCATCTTATCTACCTACTAGTCAAACCATGTTGTTTCCATCTTTAAACACACAAAACAAAAAAATTCACTTAAAAATATAATTTACCTAAAATGTAAAAAGCCCAGGACTTCTGAAACTCATTTCCATCGAAGTCCATTGAAGTTCAGCTTGTTCCAGGTGGCTTTGCAGAGACAAAATCTGCAGCTTTCCACAAGCTTCTATTTTACAGCATTGAGTCCAAGTGCCATTTGGGTGTAGAGTGAAATCCTCACCATATTAAATACATTTTTTAAACTGCTAATGACTTCAACAGAACAAATATTTGGCATTTTGCTTTTAAGTTGAATGTTTCAGAGAAATCTTTTTTCCTCCCCCTTCCTAACTAAAGGTTAGGAAGCAAACTGAAACTTCTGAAAAGACGAGTAAAATTTCATCATTTGTAGTCCACAGTGACTATGTCAGAACATGACAGGAGTAAGCTATGATATTCATGTTAAAAATAGGGCTCAACAGGAAAAGTAAGCCTTTCCTAACAGTAAGGTGGCAAGAGTTTGTCTGCCACTACCATTTTTTGGAGTGGTAGAAGTAGCATTGATCTGTATATATCGTACTGGTCAGTAACTGCCTTGTAGGGTGCAAAGTTCATTTACGTGTTCACAAACAAAACCCCATCCAGTATTCCAGGACTCATCTCACAAAAGGATTTGATTCTCCATGCTAACTCTTCTTCTTCTTAAAATGTTTCCATCTGTCCCTCTCTTTGTGGAGAATGCCAGCTACTAATACTGCACTGGCAACTACAGCTCTAATTCCTACAATTCCAACTTTTCAATGTTTTAAAGATTAAAGTATTAACAGAGAAGAATTTACAATTAATAAGTGGTAGAGGCAAAAAAAAAAAAAAAAGGCAGCAAAGCACATCCCTAAAAAGAAAATATTTCTAAAATAGTGTATACACCATCACTTGGGCATGCTGAGTCCCAAAAGCAACACAAAGAGACAGTGTTTGTTTTCCTTTCCTTCTGCAAAACTACAATGAAGTGATAATGACCTCAGGAGTGTGTGCGTTTATTCCATCTTTGGCCCATTTGATGTGGTTTTGGCCTAAGGAAAAGTTAAAGGCTAAATGTATTTTAAGTGGGCTAAACCCAAGATAAACACACGTCCCATGTCATTATTTCCATTTATATGACAGCTTGCATAAAACACCAAAAGCATTGTAAAAATAGTGCAAACTTCTAAAATATATTCTTTTCTGGGCCAGGACATCTTTTAGAAAGTGTACACTGTTTCTAAGCAATTGTTTCTTCTATTGTCAAAGTTTCTTCTTCAGGAACAGAGAAACCAAAGTTTATTTGGACTTTGGCTATACATGAGATAGTCTGGGCTTTGTAAATCCTACACATGGCACTGGAAAATGCAAACAGTGTATCCAAGCATTAATCATGCTCATGACAACTGTGTACATGGAAATATCTGTCAGCTGCACTACAATTTGGAAGATTTGATCTACATGAAGAATATTGTCAGTGATTTAAAAGCACACTAAGACTTGATTATGGATACAAAAGCAATTTAATGGAGAAAAATGCATTCTTGTAACCAAGTAAATTACATTTGAACAGTTTTGCCTTGCTTTTTGATGCATGTTTGGAGGCGAGTGATGACGAGGGAGCCAAGAAAGCTGTTTGGAAAATGCCCTTCTTCCTCCACAGGTAAGCCAGCGGAGCAGGGAGCTCTTGCCCAGTGTTGGTGTTCAGCTTTCCCCTGCAGCTTTGGACTGTGCTGGCAAAGTTTGTCAATAGAGGGTTTACTGACTCCCACCCCCCTTTTTCTTGTCAACTTCCCCAGATACAAAACTGACATTGTCTCTACTGCTTGCTCTTGAGCTATGTCCTGCTGCTACCCTTATTGTGTCATAGTGGATCAGTTTGAAATCTATTCTCCACATGGAAAGTTAGGGATGCAAAGACTCACTTTTTAGGAAAAAATAACACAAAACTCCTTGAACAATTCTTTTTCTCATTTTCTGTTTAAACCCCTAATTCTGCATACCCTGTAGTTACCCAGATCATCTTTGTTTCTGCATTCTGAAAATCAAAAAGACACAAAAAATTTTACATTTTGTTTTCTCAAAATTGTTCTGCAAAATCCAGGGCTGAATTAAAAGCTGCAAGTATTTCACAGTTGCCAGCAACCAAATCAATTTGGGGGGCATTGTGCCTTCAAGATATCAATTGTGCCTTCAAGATGTCCGTTGTGCTGCAGTTAATTTACAGCTTCTCTTTCTCAGCCATCCAGAATAGAAAAAAGTGAAAAGCAGAGGCTTTTATCAGTGAGCGTGTTACAAGATAAAACTATGGCTGAGTCTAAACACACACCTGGGTTTCATCTGTTTTCAGTCTGTATCCTTCTCCTTCGTCCTGTTAGACTTTGATGTTATCCACAATGTTTCTTTTCTGTAATATTCTCACCTTACTGTTGGTTTAGGAAAAAGGCAGTAATTTTTTAACCTTTTCTGAGTGATGTATAGAAGACCTTTCCCCACTGGGAGAAAGAACATAAGGAGAACAGACAGGTTCTAATGATCCCATCGCTTTTTTCTAGAATGCAACTTTCCTAGATTTAGCTTTTGATACATTTTTGTTTGTGAAAGCTGAAATGGTCTATTGCCCTCCAGACAAAGACTATTCTTCTTTTTCATTGGAACATTCATCCTTTCAAAGATAATCAAATACTACTGCACTATACTCTTAGTAACTTATCTTAGGCCAGTTAAAAATGTGCGTTAAGTATGTGGATTGATTTGTGCAATGCCTGAAGTAGTTTCATGCAATTAGAAAACATAAAAGCATTGTTATGGGTGAAATGGGCATTTGGGTTATAGAAGGAATTTAAGGATTCAGATTGAAAGATTATGTGAGAGGCTTAGCAGTATGTCAAACACTGTTTACATGACCTTAAAAGACTTAGAGCAGATTTCAATTTTGTCATTCCAGGAGAAATTTCTTCCATTATTCTTTGTTACAATCTGCTGAACTGTTATTAGCCTCAATCCAGTTCAGTGTGAATCAACATTCACACTGAATTGGAATCATTTGCAGGTAAATCTGCTATCATTGCTTCATTTAGGTGAGTGTGGTTGGAGTCCTGCTCAAAGGAAGCAACAATTACAGTGTCCGGTTTCCACCATCAGCTTCTTCTGGACAGTTATAGACAGCAATATGTTACTGTTCCATTCCTAAAATACTGACCCTGGTAAAGAAATTGTAGGGGCCAGAAACATTAAGTTGCAATGACTTATGGCTCAATCTTTTCCTTCCAAGTCCATCACGGGAGATAACTGGCACCTTCACTGCCACTGGTACTTGCGATGGTGATGATTTCATTTGTGGGCTTGTTGTTTGGCCCGTTTTGGGTTCTGCCATGAAATATTCCTCCTGTCAGTGAATGGAAGGAACAACACCTGCCTGCCAGTTGTATTGGCAGTGAAGAACAGAGATATTTACAGAAAAGTGCTGAGAGGAAAAAAAAAAAGAAAAAGAACGAAGAAAAAAAAAAGACAAGGAAGAAGTAGTTCAATGGGGAATGTCATGTGTGGGAGAGACAGCAAAAAAATGGGGCAAATTGAACAAAGACAATGAAGAGAAAAGGATATTTAATCTCTTACACCAGAGAAAGTCTACCGACTTCGGTGGAGTTACTGTCATTTTTGTCCAGACTTCTGTTTTGAAAGAAAACAGTAAGGAGAGATTCACAGGAAAAAAAGAAAAAGGTAAGTGGAAGAAAATACACAGATTTTAGAAGAGAAAGGGAAAGCCTGACAGAGCATTAAAAAAGAACCCTAACAACTTGTACAAAACACTGTTTCCCTTTCTCCTGCACTTCTCCAGCTGTTTCTTCAAACTAACTACATCCAAGCAATTTTTTTTTTTAATTCCCCAACATTCTATAGGCATATTTGTATATCAAAATATTGCAGACAGAAAACAATAACTTTCCACCTTAGTAAGTGAAGAAAACAAGAGTCATAATGCTGTTGTGAGCACATCCTGCTCTGCCCAGGAACAGAAGGAGTGAGCTGACCCTCTGAGAATTTTGCTGGCAGTTGCACATTTTTAAGGTGTTTGCATCAATAGTATTTTGGTTGCTAGGATTCCTGGCCCCCTTCCCCTCACCTCCCCCTCTCCCCGTACTCCTTATGAAATGACACTGAAAAGAAGGGAAGAGAGATGGCTTTACAGCTTTGCTCTTATTTTCCATTCTCTTCTTTCCATGTCCAGTTCTCCTAGAATGGCAACAGCCAGGCATACTTTTTTTCTTCCTGAAATGGTTCCATTTTGTGCCTTTCCAGTGATAACCATATTTTTTTCTTTCATTAGTGTTTCTCTAATTCCTTTATTTCTTTTTATGGTCTGATCTTTATAGCATCTTCCTCTGAATTTTTTCTTTTTGACAAAGTATACAACTGTATTTAAAGTTTTCTCTGTCTTTTTTTTTTGAGGACTAAAATATGCAGGAACAAATAAAAATGTCTTTGAATAAAAGGATAATTACACTTATATAATGTTACATTTCCTGCATTGAATTTGCATACTGTATCAACAGTTTTCAGAATACTTCCAAGAAATAACAAAGAAAAGAACAGCAACAGTCTATGCCAAGAACATCCCTAAAGAAAAAAGAACAGCCTTTCTTTTTGAATACTAAGAAAACAGTGTTTTACTGCTCAGAGCTCACGATACCCTCCCTCATTAGAGAAATATCTGCAAGCTGTAAACTATCTGCCCTGGCACAGGATTCACAAATCACAACAATTACCTGCTTCTTTTGGATATTGAATCAGCTAATTACCCACCAAAGTTTGGGTTGGACATCTGCTACCTGACTTATTTTAGTATCCACCACAGAGAGCTTCTTGGCAAAGGTTTTCATCTTCTCCCTTCACCCACCTCTCAATTGGAAAATGGGAAATTATTTGGATACTATCACTAAGCATTAAGTACAAGTAGGATACTCTGGCCTAGTGTACCTGATCCCTGGGTGACTGATGGGATTTCTCCATGCTTCAGGCCAAAATGAATATTAATGTAGGTGTATGAAAAGTAAATGAGAGGAAGAAAGAGCAGAGAGGAAAAGGGAAATAGGTGGAGAAATAGTCAATTAAACTTCTAGTGGGCTGCAAAATAAATAACCAGTAGCCCCTAATGGAATATGAATTACAGCAAGCACCAGGGATGAATCACATCTGGCATCCTAGGTGTTACTCTTTATCTAAACTACCAATAACATCTGTTTGAGCAAGTCCTGCCAGAACCACTGCCTGGTATCATCTTTTATGTTAGGGAATGAATGTAAAAATGTTAAACACCCACTTTTGAAACTCTGGGCCAGAACTTCCTCCCCATGGAGTAAATGCATCCACATGTAGGCAATGGGCAGTCACACCGTAATCACAGGAAGTTCCACCCACAAAGACAAAGGATGGATTTGCCCCAGTAATAAAGATTTCTGCTGCTTAAACTAATTATATGTACAGAGCCAGCAATTTGTGGCAAACAGGGTAGGAGCCCAGGCATCCTGACTCTTATACATGGACCTTGATATAAATCCCAAACAATATTCCGTTCCCGGTTTCTGTTTGAGTGTATCGAGCTTAACTCTCTGTTTGTATTCATTGCCTAAATTTAAATCTAATTATAGAAGATAAATTTTAAATGTCATTATAGAAAAAGAGGCTAATTCCTTTACATGAGGACCATGTCCAACATAAATACTATTCTTCATATTAAGAAGGACGAACAAGGGGATCTGACCTGACCAAATCTCTAACTTTCTATGATACTGGAAAACACAGAACAATAAAACCTAAATGGATAATTTGCCCTGGCACAAGAAGTAGAACCAGAATAACATTGGTTGCATGTTATAAGAGATCCAGGCAAAACACCATATTGCTGGACTGACACGTTCTGCTTTTGTGTTTCATTGAAACTCATGTTCACATTAAAGGGGGGCTTAAAATTGTGCTTTTAGCTCCAGAGCTGAAAAATTCCAGCTGAATTTTTCTGTAAGCCCAGTCATTTTCTTATTAACCAGAAAGAAAAGGATAGAGTCCATTACGAAGTCCGGGAAAGATTTCATTAATTACGTGGCCACCCACTAGGTTCAGTAGATACTAAGTATGAGTACCACTAGGAAATACACAGAGATACTTTTAAGCATATTCCTACATATTTTGCAATTTACATTGCGAAACATATTCCAGAACTATCCCTAAGGAAGTAATTGTGAAATACAACACCTCTTCTTAAAAACAAAGGGGGGAACAACCAACCAAGAGAGTTTGTGTCACTCTGCTGCACACTGAAAGCCTCTAAAACCACCAGCTCTGCACAGCCAGCTCTGCTGCTGCAGTTGTGAACAAATCACTGTGTTTCTCATTGCTGCTCTTTTCCACAGAACCTTTCTCTTGGAAACGAGTTTACGCATGGGTCACTTCCGGGACCAAAGTCTTCCCCAACTTGGGGTCTGTGTGGCATCACCTGTTCTAGTGTTACATGGCATCAACAGCCTCGGAAACAATTGCAACATACAGGCAACGTTCAGTCTAAAAGTCAAATATTGCTCTTTGAATGTCAGCATTTAGAGAGAACTGGGATTGTTCAACCAAGAGAAGACAAGGCTTCAGGGTAAGCTAAATGGAGCCTTCCAGTACCTGAAGGGAACCTACAAGAAAGATAGAGAGAGACTATTTCCAAGGGCCTGGAGTGACAGGAGAAGGGGGAATGACATCACAATGACAGGGAGCAGGTTTGGAATGGATATTGGGAAGAAATTCTTCCTTGTGAGGATGGTGAGACACTGGCACAGGTTGCCCCATCCCTGGAAGTGTTCAGGGCCAGGCTGGCTGGGGCTCTGAGCATTCTGGTCTAGTGGAAGGTGTCCCTGCCCATGACAAGGAGTTAGAAAAATATGATCTTGGAGGTTCCTACCAACCCAAGCCATTCTATGATTGATTTTATAACATGTGCCAGGTGTCCAGAAGCCAAATTATCTCACATACTGGATATAATGAAACTAAAGTCTATCTTGGTTTTGGTTTTTTCTGTTGAAAGCTTTTACAGTGCAGACATACATTATTGAAACAAAGTTTTGTGGCATGCTGAAAATGTAGGGAACACATTTTAAGAATTTTATTTGAGAATGTAAACTACAAGGTTTACTGTACCAATTGTATTATTCATGTACATATTTAATTCAGTACAAAGGAACTGAACCTGAATTTATTTGTAGCTGCCACAGTATTCCCATTTTATCACAGGATTCCCCAGGGTGCTGCAGGAACAAGAGGGTCTAGATGCAGAATTTAGATCCAGCCTCCACACAGTACACAGAGTACGTGAAGGGCAAACCAAGAGCAAACAGTGAAGTAGATTCTTTCTCCATTTACACTACATTATTGAAGATAACAGCACTGCACAGTCACACCTGCCTGAATCCAAAACCAGGCAAATGAACATAATTTAAGACCCTTTAATTTTGAAACACAGCAACTAAAACCAAGCAAATTTAGAGGGGCCAGAGATGGCTTTCAGCTTAGAACACAGACTAGAAGTGGATCCATTTATCCAAAAAACTCATTCACTTCATTTGAGTTTCCTCTAGTTGTTGATGAATTTTGCATTTCCCTGAAGTTGCTATTGTTGAGAGTGGCGTAACGAACTTCCTA
This sequence comes from Mohoua ochrocephala, assembly GCA_013398855.1. Classification (NCBI taxonomy): domain Eukaryota; kingdom Metazoa; phylum Chordata; class Aves; order Passeriformes; family Acanthizidae; genus Mohoua; species Mohoua ochrocephala. The sequence continues at coordinate 33,911 of VZTA01021803.1, read as the reverse complement.
AATTAACCATAGGCATGAACAAAGCACTATATTTGTCATAAGAGTTTCTCAAGATCTATGAAAAGGTACCTGCATTCAGATAGAGATTTAAATTAATGAACAATCATTTGCTCTCCTTTCACAGTCAGAGTGCATTTGCAGTCTCCCTTATGCACATTTTTACCTTTTTGTTCTCTAACTAAACCTTGGAAATAGTCTGGAAAAGTGCATTTATAGCAAGAGGTGACTACTAGGGTTGAATGCTTAGAGTTTACTTTATGAAAGGAGAGCAGATTTGTTTGTTCCATGACTTTCAACAATAGCAACTTCAGCTAAATGCAAAGAAAGAAAATATGACGAAACAGCACTTGTCCTTACTAGGAGAAAAGCTGGAAAAAACTATTTCTATTACTCCCTTTTTATCCTGGATTTTTTTTTTTTTTTTAAGTTGGCTAAGTACTAATCTTCCCCGGGATCTGAGGAACTAAGATATATGACTCCTAAACATTTATCCTGCATTAACAAAAACATAAAAGAGAAGACTCATAAAAATTAGTCCTAACCTAGTGTTCAGCTTTAACTCTCACCTCAGGGGCTGACCACAGTCTCTTTTAATTACAGAGATGACTGGTTCAGGATTCCAGACCTGAATCTGGAGGTTGGTTGCATTTTAAACAATTCATAATAAAGAATTCAAGGTGTGCATCAGCATCTGGGGATGAGAGGGACCAGGAGAGCTCAGTAAAGCCTTGGGCAGTGAAAGGGCTGGTTCCTGATCAACACGGTGCTCTGAAGAAAGCAGTAGCCTCTTTGCAAACACTGGCAGAGATCTCTCCACAATTATTTTTTCAACTACAAATGACTATTAAACACTCCAGTCTTCCATAAGATCATTTGAAATCTTCCACAATTGATGCTTTGAAATGGCTTGAGATTTTTTTCAGTGGAAGGAGGTATGGAGGTACCTATCCTGTTTCTCCCCTCATCTGTACATTTTGAGTCACCCAACCCTAATTCTTGGAACTCTATAATGCCTATTCTTCCTCACATATTTCTAACTATGATGTACCAAGATTCTTAAGCATTTGACCACCAGTGAGTGGGACAGAGCAGTGATAAGAGAACAAGAAATGCCAGTGTCGGTCAAAATGACATCTCACCACAAACCATGACAGTTTGTATCTATGAAGGACATATCTATTGTTCCTACAATAACTATTTCAGTTGAGGGGGGCCTGACATCGGAAAGAGGTCCTGGAAGAGGAGAGTCTGGATTATGAGATGACACAAAAGGAAAGAAATGTAATGCGGACATGGGCATATAATCAACAAGGATGGAAATATTTATTTACGGATTGAAGTCTGGAAAGAGTAAGTATGTGAGAGGAATGGCAATAGTTTAGCAACAGCAAGTGGGGGAGTAAAGTAATATGATAAGAATAAGCATCAGAAAAGTTTAGTCTGAATAGGAGCAAATATTTCTTAATGGCAAGGTACATTAGGCTGTGGAATAGCCTCCCCAGAGCCACCTCAATTGCAAGTAATTTAAAACTAGATGAGACAAAGCCCGTGAGAATTCATTGGGGAAACAGTCATGGTCTGCCATTATCTAATAGGTGTTTTCCATCTCTAACTTGTGTGACTCAACTGACATTAATTGGCATTAGGGTGTATATCAAACTAAAATACAAGCCCTAAATGTTACCAGACATCACAGTGATCTGTTTTCCTGGTACAGCTTTTTTAGCAAAATGGAAAAAAGTAACCATAATTTTAGAGACCCAAGTGTCACAATCAGTTGCAGCAAATTTACGTCATGCTGAGAAAAATTTTTAGAGTAATGCTATTCTGATATGTTATGCTGACAGATAAAATCTGTAGTACCTCCAAAAGTGCCTCTCAGTTAAGGTGTTCTGTGTGCTCCACAATAAGTAACTGAATCAAACTGAGAATCTGAGGTAGGACTGAAAAACTATTTTCCTTACAGAACTACATCTTGAAGACGGGGAAGAAAGATTAAGGTTTTCAAGTGAAACAAGAAAAAAAAATCAGCTCTGGAAAGGGCCAGTTTCATTAAGGATATTTCTTCCATATTCTCACTACTGGTATTTTAATCTCCACCTCTCCAGCAGACATCTAAAGTTTCATGCTGCACTGAATTCCTATCATGTTTTTAGTCACTTTACCTACATTTTTTGCTGTATCTTCTACTACAGCTATAATCGAAGGACTCTTTTTCCTAAGTCTAATCACTTCTTTATGTTAGTTTATCTCTGCTCTCACAAAAGTCAGAAAAATAAAACATTAAACCAACACTAAATATATTCAAAATCCTTATCCTCCACATGAGATTGTTAATGGACATTTTGAAATATTTAATATTTAATAGTTCAAAAGCAGTGTCTGTTCAGACTAGTTGGTAGAGTTTATTGAAATAGTGAAGGTAATAATAGTTTTATAATTTCTAGAATTGGGGATGGCAAAACATCTTGAAAATTCTAGTAAAGTACTGTGACATCCTATGCAGAGAAAACCTTTGCCCATTTTAGAATTGCAGAAACAGAAGAGAATATAAATAACATGCCAAGGATCACTCTGCAAGGAAAAGGACCAAAAAAAGTCATCCATTCAGATCCTCATCCTAGCAAAGTTTGGTGTCCATATGTCCCTAGAATCCAACCCTAAAGCCATTACTGCAAGTAGATGGGAGAAGTAGCCAAGCCACAGTGCAACCACAAAGCTCAGGAAGGAACTCCAGAGCAAAGGCTCCCAAAATCAGAAGAGCCAGCTCATGCAGTGACGGAGAAACAGTGGAAAGGAGCAGAGAAGCATTTCTGTTAACAGGGAGATTGTGCCAGTAAGTGAAGAAAACCTGCTAACTGTAAAAGCCCAAAGAGCTTTAGGTCAAGTAATTTGGTGTGAATGTGCCTGGGGAGTGGTCACTTAAATGGATGGCGATAGCTTCCAGCTTTGGGCTACAAAGGTTTTAGGGAGTTCTCTTTCCTCCCTTTCAAATAATGCCATTTCTTAAGCAATGATTCCTGTTTGTGATTTGGGAACATTAACACATTGAGCACCATTGACTTTTGCTGGCTTCAAGGTAAGGTGTGAGGCAACATATTAGTAGAAATTTCCTGAAATTCAGCCTTGAGTTTTGCTAATGTCAGTCCATTCCTGTCAAAAGGTTTATATATATTCTCAGAACATGCCTGTTTATGCTATTAGCCTTAATTTTGCAGGAGATGCTTCATCAGATAGAGTTCAAGGAAGTTGCCCAAAACTGAGTGGAACTCTGCGGCAGAACACAGAACTAAATCTTAGCTTTCCACAGCCTGCCAAATATACCAGTCCTTGGATCGCCATTTCTCTTCCTCAAGCAGTGCAAAGGAGGAGTTTATCTAGTGGCTATCTGAAATTTGATAGAATTTGATAAGCCCTATATCTCAGGCCCAGGAATGAATCAAGAGTTTGTACAGAAATTGACCCGTGTTGGTAGATGGAAGGATGTAAATGAAAGAAAAACTCTAGCAGTTACAGTTCAGTTTTACTTTTCTTCAGCCACATCTGTATAAAATTATCTATTTTTCTGTTTTCAGTGGGACAAACAGTTAAAAATATCAAAATATTGCAAAAAAGTTGAGCCTTTTTGTCATCATCCTATCCAGGAGACAAGATGGAAGGAACCATACAAATCCTTTAAGAACAATGATTTTAACAATTATCTTTTCTCTATTTTTTTAGGTAAAGTCATGATGGTTAGACTTAGCCCATGCTCAGTTTGGACACCTACAGGCAAAGTACTATCCATTTTCTACAGTCAAATTATGCCAACCTCTCCTCCCAAGGTTAAGAGCGCCAGTGGGAAGGATTACCTGAGGCAATTTAAACTGCTCCTTCGCTTAGCATCAAATTTAGCCAATTTTATAAAAGATTTCCCAGCAAATTATTGGGTATCTGTTCTTTCAGACTTTTTGTGTCAACCAGAAGCTGAATGATGTAAGTCTAGTGCCATAGCTGGGGGTGGTGGGTAGAACCCATGTGAAAAAAAGATCTCTAGCATAAAGACCAATGTTCTGAGCCACCACCACCAAGGCAAAGATTACAGGAGGATGCAGAGGAGGACAAACATGGATTTATGTCATTAAAGAGCAATTTGGATTCAAATACAAAGCAGTGTGCGTTCCTCTATACTGTCACCCAGACCACTCATCTCAAATGGCCCATCTTCTCCAGGAGACAGGAGTGGTACACTTTTCTGGGCCACTCTGCTCAGGATTTTTAAATTTTCATTGCCCAAGTCTGTCTATCTCCATTGAAAGCGTGCAATGTGGTCAAGAGTCTTCTACCAAAAAATGCACTCTCATTTAGCCAACTAAATTAATTTCATGCCTGCTACTGAACCCTACTCAGACACTTTTAATGTTCTATGTGTTTTCTGACTTGGAGCAGATCTGAACCAACAAAAGAAAAAGACTCATGGCTTTACTAATGAACCACCTGAGCTGCTCAGTTCCTCATCTTGTTGCAAATTTACATTTTTCGGAGCCATTTGAGTTATTTAAATAACCTTTGTTGTATGAAGGGCTCTCTCTGAGCCGTCCACACCATACAAGGCACCCCACATTGAAAGTCAACTCCTTGACCTTTTATTCTCAGGCTGGGGAATGAGACATGCCATGCACTTATATGATCTGCCCCTGGGCACCATTCTGGGTAAGTTACTTGGACAGCACCTCTTGCCAGCTGATTCACAAAGTGGAATCTGCATAAGCTCTTGAAAAGAAATGCTCATTAATATTCCTAGCCAGAGGGAAGTGTGCTACAGCTCAGTGAGAGGAAGGGTCAGGGAAAGGGAAAAAAAAAAAAGTAAAAAGAAGGGAAAAGATTTTAAGGCCTCAGAACAAGTCAATACCCCAAGACAAATGGTGCCTTTGTTGGCAGAAGAAGAACAGACCATTCTGCTCTAGGAAGAACTATGCAAATAGACTGGAAACAAGGAGAGATTCTCTACTCTATTTTTATCAATAACCCCAGAGTATCAGAGAGACTGAGACAGCCCCTTCCCCATGGATATTTGGGCAATTCAATGGAAGCAAACGAAAGGACTGGGGACTTCCACAGAGCCTCCTCCTTTAGTCAACTTTTGCAAAGCAATTGCAAAAGCTCTGCATTCAGCTCAAAACTTTCTAGGGGTACGTTCCCTTTCCCGAGTGTGCTCTCTTCCCTCGATTTGCCATCTCCTGTTCCCCTCCCCATGTTCCATCCCTGGAATTATGCTTCTCCTCAGCTATGGAAATTTCCATCTCACTACAGTAAAATGCAGGGATTTTGCTAGTACAGGGAATCAATAAGAAGGTTGCAACAGAACATATGTTTTTATCTGAAAACAGGAATTGCCTGCCATTCTCCTCCCCCACTTCAAGAAAAAAAAAAAAAAAGAGAAGAGAGGTGGTTATGTTACAGTTATTAATTTTCTTTTGATCTAAGTGATATATCACTTTTCCTATTAGGATTTCATTTGCTTTAGCATGAAGAGATCAGCAAGTAAGTTCTGTTTTAATTAGACAGGTACTAAACAGTTTGATAGTAATTTGAATACTGACAAGCTGGAGCGCTCACTGGTCCATGAACAGAAAAGACATTACAGTATTCAACCTTCTTGAAGAGAAAAAGTCCCTTAAATATTTTACAGGCAAGAGAAAAACAGAAGAGAAAGTTATGCCAAATGGAGAGACGAAACACAGGCAATATGATGCCAAGGCTGACCTGTGAGCCACCTGCAAAACTTGTTATCTCCCTGTCTGTAGTTTCTGCTCCTTAGCAGGAGGCCTGGTTTAGCAACATTTACTGCAGGTAGGGTATAAATTTGGAACACAGAGCCTAGAAGGCCATTTCTCATAAACAAGATTTTGGAGCATCACGGTAGATGACAGTGCCCAAGAAGGGTGAGTCATAAATGTGTCATAAAAAGCAGCTACATGCACAGAAAATGAGAAGCACACAAATGTGGAACTTGTGCAGGTAGACTTGCTGCTCCTTCCCACAGCGCAGCCTTTGTGTGCTTCTTTTGGACTGTCCATAACTATTGCTTCCTCCTGTTCCACACAATTTTCCCAATGGAGCTTTCTTCCAGGAACACATTTATGACAGCAGGTTCTCTCACCAACTCTTTTGCCTCACTCAGCATGTGTGCCAGCTTACCAATGATTAATTCCTTAAAATGAAGGCTACCTAGGAGCCTCTTCTGGATTGCAGGAAACTCATCCCTTCACTCATCTCTCTTCTATCGCTGCTACAGGAGCAACTTCTTTTCTCCTCTGCCTTTTTTTCAGGCAAATCCTCCTTCCAGGAGCAGAGTTGCTGGCCCAGCAAACAAAGGCTCTGTTTTATTCGAGCTTTCTCTATTACTGCTGTTCAAAACCTAGAACAAAAAGGAGCACTCTGATATCCTTACTGAGCCAAACAGACATAAATATATATATATAAATACATACATATACTGACCTGACTTTCATCTACAACACAGCTGGTATCTCCAGCTTCTGTACACATGAACATGAGCCACATATATAGTATTAACTCGGCTATGCCAGTCTGCATTGCACCCACTATAACCTGACCTAGAAGAGACTCTGAATCATTAAATATGTCCCTTGCAGTACAAGCTATTATCTTTCCTGTCATTCTTTGCAACAGCAGAGATATTGCCATGTTACTCAAGCAAAGATCCAATACCAAGAAAAAAGGAAAGCAAAGCTGCAGTGAAAGTACTAAAGCAATATAAAACATATTGGGCTAATGCAAGGTCTCCTCAGAAAGTGCCTAATAGCCCTGATCCTCCTTTAGTGGGCAGAAATACAGAAGTGGTTCTAAGAGCCTGGTGTGATGCCCAGATTCACAAAGTTCCCTTTAGCATTTTAAAAGAATGACACAACGGCTATCTTTAGGAGTGAGAGCTGGAATTTCAAAGCTGCCAGACTCTTTTAATTTCTTTGGGTTATGAATGTTTAACTCGTGCAAATTTCTTTGCAAGTTCCATTAAAATATTCAAAACTGGGACTTCTTTGAAGATACTACATAGCATTTGTGAGAGGCAGAGTTGCCTAGTGACTGGAAGAGGATCGTACACCAATCACCATTATTCATTTCCATTTAGGACTCTTGCCCAAATTGCTGTGCAACCATAGGCAATATACCATTTCCTCAGTTCATACATATATAAAATAAATAACATTATTTCCTATCCCCTGAGAATTACATTGGAAAGCTTATTTAGTTACAATACGTAACTACACTGGTTCTGTGTTTTCCACACAATCACCTGGAGTTAAGCCAATCACTCAGATGGAGACCTGCATCATGTAATGCTGCTCTAAACTGCTCAGCCAGTGTAATAGTGGTTTCTGAATAATTACGGGCATAGTTTACAAAACCTTCATTTTCCTACACTTTGGATTTAGGTAGAAACTAAAAATAAAGTATCATTGACATAGCTACTTCTCTCTCCCTCTCTCTTAGTTCATGACCTTAGTAAAGTCCTCGTGCCCCTTTCTTCATTTTTTTTAATTGAAATGCACTTTGCTTTGAAGTTAGTTTTTCCTTGCTATTTAGGACTGATGGCCAGCCAACTAAAACGCCTCTAGCTAATCCCAGCTTTTTGACTGAAGCACAAATAGGTTGTACTCAATAAAATCAGGAAAAAGAAGTAAAGCCATGAAGAAAAGCAAATGGTCTGCCCAGGCTCCACTCAAACACAAGTTACAGAAGGATGTGCTGTTGCTTCTGCTGTCATGTCCAGAGTTGCTGCAGATCCCTACTGCAAACACATCTCCTAAAAAGCAGCAGGTTTTCATGCTGGTTGCTGCAATAAGAGTCTGACAAGCTGGCATGTTTGAAAAGTGAGACAGATCTTTATCTTCTGGCTTCAGTAATTTGGTGTTGGTCAAATTTTAGAAAAATCCCAGCAGTTCAGTTCATCAAATGAAAACAGTGATAATATGCAGGAAGGAAGGGCACTTACAAACACATGCAAAGGCATATTTAAATCCCAGTGAAGGTAGATAGGAATTGACCATTTCACTGAATTATGTGTCAATCACTTTGACTTACATGTTTCTAACACTAATTTTTCAGCCCCGAGTTCCTCTCCTCTTGGCTTCCCAAAAAACACCCCTTCTTTTTCCAAGTTCTCTGTTCCTCCTGCTTTTTAATTTGCTGGAATTTTTGTTCCATCTCAATACAATCTACTCTAGGTAAAATCTCATCTTCCCACTTTCTTCCTGCCTGTCACTGTATTTCAGATGCTGCCTTCTATGTTGATTCTCACTTAGAACTATTTCCCCTTCTCCTGCCCTTTTCAGTGTGGAAAAGGTACTGTGATGGAGATCCACAGTTTAAAAATCCTGATCCTTCAGCTTTCAGCATTTTCATGTTCTGCCTACCTCACATTTTACTTAGAGTTTACCACTTCTGCTACTTTTTCCTTAGCTTTCTCTCCAGGCTCACCTGCCCTGTGAAATACCCTTGAGGAGCTGAAAGTCTCTTCCAGCCTCTCCCATTGTGTTTCTCTGTCAGGACCACTTGTCTTACAGTGACTGGAGGGAAACTGTCAAATAGCAAAACACAGGTAGATGGACAGTATTAATTACTCGTACTTTTTGTTTTACATCACCGATTTTGGTGATTTAGAGCCCTCAGTTAGGCTCATCTGCTGTCCAACGCTCTCTCTGGTTTTATTCTCCTGCAAATGTGAGTTTGGAATTGGATGGCAAATATAAACATTCAGACAACACTTGCAATGAAAACGACTGCAGGAGCTATTCCCACTGTTTGTAATCTATCCAAAGATGATAACCCATCTCCATCAGACTTCCAAAAGTGAGTTGAAATTCAGTGGAGTGTAGATTCTTAAGTACCTGGATCACTTCTGAAAACAGAAGTTTGAAGGATTTTTTAAAATATTACCCTCTTTAGATCTGGGATCCTCTTTTTTCTGTCCTTACTCATAGTCAAAGCATAAGTCAGACCTGTGATCAGTATTGCAGAGCAAACAATATCAACACTCCTCAACATTATTTTCCACTCTACAACATTTAGATATATAGAAGTCAAACTTCCAAACTGAACTTTTAGGTACAGATCTGTCGGACTCAAAGGTTTCTTTCTAGAAATAAAATATTATTGTTAGTCCCTGTACATGTATATCTTAAATCAATGCTCCCTTGATTTATCAATGTTACACAATGATGACTGTTGCTTTACCTGTATGAACTAGGACATCCAGCCTCAAATGAGTCAATCCAAATGTTTTCTAAAAATTAACATTCCAAAAAGTTAGGCATGACTGAGATCCTGTCTCTGTGAAGCTTTCACGTAATGTGGCAGTCCCCAGCCTTTGCCAGGGAACATGCTGGTTTCTCATTGATCTCCTGTGTTTGTAATTGTCCTCAGAACAAAACCACCAAATCAAGCCACTACTAAATAGTCCCGTAGCCATTGATTTTTTAATGTACAGAGTTATTTAATAGCCACATCAGCCAGGCCACTTCTGCCACCACACTCCTTGCACTCCTACAGCTCGACCAACTACTCTATTAACAATATTAAAGGGAACTTCCCAGGCCATTTCCTTCTGCATGTATTTACAGACCTGGTGCCTGTGCATTTGTCTAATCCCTTCATGAATCTGCTAAAACAAAAGGCTGGCACAGTCCCAACAAGCAGCAGGAGAGGGTTCCTGACAAAGAGCCCTAGATTAGGAAAAACATCTCATTCAGGTCTGAAGATAAGTACACTGAAAGTAATTCTGTGGGAGAAGGCATAGGCTTGCCCCATTCCCATGTCTTTTCCTGTTGGCCAGGTATGTCAGGTATTCCACACTCACCTTGGCGTTTGGAGTGAGATAGTGATAAGAAACTGGCTTTTATGTGATTTAGGAAGATGTACAGACTAAGAAAAAAATTAAATGAAAGGCTGGTACAACACAGCTTCTAGATCTAGCTGAAGCATGAGTATTAAAAAGAATTTAACAACAATTATTTGTGGGAGAACATTATGAAAAACCAATATGCTTCATCCTACACATAACACTAATATTTTGAAGTCAGACAAGTATCTTGCATCTAGGAAAAGAGGAGTATGAACCTGCCTACGTGTGAAGAATGGAGGCACCCAGGAGAGAAAAGTTTACTTACATTTCAAATAGTGTTAGCAGAAAATGAATTCAGCAGTGGGTAGCATGATGAGACCTGTGCAATTCTTCAAAAAAAAAAAAAAAATCTTTTTGTCTCCTGAGTTACAGAAATCATTGGCACTGGGCAAAATCTTGATTGACTTTGGAAAACTCCAACAAAGTTAGAGCCATGATGGCACCCATTTAACTGCCCTTTCCATTCCCACCTTTCTTCCAGCACTTCAGTCATCACAATTTCGCTCAGAGCACTTTCTTCTTTCTCCGTATCTTTGATTCCTGTTTTATTTAACCCTGATTTTGAATTTCCTGAGTATGCCATACTCACTCACAAATAATCATGGATAAACAGTGCTATAAGGAATCTTGCAGGGTCATGTTGCATCCTTTTTCTGTCTGAAAGCAGAATCTACTCTTCCTGTATCATTCCTGATGTTTACATTTTCTGTAAGAGAAATGATGGAGTTCCCACAACCTGTCCTGCATGGTCCCTCTGCTTTTATGTAGTTGCATGTCATTGCCACATACCCCCCCGGTCCTTGCTTCTCTATATTAGAAGGAAATTAATTTACTTTCCCTTCATAAGTCACATTTCCTGGACCTCTGATCGCTATCCTTGTTCTCCTCTGTATTTTTTCCAGCCAGTCCACATCTTTCTTGAACTGAACTACACAAAAGAAGATACAGCCTTAAAGCTGAGGTCTTACAGATGCTTAAAAAAGCAGAAAATTTTCTTGGGTCATGCAGGTTATACTGCTGTTGATCCTTTCCAAAATGATATTTGCCTTTTTCACAACAGCATGACAGTGTTGACTTATATTTGGCTTATGCTCTACAGTCTCTCTCAGGTCCTGCTCCATAGAGCTTCTGTCAAAGGCTCTTCCCCCCCAACAGTAACTTCTGGTCATAGGAGCCTGAGTGTGACACTTGTAACTCTTCCTATCAAATTGCATTTCATTTCTTCCAAACTCTGAATCTATTTTAATGAGGGGTACTTTTTACTCTAATCTACGTCTTCAATGTGCTCTCAGTCTCTCCTAACACCATGTCACATGGGAATTCAATAAGTGTGCTCTCTTTTGTCACCCAAATTGCAACTGAAGTAACTGAATAGCTCTGAACCCAGGACAGACTCCTGCAGAACACCTTAAATCCACCCTTTTATTTTGACAGCAAACCCCTGATAATTCTCTACATTCAGTTTCCTAATTGATTTTGGGCCCCATCTACAGTAATTTCACCAATATTATGTTACTTATCAAAATGTCACAAGACACTGCCGAAAGCCTAAAGAAAGTGAAAATATGTAATCTGCTGCTTTTCCTTTATCCACAGGATCTCATAGCCTCTCACAAAAGGAAATTAGACTGGTTTGACATGATTTTTCTCTTGAAAAAAATCTATTTGGTGGCTATTCATCTTGTTAACTTCTCTGTGCTTACAAAGAATTTTATTGGTTACTTCTCCCAGAATTTTTCTGGGACTTAAAGGAAAGACAACAGGACCAAAATACCCCAGTTCCTTTCCCTGAGACTTTTGTGTCTCAAAAACAAGCCAGTGACAGCTCTGAGAGTACTTCGTCCATCCCGAGCAGCAGTTCATCAAGACCACTGACTTTAAAACACTTAAGTATTTTCAGTCATAAGAGAGATAGTAAGAGAGTTCTTCACTTTGAATTATTGATCATCAAATTGCAGTTTTTGCATGGAAGTATTTCTAAGTCTGACCCAATGTGTGATTCTGGATCAGGCTGTAAGCCTTAACCCAAAGGGTGGCAAGTGCTCACAAGATCCATCGTAATTAAGCCTGTTTAATTGACCCTGTTACAGCTTGCTTTCTCAGCTCTCTTGTGACTTGAGAGATGATATTTTCCTATTTAATGTCTCTGAAAAACATGTGAGTGGTATTTGTGGTGGTAGGTCATCTCTCTCTTGACTGTGCGAAGACAACAGCCTAGTGTACTTGCACTGAGTTAATATTTTATTGCTTCCAAGGAAAAAAATTAAAAACAAATAAACAAACAACAACTCCTTTTGTTTGCTGTCCTTCTTTTCCAGTATCAGATAAATCACAGGATGCTTGAAGTTAATAATAACAGGGACAATAAATACAGACTAATGCCAGCAAACCAGTCATATGCCTCTTGCTTTTGCATGGCCTGATCATGTGTTGCCTCCTGCAGCTAGAGAGGATGCAGTTTTATAGGTGCTTCAGATCTTTCTGAGATACTTTGACTGGTTATCAAGGCTTTTTTGCCCTAAGATTTGTGACCATTACCAGGACATATACGCTGGCAGCAGTTGCTAACTGATCCCATGGGAAAAGCCCCAGAGGCATTTTTCTACAGATGTTCTATTTTCCAGCTCTACTTTAATTTGGAAGATGGGTAATTAATGGATTAATTTTTGTTCTCTTAAACTCACTAACTCCAGCCACGCAACAAAGGGTTAATGTCTTCCTGGAGTTGTCTCTTCACCCGCTACCATCAAGCAAATTTTTGCAAACTTTCTTCAAAACTTGCCTCACTAAAACACAAAGTCATTGTACTGTGATGTTGTCCAGCAAACCTGGTTTGCCACCTGCAAGCAAGATGGGCACTCTCCTTAACTGAGACAGTTCTACACCTTTCCAGAGGCAAGTACGTGATCCCGCATAGGGTGGTCACTGCCCCCCTGCCACTTCAATCTAATTAATAAGATTATTTAAGGTCCTAATAGTCCACCAAACCAAAAGTTGCTGCTAGCCTTGGCAAACCTCAAAAGAAGAAATGCCTACAGACAGCAAATGTTATCCTCCACTACTGAGTGGCTTGGGCTGCTTTTCTCCCCATACAAAATACTATTAAGACCAGCTGTACATTGGTTGTGCCTTGAATTAACATAGTGAAACTCTCCCTATCAGATTCCTAATGACATCTTGCTGTATGTTCCCAGCTGAGGACACTGCCAATAAATATGTCTGCTTTTCTATCTCTCTTTCAGACATAGGACAAAATTGAAAGTGGTTGCTACGTGGTAAAATATGCTCACAGATGTTGGGAAGAGCAAGTCATTCTGGAATACCAGCACCAGGGATGCTGGAAGTCAAACTCTTCATTACTCTAATCCCCAAAGCTTTCTTGGAAATATGATTCTCGATTTTCCTTCTTCCTCTGTTTTTGATTCTTCCAAATATTTGGATGAACCACACATTTTACAGTCAGAAATGACACCCCATTTGCTTTCTGCCTTCCCCTGGATCAACATAATTTTCCTTTTGCTTTAAAAAAGCCAAAGCATTCTCAAGTTGCAGCTCTTGACAAGCAGCAAGGCTGCATCTCTCTATCCCTGCATGTGCACACAGCAAGAGCAGCAGCAGCTGCCACTGGTGCCCAGACCTCCTCCCCCCAGACTGACAACCAGTCTTAATGTTGAAAAACAGTTCAAGGTAGCACTTGAGACCAAACGTGCCATTTTTCTTGTCAAAACGAAAGCTGTAAATTTTAAGCCTAATGCTTAATGTATCCAGATATTGAACAGAGGGACTTTTATCCTCAGCTTAATGGTCTGTCTAAAATCATCAGAAAAGATTACTTAAAAATTCAAGGTCCTCAGAGGTCCCATAAAAATTGAAGGAAACATTTTTTTCAGGGTTTTTTGGGGAGGCTAGGGGATCCTTTCATATTTTTTCTTTCCCTTTTCTTTTTTTTCCAAATGCAAGGGGAAAGCATTTCTATCTCTTTTTTTCCTGAGCTTGAGAGACTTACAGACAAATCTGACTACATTCGGGGGAACCAGAGCTGCGGCTGGAGTAAATTATCCCAGCTCCACTCGTTTGCAAGAAACAAGAACGATTTACACCAGCAGCCGATTACACCCTGGCTGTTTCCTTTAAAAGCTGCACACTGAAATGAGATCTAATACTTCCAAGTACTCCTCAGAGACACGGATTCTAGAAATCATGTCTCACTCAACCTGTCTGCTTTGTGGGGTTTGTTTATTTTGCTAATGTCGGTGAGATGTCTAAGGATTTGAAGGTTCCGTTTGTTTAGTTTTCAGATGTTAAATGGGAAGAATCAGCTGTATTTTCATACAGGAATTTTAGAGAGGGTTTGCACAAACCTACCCTCAGTTGCAAACCCGAGTGGAGAGGAATTACTGGCAAAGCACTCAGTGTTAGTGCAAACTTCCCCCCTTTCCCCAAAACATCAAATGCCTTTTCCCTGGCATTGCAGCACCTTCCAGCGCCCAGAGGTATCTGCCGCAGGCTAGAAGCGGGATTCGCACTAGGAAAAGGCAAGCAACATTTTAACAAAACACTCATCAAATTTCAGCTTTAATACACATTTACCAAAACCTCCCATACACTAGAAATGTACATAAATGTATACTGACAAATCTTTTCCCCTCACTGCTGAAGCTTTGTCGAACTAAAATCTAAATATATTTTGAATCCATACAACTAAAAGCTTTTTAAGTGTGTCGACATCTGTCCATACCTACAAGTCACACTGTGGAGCCTGTATTCAAACATTTGTCTGTTTGTCTGTAACTTGCAATAAAAAGCATTAATAAAATAACAAGTGTACACAGATTATAGGCTGCATTTTGAAATGTTAGTAAACACAGTGTTTGCATGTCAGACCATAATGTTTTCCAGACAAGCTATCGGTAGGAGCCAGCTTTACGAAAACTTTCTAATTCTTTATTTCTGTTCCCAACTTTTCATTATACTTTCTTTTAAAAAAAGAGTACACATTACTCAAATTGTGGCAGCCCCTTGCAGAAAATACATTCAAATTTAAGGCCGATGTACCATATCTGGAAATGACAGTTCCACGAGTAAGTAGAACCCAGAAGATTCCTTGTTCAGTTATGCTTTTGCAAAAAGCAAAAATATCAGGCAAGAACTTTGCTTCTTCTGATGAACTGAAATCTTGCCAAGATTTTAGAAAACGGGGATATGTAAATACCAAAGTTTAAGGATATAATTTCTTTAATCAAGCATAGCAGTTATGCATACATGCAGCTTCAGTGAACTGACAAAACATACTTAGCTCCCTGTGTTCAGCTGCTGTAAACCACTTTTTTTCCCCTCCAAACTTTGAGCTAAATCAATTTATATAATCTGCAGATCTGTCCCTGCCTCTACAAAATGGTGCTGCAAACTTTACCAAGCTCACTTGTAAGATTTCTAGCACCTCTACATTCTATCTTTGGTTAGCAGTATCATATAAGCAACCTGATTTTTGGTTTTAAACCAGTCTTTCAGTCCAAACTCCTTGCACACTTTGCTACCTGTTTAAATCACTAAAGGGATTTGATCTCACTTCAGATCTAGAAAAAGGGCAAAGGTTTGAAAGATGTGTTTGTTGGCAATTTGTCGGTTTGGGTTATTTTCCCTCTCAAAGGTAATTACACGTGGTTGTCGGGTTTAACAAAGGGCATTACATGAGAAAAAGTAAATTTTCCACACCTTTGGCTCTACAGATAATGCTATCAAAAACATATAAATTTGAGTTTAAAATTAATTGCAACTATTATAACCATTTCGTAAGTTTTTCAAGCAAACACGAGAGTTCGTAGTTAATTTTCAGAAAGGAAAATTAGCTTGTCTTTACAATAACTGTCAATTTCCAGAGGGTGTGAAATATATTTTCATAGTGACAGATCTCCTATGCTGGGAAATCAGATAATTTCAGGGGGAAGGCAAATGTGCTGCTCAGAAATCCTGTGGCAGCCCCAGCCATGTGTTATTCAAGAGAAAGCATCAGGCAAAGAACAGTGTCAAATTGCTCCTGTATTACCTGTGCCCATTCCTCTCGGTTCAGTGGAGTATTTTAAAAAAAACAAACTCTAATAAATGCATTCAATAATTGTTTGAATTGCTGCTGTGCGTTCTGTCATACATGGTTTACGGACAACCATCAATTCATTCTGCTCATCACTCTAACAAGTTCAATGTACTATTCAGAGCAAAGGACGACTATTTATTTAACAGCTTTTGGCAGGAAAATTTGTTGCGTGCCACAACTTCACAAAGAACATTAAAATCAATGACAATTTATAAACCAAAGACTTGGAATTGTGCTTTGGATTCACATAATTCACCAGAATAAAGCTGTCAGATACCTTTTATTATAAATTAATAGCATGTTGTCTAGCAGCTTGGCAGCAGCAGCCGTTTTGCCAGGTTAGCAGTGACATCTTGTGGTATTTTTACCCATTGCTACTGGTTTCAGCTTTCCTACAAATGTTGTGTTATCTCCTGACAGCACAGAAAATGTGCAAAGGAAAGAAATGTATTACATTGTGCAGACATTAACATCATTCAGGTATTTTAATTACAAAAAGATTGTGATCTTGGCAAGTATGCTATTACTAATGTAATCTTGAAATTTAGAATAGAAGAAAACATTTTTATATACTCCTTTTGCCAGTCATGTTAGATATTTATTGGTCTGATGTTACAGTTACTAACAAATTTACTAATTTCCTAATGTACACTTTTGGTATCTTTATAATCAACATTTATTTAGTGTGAAGATGGGCTTTCACATTATATTGGTTTGGGAAATTCACCTTTTAAAGGTCTGAGATCTAGCCTTCCTAAACTCTTCCATTTTAAAGTATTGTTTTACCTTTTTCAGATGCCTCCACAAAAACCACACCTCTTAAATTTCTCCTTTCAGAATCCACTAAAATTATGTACAGAGCAGTAAAAAAGCATTATTGGATACTGCAGGATGGAAGGTTTCTGTTGTTTCCATATTCTGCAAGGCAATTACTCTTGCTTTCGTGTTAATAAAAATGAAGGAGCAGGCTTTTATAAATTCCTGTTTTTCAATTATTTTTCTCTCTATTTCCTGTGACTACAAAATTATATACGGAAGTTGTAAAGAAACTGTATCTGTTTCCAGCAGCTTCATTGGCTTACAGAGGTCCTGATGATAAAAAGAATACATGAAAAAATAATGTGTGCAAGTGTTGTTTCTGCTGTATATTGTCATGGGATATAGAGATGATTATCTCCCAGCCATAAGAGTGAATGGTAACAGATGCATATACAGGAGTAGTCTTTACATACCCACACACTCATTTTCCTTGTATTCTGATCTTCTTATATTCTTAAGAAGAAAAGTCTGTGTTTATTTCTCCACTGAGAAAAAGAATGGTTTGTGCCGCAATTCTTAGACTAACAGGCTCATCCATGGCATGCACAGCATTGCTGGGCACTGGATCAGGGAGGCACTGAGGGGTGAGAGCCAAGGGTGGACATGCCCAGGTGCCCAAGGAGATCTGATGCAAAGTGCCACATGCAACCTGCTGTCAGTAGCAGCTGCCTCCCATCACGAGTATCTTCAAAGTCATCTTTCCTTCCTTTCCCTGGAAGCAACCTCTAGCTGCCAGAGGGGTGTGCTATAAATGGGTTGGGGAGGTTCTCATTCCTGTAAGGATGTGATTCCTGCAATTAAAAAGCATCTGAAAGTCTGGGTTAGCGACAGGCAGCTCCTGCCCACTCACAGCACTCCTACTTCTGCCTCTCCAGTTACTTGTGCTGTTCCTAGTTTTGTGGGTATTTAACAACTCAGTCTTAACTCCTCAAAAACGCCTTCCAGAAAGGCAAAGTCTTGACTGCCAGGCAATAATGTGGGCGACAGGGAGATGAACCCCAGGTCAGACCAGGATTGCATGGTGGAACAGAACAGACATTTCCGTAAACCAGTGCCACAGCCATGGGAACATCTTCCCATTCCTCTTGTGAGCTGCTGTTCTTAGTCAGCCTCCCAGCCCACTTGCAGAAATACCTGAAGCTTCACTGGCATGACGAGGTATTGTGTCAGAGGAACGGCTTCTCTTGCTATCACTCCATAACTAGAAAGTCTGATTCAAAACCACCTAGGATAAGGAGTAAACATCCTACCTAACTTCAGCCACCTAAAGATAGGCATCTAGTCTGAACTACTTCTCCAGGATTCCTCTGTTGTCAATAGGAATGGATACACATCTCCAAAAGCAGATTTATCTCACCTGAGATAAGGCACTGTCTGGAGGTGCTTATCTCTTTCCATTAACTACAGACGACTCCTTCGACTGGATGCTAGAAAGCTGAAATTAAGTAAATCTCACCCATAGATAGGGAGTTGTATGAAAAATAAAGGTAAAAAGAGTGGGGCATGAAAATCAGGCAGCTGCCCGACAGTCACTTGACTGCCAGTCCCCAAGTTTTCATTTAAATTCTGGCACAACATTTTTACAGCAGACTTACAATGACCTCTAAAAATATCAGCACTTTAATAACCAAAAATATACCATTGAAGATTAAAACATAATACATATCCCAGTATAGAGGCATATCCTTATCCAGTATTCTTAGCAGGAATCTACACAAGATAAGAGCTTTTAATATTTAAATCTCAGAGGACTTTGAAATATTGCCTGTTCCTGCAATTTTATAACAAATCTTACGCGGGGATGTTCATTGTAAACCCCAGCTCTTTTAGCATTCAACACTGCAAAGTTTTTTGGGAGGGAATAGGGGGGCTACTGGAAGAAAAAAAAATGGCAAAAACCCCACTCCCCCCTCCCACTCCACTACGAGAATTTTACAGTGGGAAGATGCTAAATCCACTATGAATACCAATGTTTCAGGTTCAAAGGGAAAGAAAGGAAAACTCCACGCTCTGTATTTTAAAGGATCTCATCACTTGTTTTTACACCAACACAGCTGATTTATGATTTTTCTCATACAGCATTCAAAAAATAGTCATAGAGGTCCCAGGGATTCCTTACCTGGCAAAGGTATGGATTATAATGGATTAAGATTTCTAATGCATCACTTGTGGTTATATTGCTCTCAAAGAGCATCCATCTGCACTAACTTTCAGGATTTGTTTACAGCTGCTCACACAGTGCTGAAAGTTATTCCCAAGAATATCAACTCCTCTTTGCCATGTTGTCATGAATTATTTTTGCAATTGTTTCAAAACTTTAGCCCATACCAGTCAAAAGAAATTTTGTTCTCTCTGCTCACTTCATTGATTCTTCATAATTCATCATGTTTGTCACTTAAGCACCAGAATCTAAAAGCTGTATTTAGCCTGATGCCCAAGTCACCGGGACACTCCCCGGATGTCCATGAGAACCTCTGCCACCGGTCTGGCAGGGTTGAGGGGGAATCACTTGTGTTCAGAAAGCTTGTGACAGTTGCCTGCCTTTGCTGGGTTTTCTGAGTGAAAGTACAGACTGATGTGAGTGCTTGCAGTTTTATGAGAGTCCCAGCTCCAATAACATACAGCTAAAATCAGAAAGAAAGATAATATAGATTAAAATGGGATGAAATGGCAATAACCTGCCACAAAGAGGTCACAACATTAGCCTGTGTTCTCAGTGTGTACATATGTCTGAGAAGGGCTGTCACAGCATATTTTAGCAACTGATTTAGCAGATGTGGTGAAAGACATTCCCTGTTTTAGCCACCACAAAGCACAGAGCTCTGTCACAAAGTGTGTGCCATGTAGGGGACCATCGCTGCTGGAGGAAGAGAGGGCCTCTGCAGTAGTCATCCCTACAAATTAAAAGCTCTTCAACAGGATTCAAATTCAGCAGCAATGGGTAAAGTGGAAAATGCCAGGCCCCTTTTGAGCTATTTATAACCTCTGACTGATATGCAAATTAACACCAGGGTCTCTGCAGTGGCAGAACTGATGACACAGGAGGGAGCTAGAAGAGACTACACTGCAACACCACCTTCACTGTCAGTCTTCCCCTATTCACCTACACACACTCCTCTCTTCTGGCCCATCACGATAAAACTACTGTGGAGGCTTCTCTTCTTTTAAACCACTTTCAGGATCCATTCACCAATTCTAACTGGTCACTTGGTCTTGATAGGTCAGCTGTATAATAAATTTAGGAAATGGCACAAAGGGAATAACCTGTGATCAGCTGGAGAACAGCTGCAGAACCTGTGCTGTATTCATTGCTGGGGCTCATGCTACCTTTGTCTTAATTTTCAGCCTGGAATGATCTGGCTGTTTCCAAATCTTAATTTCAGCCCGGGAGTCGTACTTATCCTAGAAAGCTTTTAATAGCTTATTGTCTCTGGCCTTGTGAATGATGTGTGTAGCCTCACAACTCGCCTCTGGCTCACCACAGCTGGAGGCATCTCAGTGAGTCACATCAACAAGCCTTACATGCGATGGACCACATGTTTGGGTTGGTGTGGCAAAGCACCCAGACAGCAAAGCAGGAAAAAGAAAATAGCTTGTTATTCTGCAGAGAGCATGAGTGTTATAGAGACACAGATATTAAAACCAGAATGAGCAAGCAAAGTCTTGTGGTTTCTGCCATCCATCACTCACAAGCAAGCAAGAAGAAATGTAGTCTGTAAATGGGCACGACTGTCCAACAATTGTCCCTTTGGGAGTTTCTGAAAATTCCACTGAAATTCCTGCATTCCTACCCTGCCATGGTACGATCCAGCGATGAATGGACTGCTGGGCAGGACCAAGCATGAAGGTTTCTTCATTCCTAAATATGCATCTAAAAGCTTAACAAAGCATGTTCCCAACATCTGCTCTCTTCAAAAAATCAGCACAGAAATACTGCAAATCTTGGTTCCTTATGAGACTGAGATTTTCTGTACTTCTTGTTCAAGCAGGACTGGCATTACTCTATCACAAAAAAAGCTTTATTGTGATGGAGAACAAACCAATGAGCTCACGAGGTTGCACATACACACACATTGCAGAGCTCCAACTCCTTCAGTGCCTTATTTTTGAAAAGTCTTGGAGGTGGATGTCTCTAATTTTTTGAAAGCAGACTTAAGATACCTGAAAAGAACTGCTTAAAATTAAACGGAGAGTTTGCTACCACCAACAGTAGTTAATACAAGACTTAGGCAGTGACAAACTCTGGAAAGCAAATCAATTGTTGAAATTCAGGCAAATTGAGCAGAAAAAAAATATGTAAAGCCTGTTCCCTAAAACCTGGTTTATATCCACTTTTGCTTCCAAGTCCCTGTGTATTAAGCAGGTCATAAAAGCGTGCTGGGAAGCTGTTTGAATTCCTCTGATGAGGAGTGCCAAAAGCTTTCTCCAAGCTCAGAACTAGAGCTAGTTAGAAAACAGGAAATGTTTTGCATAACATTTTTGCAAGCCAGGGAGCTGAACATTATCCATTATTAAGACAAACATGAAACAAGGGGATTTAACCTATAAGACAAGCAAATGTTTTCTACAGGACTCTACCTTTAGAGTCAGGCCAAGGAAAAAAGCTCACTACTGACTACACCTAATTTCAGCTAAAACAATTTTTTTAGTATACTCTAGTCCTATCTCTTGGTAATGGATTCTTTTTCCTGGGCCCCCAAGTAGTCAGAACGCACTTTATTCTCTATTGTCACCTAAAGAAAGCTGAAAGGGCAAAAAGCCAGGGCTTGCAAACCTCCCCCATGGGGCTTTCTTTGCTCGTTGCTTCTGAGCAGCAACTCTGCCATCTTTACTGACTCTCCAGTTCTCCCGATTTCCTACTATAATTTTACATAATATGTTACAGAAGGAATAATGACATAGATAACACATAGAGAACTTTATTAAACTAAATACAGCATATGGTGCTCATTTTCTGGCAACCAGTCACACTAAGGATAGGGAGAAATTCTAGCCCCAAAACTGTCTTGTCAGCAAGGACAATGACAAGAGAATACTGCAAATACCTCGCTGGAAACAACTCTTAATTCACAACAGCTTTATACCTTCTTCAGAGCTATTCTGCCAAACACATGGAAGAAAAGCAGTGTTTGACGTGAAGGCAAAAATGGACCAACTTCAGCAAATAAAGTTAGAAAGAGCAAATGAGACGTATCCAGTCAGATTTTTAGCCTTATAATTTAGAGTCCTCTTTGCACAACTGACACAGAAGTGTTCTGAGATGCATCCTGAGTTATTTGAAAATATAGAAAAACAGGTCCAAAATGCCGGCTCCCAAGACTCTCTGTGCAGAGAAATATTAGCAATCCAATCTTAAAAATGGCTTTTGCTTTGTATTGGAATCCTTTAGCTGAAGCCTGAAGGTGCAACATGCAAAACAAAAAGTTAGCAGGGAAAAAAAAGCTAACAGCTAAAATTAACCACCCAATGGGCTGGGCTTAATTGGAAAGGAAAAGGTCTGAGTACTGATTATGTAAATAAGTGCCGAGTAAATAAAAAACCAGGTCTCCAATTCAAATAATCTAGGTTTAAAATCATTTAAAAGAGCATAGAAAAACAATGCTTTCATCCTCGAAAAGTGAAGTTCAGTAACAATATGCATCGGTTTTAAATTTAAAGAAAGTACATAAGAAGGTAAAACTTCATGAGTGGTGCCTGCTGTCTCTACACAATGAAATGTTTGTATAAATAAGCATATAAATCAGTGTTCATAGGACCCTGGGCAGTTCAACAGTCTGAAGCCCTTCTACCAAATGTGAAGTCATGATAAAAACCCTAAAACTGTCTAAGATGCAATAATCCATCAGCATGGAAACAGGAAAAAAGGTGCCAATTCACATGTTCAGAACCAGTGCTTATCCTCTATATATTTTGTTGTTTCTCATAAATGTAATTTTTTTTTTTTTTTTTAATAATCACACTTGAGCACAGAATGTGCTTTGAGC
The DNA here is from genome assembly GCA_013398855.1 of Mohoua ochrocephala. Lineage (NCBI taxonomy): Eukaryota > Metazoa > Chordata > Aves > Passeriformes > Acanthizidae > Mohoua > Mohoua ochrocephala. The sequence continues at coordinate 11,107 of VZTA01021803.1, read as the reverse complement.
ATAGTTTGCAAAATAGGGAAAAAAGGAAGAGCTAGCACATATTCATTACCGTATGGGCTTGGGAGACATTAGTTACAAGACAAGAATTCAACCCTGTACACAGAGAAAAGTAACTGTGACAAGAGGAGCTGTACTGCTTCAGTCAGGAACAAAAAGAAATATTGATGCTGCAAATTAGAATCATAAGTTCAGAGTTAGATTTTACCCAAGGGTAAAATCTTTTCTTTAGATAAAGAATGCAAATACTAAAATCCAAAGTGATGGAACAGTTTCAGGTACAAAAAGAAGTCTTTTTTCATTGTCCCTGGATGCCTGACCTGTATTGCCTCTCACTGGGACAAGTTCACAGGGTAGGTAGGAGATGCCTTAGCTGGTAAATGACTTTGGAGTTTTTTCACCTGTTATATTCAAATGTCCACTACCGCTCTTGGTCACAACAGTCAGGCAGAGAAAAATGCAGCCCATCCAAGGTATCATAAATGAGGAAGAATACCTTCAGCAAAGAAGTTCAAATTTCCAATTCTAGACAGTACTTTAATGACTACAAATTGAGAAAATTTGAAGTGTTTAGCATTGTACGAGCTATATATTCAGACTTGGAACTGTGGCTATATTTGCCTCAGAGAAAATATTGTCTGACAAGAACACAGAAAGGAGAAAAAACTAGTCNAAAAAAAAAAAAAAGGGCAAAATTCCCATCGACTTCACCAGTCAATATTAGGATTATAGTACACTTTGCAGCTCTCTGTTTTAGGAAGATTAAAAAAAAAAGACTTGCTCAACCCTACTGTTCTTCCCTGGCCACAGTCACCAACTCACTCTCTTCCTCCTCCAGTCACACTCTTTTTCTGAGCCAGAACTGCCCCGTCCTTCCTGAGCTGCTGCAGGTGACACACAGGAAACCAGGACACATGACAGTCATGGAATGCATATGTGGGCTCTTCCTTGCAGTAGAACTGCAGTAGTGAAAAGTCAGACTAAGTCAGAGAGAGATCCCATACATAATACTCCAGCATATAGTCAGAAAAAAAACCATTTTATCATAACAAAAGAGCAAACAACTCACACAAAATGTATATACACTAATTAAGGTTAGGTCTCCTAAGCTTCCCCGTGATGTATCTAAAAACACAACTATAGCTTTTCAAGTTATAAAGTGTTCAGATGTAACTGAAAGAGGCAAATCACACTCTGCACTCTTAAAGTGTGGAGAAGATGCTTGATTATCTGCATAACTCTGGCATACTTTTCTTGAGCTATGAAAGGATAAAACTTTCCCTCTTCCTTTGAAGTCTTTTTTTTAAATAGCATCTTAAAGATTTTGCATGTCCTTTCCTCCCCCTGCTTTGTAAAAGAATGTAAGTATCCTAAGATTGCTGAGTTTAGAACATGTGAATTATAGAGATCTTTAAGTCTTCACAGCAGCTGTTTTTCAAGCACTGTTCTTAAATCATAAATGATAGAATAAAATGCGGGGAAAAAAAAAAAGAAAAAAAAAAAAAAAAAGGAGGTCCGGGAAGAAAGTGTATTTGATCCTGCAAGACATTTCAGGAAAGCACATAAGAATACTCTTAATTAATAAGGATTATTCATTTCTGCAAAAGGAATGCCTAAACACTTAGCTGGACTAGGCTAGAATCCTGGAACTCTGTAATCACGACAAATTCCATTCCTAAATGTCCACATCTTGGAGGAAATGCCGTGGCAACACTGTATCGGAACACAGCATGGACAGAATTTTTTTTATTAGAAAAACTGAAATAAAACAGTTTTCACTTTCTCACACACAGAAACACCATTGTGGGTAGTGCAAAGAAATCCAGCCAGCCACCGGGTCAAGCAACGTTTGTGTCCAGCTATTAAGTCCATTCCATTGTGATGCCAGGGAGGACAAGGGACACTAAGACCTCCTCATGCCTCCAGGTTTCTTCTTTGGTGGACAACAAATTGTTAGCAGGCTTTGTGCCTTTTAGTAACTTTCTGGACCTGACAGTGATTAGCATCTCCATCCTGCTCCACCTCTGCAGGTCACTAGGATTTGTTCCCGGTTCTTCACTTGCCCAGCTGAATACCCTGTGAGACTGCAGGTAGATGTGGTGGGGACTCAATGGGCTGCTGCTCTGCAAGCCACCAACACGTGGGCTTGTGGAGCCTTTCCTGGTGTGTTTCCCTTCTAGAAACATTGCCATCTCAACCTGAGCCCTTCCATTTCTCTGCACTAGCTCAGACTTGGGTTTCTGATGCAATGAAGAACAAATGCCATCCTCACAACTCTTAGTTTTTTACCCAGCTGTTTGGACAGCAGTGCAAAGAAGGGGAAGGGTGAAGGCCAGAGAGGAAAGGAAGGGAGGGAGAATATCCAGGCTGACCTCAATATCTAACTGCAAAGCTGAGACAGACCTGAATGGCAATAGCTGAAGCATGAAGGGTGGAAGATGCTGTAGCTGGCCGTAAACACCTGCTACATTGCCAGTAGGGTGCTGGAGACATTTTGCAACCCTACCACAGCTACAGCTGCGGAGCTGGGAGCCCACGGCAGGGAGCCCACTCTAACCTGCATAAACCTCATTTACCTCAATCATATTTCTTTCAATTTACCTGACAGTTCTGCCTTAGGAATAAGACACTGTTCTTCTTATCAAATTGAAGGAAGGAGCTTATCTGCCATAAGAACACACTGATAAGCTTGAATGCCCTGAATTTGCACAAGAGAAAAATATCCAAAGCATACAAACATGACCAAAAGCAAGGGTAGTCTTGTAGCATCAAAGATTTATATCTCACTATGTTGGACCTCAGCCTCCCTCCTTCCTGTTTTCCTAAGTGCCAAGATTTTAGCTTTAGCACTTCATTTCTAGCTTGTGAGGGAGGATATGTGGAATGAGCTCCTCTCCCCATACAACAAATATAGAAGAAAAGAAGGGTTTTTTACTGCTTGCTTTTCCTTTGTCCCATAAATGCAGCATGACATTTGTTGGCCTGTTATCATCAACAGCCCAGATCCCAAGGGTCTTGGAAGTAACTTGAGGAACATTAGCACAGAGAACGGGTCAGAGGGGCTTCCTGGAGCACAGGCTCATAGAGAGCCGGCTGTTCTGTGTGAATCTACATTTAGCCTTTTTGCTCGACTTGTGATCTCAAATTCTGGGAGCCAATACATAATAAACCAAAGCAGCTGGAGAAGGCTCTTCCTGGATTATGCCCAAGTGGAGCAGTTGCATGAAGGATTTCAGCAGCTTCCAAGGAAGAAATTCAAAGACATCAAGGCATGTGACAATGCTGGCAAACTGCTACAGTCTCCTTGGTGGAAAATTATGTTGAATATGAACTGTTGGAAAAAGTGTCTCTCTTATAGAAGAAAATACAATTTATACCAGTGAGTTTAATCACAAAATTCCCACAAAGAAGCCAGAGCGCCCACTTAAAATATCTTAATTTATCCCATTTCTAGTTTTAAAAAACCCTAATAATTTATGTTTATAAAACAATATCAAGAATCCTTGCACAAATTTGGTGCAAATGAGTGTAAACAGGCACAGCTCCACTGTAGTCAGGGTTGCTAATGGAAATGCTGATGATGTGGAAATGCTCACTGGATAGAAAGCAAAAATATTTGCAGAAGCGCACCCTGGAAACTCTACAGACAAACAGGATCAAATTCTTTTCAGCTATACGGCTGGACAACAGATAAAATTCATTGACAGTAATGCAAGGACTGTGATTTGCAGTGAGGTAACAAAGAATCTGGCTCATGTATTTTTGTGGATATCATTAAGAAAACAAATTCTTTGGCTAGGCTATAAAAACAAGAGAATCTGTAAACAGGCGTCATACAAAGGAAGTTTGTAGCATCATTGAATCAAGGAAGTCAGATCTTCTGCAGATGCAAATTAAAAGTAGCTTCACTGGAAAGCATGTAGCTGTGCTAATTTATAGCAGTTGAAGGTCTGAATAGCCATCTCAGCAATGTTCTTGGGGAGGAAACAGAGATAGGATTTATAAAGGAACTTTCATCCTCAAGGAGTTTTAATAACTAATTTCTTCTCCCAATATCCCTAAGGTAACCAAATCCCTGGTTGCATTTCCAGTGGTATCTCAGCTTCAAATATGACAAGAAGTTGCTACCAGCCCTGACAAAAATTAAAATATATAAATGTATGTGTAAGTGCACTTGAATTCTCCCTATTCATCAGGAACAGTATTTCCTGGAATACACCTTCAGCATTTGTTCTCCACTGAAACTACTTTCTCTTTCCTAGAGTTCCATCTTCTCTGGCAAAAAATCATAGAATTGCAGAATGGCTTGGGTTGGAAGGGACTTTAAAAGATCATCCAGTTCCAACCCCCTGCCATGGGCAGGGACACCTTCCACTAAACCAGGTTGCTCCAAGCCCCATCCAACCTGGCCTTGACCACTGCCAGGGATGGGGCAGCCACAGCTTCTCTGGGCAACCTGGGCCAGGGCCTCACCCCTCTCACAGTAAAGGATTGCTTCTGTATATCTAACCTAAAGTTTTCCTCTTTCAGTTTGAAGCCACTAGTCCTGGTCCTGTCACTACAGTTCCTGATGAAGAATCCCTCTATGGCTTCCTTGTTGGCCCCCTTCAGATACTGGAAGGAAGGGGTGGCTTTCATTGGGAGAACACCCTTGACTCCCTCAGCACAAATACTTCATCAGTACTGACAGTAAGAAGAAATTTTATCCCCTAATGCAGATTTTATTTCTAGGATATGGATCCAAAAATTGCAGGGAGAGAAAAAAAAACAGCATTACTTTACCCTGCCTGTACTTCAATGACTGGTCCATAGCAGCACTCCTTCACAGAGGAGGCTCCTCCTCAAGAGCCAGCTCCGCTATGCCTCCGTTTTCCTCTCTCTCTCTCCCTCCCCCCCTGCCAGCCATCCTTGCACACAATGTGCCTGTTCTCCTGGGAGACACTCCACCCTCTACAAGTCACTCTCTCCGCTATGGTTCAAGGTCAAAAGCATTTTCAACTTTTCAGCTTGGCGGGCTTTTCCCTTTGCACCTATTTCTAAGCTAAACCACAACCACCGGAACTGAAGATCAGTTTTCTTTAAACCAAATGCCATGTACCTGCAAGACATTAAATTCTTAAAGAAAACTATGTGTGGAACAGAAACACCACCAGACTCAGAAATTATGAACAAGCTCTTAAAATGCAAATCCAAAAGCCACTTTTGTATTACCTGCAGAGCAAACAAAATATAATTCTAACTTCAATTGGTCATAACTGAAAAAGACAAATGTAGGTTATCATTGTACAATGCTGGATTAATAGCTCAGTTACGCAATAATATTCTATATGTGTCTCAACTCCCAATGATGCAACTATATAAACCCATCAAAAGTTTGTTATTTCTATTAAATAAGCAATCCCATAATTAGGCTTACTTTTCCAATTTCTGTTCATTTAAGAGGATGTTTTAATAACTTGGGATTAAGACTGTACGTATCTAGCCTGCCTGCTCATGTCATCATCCTCAGAAAGTAACTATAACCAGTAGTACTAAGTTCTTTTCCTAAAGGTGTTCACACACTATTTTAGGTGCCTTACGTAGTTACTGAATAAACCCAAAGTGGCAGTAAGTTATTTGCTACATGTATGCACAACCAGCTCCCTTCACCAGCAAGCTTCAACTTGAGTTTTAAAGAAAACCCCGGGCAACAAACAGAACACAGCTACCTTCTCGTGGGTTTTTTGGTCTGGTTTTTTCTTCCCCACATCCAGAGTAAACCCTCTTAATAGGAAATTTTACAACAGTGTTGCTTGCTTTGATGCCCAAAAGAATTTAAGGAGCTAAAGAGCTCAAATACCTTTTACTTTGTGCTTGAAAATTGTGAAGGGTTCTTTCAGAAAGTGCCACCAATACAATGAGAACTATGTACCAGGTTTTTGTGTTATTTGGGATGGCAAAAGGCCTCCTGCTCCCTTTTAAGCAGATTCTGCTTTTAAAACTTACCAGTCAGGTGGAATATTGCAAGATTTTGCCCCAGATTTTGCAATGTCAATCCAGAACTCACAAGTGTGAGGTGTGAGTAATCAGCAGTGAACTTGCTGTTTTTAAGAGGGAGGAAATAGAGGTGAAGAGCGTTTCTCTTCTCACAGAAATAATGTGGAGAAGTTCCCAAGAGCTTGGAATAACTTGGAGAAGACTCAGAAGACATTTTTCCTCCTCTGCCATTGGAGAAAAATAAGTTGCAACTCCATCAGAAGTTGTAAGTCCCAGCAAGTACCTTGGGCACTACAATCTAGGCCTTTGCAGCTACCTCAGCGCATTTAAATCTTCACTCTACAGTCCTAACATTATCAGCGCGATTGCTACAAGAGAGGTTCTTTTTCTCTCACTTAAAAGAGATGACCACAAGGCAGAACTCTGTTTTTATTCACTTCCAAGAATGATTCTAAAATTTGACTTTCAGTTTACTCTTCTGTGAAACTGGCCTAAAACAAGAGCCAGATCCTTAGCTCAAAATAGGTTCATAGACATCAGTACCTACCTTTGATGACTTGATAAAAAGCACCATTTTCAAAGAAAAAGAGGAATACAAGATCACAGACAGTAACCACATTATTTTAAGTATCTTGTGCTGGATTACAGCTTACGGGTATGTCAGCACAATTTTTTGTAGCTGTGAAGAACAGTTTATTCGGAAGAGAAATTCAATAGAATATGTCTTTTCTTGATAAATTATGTGCCGTAAGCGTTATTTTGTAGTAGTTTATCCACTAAAGTAAGAATTTATGGCACTTTAATTCCCTGAGTTAAAGGGGAGAAAAATGTAAATGATGCTGCAAAGGTAACTAGGCTACCAAGAAGCAGATGGCTTTAATTACCTATTTACAGGATTGTTTATACTGGAAATTTGAAAGAGACACACACCTTAGAAACAATACTCATTGTGGGAATACTCTGTACATTTTAATTAAGCTGGATTGTAAATGGGAATAAAATGAGATTGTTGAATGCTATCCGAACTCAAATTGAAACTTCAAAATCACGTGTGCCTTGCACACAAACATTTTGTAATATCAGATGTGTACCAGGATGCACAAATCCATACGTGCCATGACTCATCCTCGATTTTGCTCCTCTTGTTTCCTGCTGTGCCAGTCCTGCCAAGAGGCCAGGCTGCGTGAGGCAGCATCACTGCACAGAAGAGACAGGTTCACATTTGTTTCTGGAACTCTGTAGAGTTGTCTGAGGTGAATTTAAACTCTTGTGCTGGACTCCAATGATCTGAGCCTGATCCTCCTTTCCCTGGGCAGCATTTCACAGTGGCAGAATCTGAAGCAGCGAAGCACCACCAGCCTTGACCAGGTGAGCACCTCCTGGCCTGGCCCAGCCCTAACTTGGGATGAAGTTAGGTTGAGCTAATGTAGGAGCTCACACTGCCGGGAGGATGAGGTTCCACTCAAAAGCGTTATTGGCCCCTCTCATCCACTCCCAGATGTCATCCATCTCCCCTCAGTAGGTTGTCCGACCCCTTCAAGGAGTGTGAATCACTATTCTGACACAAAACTAACTCAGCCAAAAGAAAAAGGGTTTTTTTTGCAGTGTAGCAAGCTCTCATAAGCCTCAGAGGCAGCAGGGTGAGAGGCCAGGACCACATGGCCCTGTGCACCCAGGCCTCCCTCCAGCAGATGAAAGCAAAGCTGTCGCACATGAAACCATGGTGTCACACCAAAATTTGCAAAACAGTTTGAACAACAAGGCCCTTTAGGGCTGCCCAGTGTCTTGATTAAAGTATGTTTTCCTTCAGATCTTCTGTCCCACTTATTCCTCACCAAGTGCTTTCATGGTGCAAATACGGGCACACAGTCAACAGCAACCAAGTTGGCAACAGCTAAACCAAATAGCTTGAGACTGCCCAACTTTTGCACATCCCTTAGCACGCTAAATCCCAGGAAAAAGGTGTTCATTTAGAGCACATCAACCTACACCACCTCTTACACCTCTTTAACAGATCAGTCTAAAATTGCTCTTTAAATTAAGCTGGTTAATGGATGCCAGACATTATCTACAACTCAGGGCCACAATGAGCACTTTTTTATAATCAAGATCAAACATAAGTAGCATAAACACACTAATAATTTAAGTGAGCAAATTATGTCTGCAAAGAAAATACGCACGAGGAAGGGCTATTCAGCTTCAGCGACTCAGTACAAACAAACCCCTGGGGCAAAGAATAATTACAGTACACTGTCTACAAATGAATAGAATAACCAAATCAAGACAAAATTCAAATGTATGGCGGAGGTTCTGAGGTGCTCCTAAGTCAGAACAAGAGAAGACATATAGAAACATTTTGCATATGAGACAGATCAAGAGCAGCAGAAGCCCTACCTCTTTGCCTTTCCTGGAAAAACTGAAAATATTTATGACTTCACAGAGAAAAAGCCTGAGCCAAGGCATATTATTAGAAAGAGAAAAGGCCACCAGGAATTTCCTTGGCAGTTTGTGATATAACAACATGCCCTCCACATATTCTGCCTGATACAAAAGAATTCCATCAGTCCTCAGAACAGTAGTGCACCACCAGAAGGGGATGGTAATAGTTCTTTGGGACTTCACAAATCTGAACTGAAAAATTTCTCTCTTCAAGCTGCTATATATTCTGGAAGCCGTTACATTAAAATTCAGCTACTTCTGGCTGTTGTCTCAGCAGAATAAATCTAAACTCAGTATCCATGAGTTTTTCTGCCCTTACAAACTCTTTGGACACATCTGCATCTCTTCTCTGGGATGGTGTAAAGACCATCGGAATGGGACCACATCTGTTTCCTAAATGTGTACCCTGTGAGGGTCTACTCACAGACGAGGCCATTACAACAACATGGATCAGAGATCATCTGCAAATTCCTCACAAATTAGGGGATTTTAATCTCATACATGAGCAATCAAACAAAATTAAAATGGAAAAATAAGACTAACAAGCATTTGAAGCTTAGCCTGGTATTTTTTCTGTTGCCAGTAAAAGTGATTATAGCAACAAGGGGATTGAATTTTCTTCTTTGTCCTGTAAAGTTTGAATGATCCAACTTCCTCACACTGATATGAAGGACTGCGCAAGGTGCAAAGCCTCAAACTGAGTCCATTCGACATTGTTAAAAACATGTCATAATTCCATGGAAAACCATGGAACTGCAACAGCATGTGCCAGCTAGGGGCCCATTCCACATGAAAAAAATCCTGGCCAAAAGATGAAAGTGGCAGAATTCCCACTGCATACAACAGGACCGGATGCTGTCATTGACAGTCTCTTCTATTTTTTCATCCATGACCAGTTTCCAAGGCTTATCTTCATCATACTTCTAGATTTCAGGTACAGGCTTACTGTCCCATTTTATTTATAGGCATTGGCTTTCTATAATTTTTTTAATACTTTATCCCCCCTGCCATAACCATTTTTTGGCATATTGACTGCAGCCTTCTGGACTATGTTAATCCCTGACAAGACTGAGACACAGACCTAACTAAAATTGTCTAGTACAGCCAACACTGTGCTTAAAATAGCTTTCCATGCTTTTAATCTATTTTTACTGGCTAGGGCAGGATTTAATCTTTCAATTATTTTATTTTTAAATGTGTTAGAAACTTTTAAATATCTGGTTTACTACATGCATTTTCTGATGTGTGTTAGATAACTTCAAACCAATATAAAATCAGGAGACACGAGTTGGTTTTCAGCAAGCAGAAATACCACACAACTTGCCTTTTCCAGAAGGGTGCCTTATACTGAAAGTCTGATTATCCTCATGCCAATGCATGGTTATCCCTGGAGGACATCCATGTTTGTAATACACAGTCACCATGCCTCTCCATTGTGGTTTATTCTTTTATTTTTCCCACAAACCAGTTGCCCACAGCACCATTCGTGTCCACCTTGTGCTACTAGAAAAACCAAAATAATTATAGTTATTAAAAATACATACATATAATTGCTCAAAAGTTTGCTCTAGTTTCTGTTGGCTTTCTGTTCAGCTATGGCAATGGGTGAGAGTAAAGACCTGCAGGAATATCTCAATGGCAATGTAATCACTTCTAGGATTATCTGGAGGATAGAGCCATCAAAGGGTATAGACAGTGATAGAAGTTATGCCACTCAAGTCCCTTACTCTTATTTAAAAGTACAGACTCATTCTGTCTCTCTCAATGTCCAGAAACTGTGTTTGTTTTTTGTCTTTTGGTTACCAAGCAGTAGCAATTTTGAATAATTTTATGGAGTCTGTAATTGAATTTTAATGTTCAAAATTTTTCCCCTGGACATTCTTAAAAGCCTTTCAAGGCAAACACAGGATGAGACCCTGGCAATACCTGAGACCAGGATCACATGTTTGAAATGAGGTAACAAACACAAAGCATATAATGTCGGATAAAACATACGCAAAAAATGGCACTTGCATCCTGTGACTGGCATATTACTGGGATGATGGGAGTGTTTTGTACTGCAGGCCTTGCAGAAGAGAGTCTGGACAAAAATTACAAGAAATTGAAATAAGAAATTTGGAGACCTGCTCAAGTGCTTCTTACAACTCTGTAGCAGCAGGCAGGGGGAAATAGGAAGTCTCGAATCCACCAGAGCAGCAGCCTGGTCTATCCCACTCCTCCAGAGGCTATTTGGCCCCTTCCCACAATCCCCAAAAATGTACAGAAATTCAGCTTTGCAAGCTCCAGACAACAAAAGGGCATTTTCCCTGTACCACAGGCCACTCGAGTCCCAAGGGCTGGGAAGCCAAACGTCTGGCCATCATTCCCCACTTCTCCACAGCATTCATCAATGAAATGGTACAAAGGAGGTTCAGTTCCCTTTATTGTGGATTTCAGGATGAGAAATTGTGTTCTATTGGGATATCACATCAGCCTAACCCTTTGACTAAATCTCTTTGGGGGTCTTTGATTAAATTTCTACTGTGGAGAGGGAAAGAGCAAAAGTTGAGTCCGTATCTCATGGCTGGAAAAACAGCCCTGATAACAAGAACTTTGGTCTTCTGCTCTTGGCTCTGCACTTGGCTCAAGAAGTCACAAAGCTCAAGTTTGAGATATACTGACATTTTGACCTGTGTTGAGGTAGCTGACCAAACAG
>VZTA01021800.1:0-13460 GCA_013398855.1 Mohoua ochrocephala | reverse complement strand
CTCGGCGGGGCACAGCCGTGAGCTTAACCGGGAGGGGCCAAGTGGGCTGAGCACGGGAATCTCCCACTCTATCCCGGCCACGCTAAATCAAGAATAGTCCTCTCCTCTCCTCTCCTCTTTTTTCCCCTTTTTCCCTTTTTTCCCTTCTTTTTTTTCTTCCCCTCCTTTTTCTTCTTCTGCTTTTTCTTTTTCCTTCCTTTGTCTCTTTTTCGGGGGAGGTGTATTTATCAAAGCCCACCAAAAATGTGCAAAATGGAAGCTCCTTCTCCAAAATAATACATCACAAGCAAGCAAGATATATTTATAATGTGGTTCTCCCTCATTCAAAGTCAGCCACAATTACTCTTCCTCGACAAAGTTCGGGAGATGTTGCACTGCATAGTGGCAGGGATCAGCTGAAAGGAGGGGCCTTAGTAGGTCCTGAATGGTGTGGTTTATAAAATTTTGGGAAAACTACACAAAATGCTTTAAAAGTTATTTGCCTGAGAGACATAGTGTAACAGTAAATTTGTAAAGCACTCTGAGATTCTCAGAAGGTAAAATATTCTTTTACTAAACAATTTATCCCTAAGGACCTTAAAGTCATGGCCTTCTTCCAAAAGTCAATTTGACTTCTGAAGACATTGGATCATTATTTCCTATAAGATACACCACTAAAATCTATCAGCCAAATGAGCATGCAGAATTCTAGGTTAGGAAGAGCAGATACAAACTGCAGTATATAAATACTAAGTACATTTCCAAATAGTGCATACATGCCATTTCAGTCTAGGAATGTTCACTTTGAGCAAATCTCTGGAAAGTTTAATGTCAAAAGTCTCTGTCCTTATAGATTTCCACCACAGATGCAGCTGACTGATTTATTTAGCATCTCATCATCTTTCTAAAGACCCTAAATGGAATTATACTGACTCCTTATCCAAGTGCCACTGGGCCAAATGACCTTTTCTTCTGTGAAAACTGCTTCAAAGTGAGTTGCATAAAATAAACCGCATTGAAAATAGCATTCCAGAAAAGGGCTAACAGGGAAACACTTCAGGCTATTATAGCTGAGGGCTGGAAACAAATGTAAATCACCCTTCTACTCTATACCATTGCAAATATTTCATAATTTTGGAGTATGAAATTTCCTACCTTTCAGATTCATGACCCTATTGTGGTTGATTGCTGAGTTAAATAACAAAAGGTCAGGGCCGCAGGTTGCTTAAACTTGTCTAAACCTTAATTCTTAATGCCTGGAGAAGTGCAGTGGCAGAATTGCAATAGCGTCCCACAAGTTGGACAGGAAGATCTCTAAAAAAGTATCAGGTAAAGATAACAAAAAATTAGAGGCTTCTGATTTGAATTTCCTACTACACACATGCTATGCTGACAGTAAGTACTTTAGATGAAGAATAAAGGGATTGGCCATCATTCTCCAACAGCGGGTAATGGTGCTTAGCACTTCAGATGAAGTGTTGGAGCCATGATGTCCAGGCAAGTGTACTCATAAGTCTGCTTAATATAGATAGGCTTACCTTCTAAACCAGGTTTCTAACATCTTGAATAATATTGACAAAGTCATTTTGATACTGTCTGAATTTTCCATTTTCATTTTGTGTTTTCTCTGCCCTTTAATTTTTTTCTTGGAAATCGTGTCAAAAAAGCTGTTACAATCATTGTTTACTTTCACTATAATGTGAAAGGGTATCTTTGTGATATGTTATCCTAAATAAAATTCATATATTCTGTTACATTTTGCTAACCTATAGGAAAGCTACAAAAGAGAATACTTGAAATCACACTTGGATGTCTAGGGCACCATCCACATCACTGAAAATCTTCCAGTCTTATAACCATTGTAACAAAATATGTTTGGTTTTCCCTGTCATCTATAAGGACATATATCTGTCCTTATCAAATTGCCTAAGTTGAAACAAGTTTCAGCTCAGCTATCAATTAAAAAAAAAAAAAAAAAAAAAAAAAAGAGTTATCTGGACTATGCTGTTTTCTTTCAAGAGAAACATGGATCCTTCAGCTTTGGAATTTCCGAAAAACTGAAATAGAAATTATATTTCCACATAATCATAATCATGACTGTTATCATCCTCTTCTAAGGCATTATGGCACTAACACTCTTCTCACTCATTTATCTCGAAGCCTAGCCTCACTGGTTTCAATTCTTGTTTGCTATATATTTAACAAAGAGGAGCTGATAGTTAACTGGGTAAGATCGGAAGTAAATACCGAACTCAAGTGTCCTCCAAAGATATTTTCCTGCTCCCGGCTCGAGGTATGCACTTGGGGAATGATATCTGAAGTACTTTGGGCTGATTTCTCAGCTCTCATTTTGTTAAAGAGAAGATAATTTCAAATTGTTGTGACTTCAGCTGCATAAAACTTTGACGATCAAAACTGGCACTTTGAATTGCACTGGCTCAGAGATGGCAAAGGCGAGGATAACTCTGTCTTGGTCTCTATGAGGGTAAACCTGTTGCAATTGCTACACAAAGTGCAACTTCAGAAAAAGCACTTTTGAACACAATAGCAGCCTGTGACTCAGGGGCAATAAAGGGGCCATAAACACCGAGTGTCTGTGACAGAGGGCAAATACATCTTTTCAGTAAAGGGGTCAGACACAGTTTCAAGTGAGTTCTCTGTCAGTTAAATATGAACTGACCTGATTGGTTTTACGGTAAGAACTAAATTCTGTACAGTACAAAAGGCCAGCACAAAACCTGTACTCTCTCTGAACTGCATTTACACAGGGAGAAGGAGGCTGTTTGGTAACAGCTCTGCTCTCGTCGTTCTCCTTCTCCTCATCTGGTCTTAGGAAGAACTCCCCAGACCTCAATTAGTTGTAGCCTTTGGAAAGCAAAACAAAACAACTCCCCAAAACTTCATAATTATCCTTTCCCTGGCCTGCAGTCAAGGGGATATATTCCTTTACCACTCTTAGTTTGTTTCCTGTCTAGTAAATGCAGACCTGGGCAATAAAAAAGAATTCTGTCTTTCTGGCTGTTCTTGCCTACTCTTTGAAAACTTGGGCTGAACTGCAAATGTCCACTTCCCTCCCCTTCACCCCCTCTGCCATTTACGGGAGGTAAAGGGGGCAAGTTCTATGAAATACACATTTGAGAGAGTGCTGTCATTTTCTTACCTAAACCAAACTTTTTCAAAACCCCTGAAAATCTTTAGGATTACCTTAGCACACATCTCTTTATCTGACAGAATTTGAGCCCGGATATTTAACTTTTTTATATTTTAATTATTTTTATTGACTTTCTTTTACCCTAGAGAGTTATTACTGTGTAAAATATCACTGACTATTTGATTAGGTATTCTTTCACAGGGCTATTCAAGACTTCCAAGGCAGCAATGTCAAAATAATACTCATATATCAGCTTTGGTATAATGAAATGCTAAACAATCTCAGCTGCTTGACAATCTATTGTGTGCCCTGTGAACCTAAAGAGGAGTTTACTGAGGCGACTCAATCATTAAACCTACAAGCTATAACAATTTGTGGATATGTGTTAAATACACACATATGCAACAGTAAAGAAAACCTGGAGCAATGCTACAGAGGAAAAAAATTAAAGTTAAAAGATCATTTTATGTTTCTAGATTCTAGTTCTTCAGGTACTGGTAGGGCGAGGACATCCAAATATTCTCAGTAATTTTCTGAGCCTTTAAACTGGCAGACACAGCTGATCTGTTATAGAGTGATTTTTATTTTTGGTTTTTTTAGCAGCAGGAAGGAGAAATATATTCTTTAAACAGAAGTGAGCTAGGCAGCCTCATATTTGCAACATTTTGGTCTTACAGATTACCTCTGTGTATGTCAACTTTTGAGAAACATTTTAACACCGCTTCCAAAACGAGTCACTTTTCCACATCACACTTTTCTTCACCAATCTATCTTCATAAATAATTTTAAAAATCAAGTAATGTAAGTTTGCTTTTATGACATTTATACTACTCTATGCCATACTGGCAACTGGAACAGAACCAGCTGCACCGTTATCACAGTACTGGTATTTTGGTTAAAGATCTGGGTTGAAGTTAGGGTAATGGTTTGTGCTCGTTCATCCCAAACAAAGTGAACATCCCACTTCTCTGCAATATTCCCTAGGGTGGAAAGATGATGGAGATCTGCAGGGGTTTTTGTGTTGTCTGGCTCAGCAAGGTAGGCTAAGTCTGCTTCTCCATCAGATGTTATCTTCCTACTGAATGGTGCTTAGACTGCTCTATAGAGTTCAAATCCACCGAGCTCAAGGCAGAAATGCATCGGTTCACAGTCTCATGCCTACAACACAACTATTGAGTTTAGATTTAACTAATTAAAGGACAATTAAAGTGTTTGAAAAGATCACAAAAGGGCTAGGCTGTAACAGTTATTAATTTTTTAAATTATTTTTTAAAGCTACGTAGGCTGTTATTTTTTATTTTATCAAGCACAGGCTTAACACTAAAGTAAGGAAAGGGATTTTCAGGCTCACCAATTCAGAGCCAACATGACTGGCACTTTCTAGGACAAAAGGAGATGAACGAAATCTGTTCTCCACTGGATCTTAAACATCCTGTTTTCTTGAGCTGGTCCTTCAGCTCTTTTAGAGCTTTTGAGAGCTTTCAAAACTAAAAAAAAGTTGAAATCCAGATGGTGTTTATGTGACATGGTGCTAAAAAATAGTGATAATTTGACTTCCTTGGTTTCGAGTAGTTGGAATGAGTTGTCCGGGTTCCATTAAACCCAGAGTTGGTGTGAGATCACAAAATTGATGTTGTAAGAGCTTGGGTGACATTAGTATTATGTAGGATTGAATTAAGTAAAAGAAAGATGTTGTACAAGTGCTACTAAGGTACTGGTCCTTTTGGTTCTAAAATTGGTCCTAAATCCAAAATTAGAGTTTGAATGAACTATAGAGAAAAGTAGAGAGACCAAGTGACTGTGGTACTCATAAACATCTGAAATAAGTTTGGACTCTGCATAAGCAATGGATTTACCTAATGTTCCAGGGTTGGTAGGATGGTTTTAATTTAGTGTAGGATGATTAATGGTGGAATGTAATACTCTGAATATCTTCAAAATTCTTCAGGTTATAAGAAAAAGGAAAGGCATGGGTCTCTACTGAGACCAAGTCATCAAGTCTCTTGTTTTGGTCATTGGCCCTTTTTAACAGACTAGGTCTAGACTTACAGCTTATAAATCTATAGCATTAAAATATATAGCATGTAAGTCTAGAACCCAATTGACCTCATTTACCGTGTGCTGCTGGCATCTACCATGTCATAAACTTCATGTTTATTTAAGACTAGATAGGTTATTTGTCCAGATTTAATTAATCTTAGGTTATGGTTTGGTTTAGGATTTGCAAATCCAAATAGTTAAAAACCAGATGACTTCAGAATTTTGAAAAGCTGATAGAAAGGGAGACGTTTTCCATTGCCACTAAGGCTCAATGTTTTTTCCACAAAATAGAATATTATACCTGGTTCTTCTGCTGCAATTAATCTGGGCTTACAGCTAGGAACCCTTAGATTTCATCAAGATGAAGATTCCTGGTCTTTACTGATGGTTTTTATCCCATTTTACTAATATTAGGATTCGTTTCTGTGTACAAGCCTTGTGTACATGTATGCAGTTTCTAGAGTTCAATGTATTTGGGAATATTATTTCATCCAGTGTAAGAGAGGACTCTCCTGACTAGCAATTCCCATCCTACATGATATCTTATCTACTGTAAACTGAGTTGTCTGATCCAGAAAGAGTTGTATGTGTGGGAAAACCTTTTCTTCTTTTGCTTACATGGTGTTCTTCTCTATGTTATTAATCAAAATCCAGCTGAAATCAATGAAAAGAATCTGAGTTCAATGAACAGCTGTTGGATCTTGAAAGTGCCTGAATATGTAAGGAACAAACAGATGGTGCTCAGCATGAGAAGTCCCCTTTCCCTGGAGCTGTCTGGTTCAAGCGCAGTGTCATTGCAAGGGGATGAGAGTCTCTGCTTTAAGGACGGTTTATCAGAAGGATACACAGTTATCTGTTGGGAGCCATGGAAAGAATAATGGCTTCATGAGTACTAGGGGACAGTTCTTTACTTCTCAAAACATTGTTCAACCAGCTGAAATTAATCCAGCCCATGAAACAAGAACCTCTCCTGCGAGGCACAGTGGGCAGAGAAAGAATCTTTTATGAACTCTTTTTATTTGTTTTCTGTCTTGCTTAGGCATTTTAAAGTCAAGTCCTCTACTTTAAAAGATAATAAAATCTACTTTTCCTGTATTTGAAGGTAATTTACTATCCCTTTTTTGGCAGCTCTGTATAAGAAAAAGGTCTTGGTCTATCCACTCTACCTGATTTGGCTTTCTATCGTAATTCTTGTCATAGAGCAGTGTCATTTCTTTTCTGGTATATGCAAAGGAATTGTGTTGCCAAAACAAAATTTCCAAATAAAAGGATTAATATATATTCTGCATAAAAATTATCTATTTTTTCATGTGCTCTGTATTACTGAATAGGACTTGACAACCTGTTTCTTTCTCTTATTTTTCAGCACACACTAACCTTCTGTCTCTCTTTCATTATAAACAAAGAGAATATGATTTGCTGCCTTCTTTACCCTTTCTCTTTTTTTACAAAGTTCTGTATTTTAAATAACTAAGTCATTACAAGCCTCACAGGATGTCCAAGATCAATATAACACATCATCTTCCATAATAAAGCTATGTCATATTTAAGTTCTAATCTATACTATCTCTAGTACTCTATACAATCTTTAGTACTGTTATGGCACATCAGATAGGTTATTACTATTTAAATTAGCCAAATAATGAACACTGTAGAAGCGTTCATTCAGCCCAATATTGTATCACTCCGACTGTATGGAAAAATTCCCTCATATAAATGGGATCACATAAAGGGCAATGTCTGTTAAATAAAAGCATATATCAAAATAGGATCTAACTAAGAATCAATATCAATGTATCCCATTTTCACATCATAAGCATATATAAGTTTGTCAGTCACAAGAAATATATTGTGTCCTTTTCTGTTTGTAATTGCAACATCACTGCTTACCTACAGCGAGTTACAGAGCATGCCTTCAGGCATCAATTGCCCTTAAAATAAAATTCTACTGTACTATTATTTTATATTGACAGTCTTTATAAAGCTAGTGTCTTGGAAGCTGAAGCTGTGTAATGAAACTTGCGTGCCACCTAAACACAACTCCTAAGCAGTTTCTTTAAGTTCAGAAAACCCTTGTTTTAGTTCAAACTACAGAGAAAGAGATATCTTTCAAGAGGGTCTACATAGGAAGTAGAAAGAAGAAAGTAGATTGGTGAGGTGGACTGGGTAGAGTTCAACAGATGAGTTTCATAATAGAGACAGAAGGAAATATTTTCACTTTCAGAAAAGGCACTGTGTGAGCTACAGAGCTGGCATTCAGTTAAGATGTTTGAACTTAACGATTGTACCAGGGAATTTTTGCAGGTTTCATGCAAATTTTTCAACTAGCCAGCGTAGTTAGATCTCTTTGTACCTTGAAAGCAGATGTAACCAGTAAGAAATGCTTGTGGTGATTCATTCATCTATATGCATCTTGCACAGATGGAATTTTTCAGACCTATGGATGCAACATTAGGTTTATTATTCAAGGCTGATGAGTCAAGTACTCTACCAGACCTATTACAATATTCGAAACAAATCACTGTGCTGCTGTGCTGCCTAAAATCTGGAATAAAGAGTACTTCAACATGTATTTTATCTAACAGAAACGGATTAATTAATAATCATAAGAAAATGTATTTCAGTTAATCAGTCTAGTAAAGGAGGGTAATAAGGGAAAAGATGACTTTAAATTCAACATTTGGCATTTTCAAGGCATCGTATCAAATTAAATGATTTTGAAGAAAAATCATAACTAAACCTGTTTTTCATTGCTCGGCATTGTATTTTCTTGATTCTCTTCCCCTCCCCTCTTTCATTTTTATCAGGTTTTAAGGATATTTCTGCTAATGCTGTCTATCTCAACTTTTCTGTGTACTTATCGTCTTATAACTGCAATAGGAATCTGAGTACACAATGGAAGGCTGGCTTTGATGATAACTCCTTCTCTGCTCTCAAGTTATTGACTTTTCTTCCTGCTTAGTTTTCTTTCCTATTACTGTTACCACCATAAGTGTTCAGGAATAGGGTACTCCATTGCACTTTCATTTGAACTTTTGCTGAAAATCTAACTGAGATCAGCAAGTGTTTCCTCAATCTAAATTAGAGACCTTTCTGTTTCAGGAGGTGTTGGTTTTGAAACTTCCTGCCAATGCACTGAATTCAGATTGTTTTTTTATCATTTTTTGTGCTGTAAAGCTGTAAACTTCCGTTTTAATGTGTTATATTATCAAGACACTGTTCAAATGAAACAATTCTAAGGATTGCCTGTGTTGAGCTAGAAACATTTGTACAGTAGCACTTTTAATTGGTGACCCAAAGAAAACCGTATGAAATAAGTGCAAGAATTTATCATCACCTGTACTTTCCTCTCAGGGTTGAAGTATGTCAGGGAATCAAAAGCAGTTGGGTGATTATTCGTCATGAAATCACTACCACAATGCTCTCATAGTCCTTTGCAAAATGAAAGTAAAATGCAGACTGGAAGAAGACTTGCTACTTTCACAGCAACGGAATAAGTTTGTTTATTCAGTAACTAACTATGTTTGTGCTGGCAGGAGATAAGTTTTTTACTGAACTACTTGAAATATTCTGGCTATCTTCTTATTTCATTACTGGAGGCAGCAGGCAGAAACTACATTATGTGAAACTGTATTGCTGCATACAAGTCTTCTCATCTTGCGTGATTTAGACAGTAAAATACATTGTTAAACTGCTTAGTCTGTATGGTGACAAGGACTGTACAACTATCTAACTGCATAAATAAAAGTACTATTAAAATTTCCTTTAGTTCTGCCGTTCTTTCTGATGAAAATGAGTGTTTTCAATCAGGCAGGCTCATTGAAATAAGTTTATACATAATTAAATTTCAGTGGCTATAACAGAGCACTACTTGATTGTATTGTGTTAACTGTATTTGTAAAATGTGTTATGAAGATTTCGTGCTTTTTTAATATTTGGCAACACTGACTGCCTTCAGTTTTGATTAAAATATTTTGCTAGAGTATCTTCACACACAGTGGACTGTATTTCTTATTTTGTATTTATTCCAATTGTGTTCTAATTGCAAACATCACTGCACAGAAGAATAAAAGCTCCGGTCGTGAAAGAGTTTTCTGCATTTTGATGAAATATCAAATAGAGAAGTTAAATTGTCTGTATCTTCCCAATCATCATGCAGTACTTTAGAGTTTAGCGGAAATAAATAATTACAGAGTAGAAAGGCTGTCTGAGATGATGGATACTCCATGGAGAGAGAGTGGAATTTTTACAGCCGGGTCACTGGCTTGAATGTGGCCCATTTCAGTGGAGACTGAATATATTGGCCTTTTGATAGCTCATCTCTGGCTCTAAGAAATTTGTTTGTGAATTAATCTAGTTTTGTGTAGATGTGTGTTTAGGATGCAAAAAAAGATTTTATACGTGCTTAAAATTTCAGAAGATGAAAAGGAATACTTCTAGAGACTTTATCATAAGACTAACATTTTTGCTGAAAATGCAAATAAGTAGGTAATAGCAATAGAGTGAAGCCTGTACTGCCACGCCTTTGTGTTGCTCTGGACATCAAGGACTTGAGTTTTTCAGACCATTCGCAGGTTACTACAGACAATAATTCTTTCTTAAAGTTACCTGGTTAAACGTAAGGAGAAATTCTGTAACTATTACTGAACGATGCTCCTTCCGTAAGCAAAAACCAGTTGCAGAATTGGACCCTAAACAAAATTCAAGATCAAAAAATGTTTAGCAGAGTCTTAAACCATAGAAAAATCAATAGTAAATTCAGGAAAAATGTCACATACAAGCCCAAGGAAAATTTTTTCATGATTTATTTGTTAAGAAGACATCTATCAAATTTCCAGCTGTGAATTATTAAAAACAACAAGAGTTAGCCAATGACTGAGCTTCATTTAACTTCCTTTTCTGTTTGGTTAAGATCTTGTAATGTTTCTTTAAGCTGCTCTATGTAATGTGGTCTAGTTTAAGTGAGACCTCCATAGTTTATTTATGCATGCAGTTCATTCCGTTATTAAAGAAATATTTTGTTTGGCTTTTTAATACCATGATGACCCTTTCGCTAGTTAATATATATCCTGAAACAGACCCAATAGCAGAAGGGCAGACACAAGTATGCTCCTCCTTGCAGTTCAAGTGTCAGGAATGCATTTTTTTAAAAGAAAACCAAACCCTTGCTTTCTTTATTTTCCCTCCACCCCAGAAACTACATAAGGGATGTCTGTCCTTTGAAATAATTTTCATTGTGTTGTGCTGCATTGCAATTCCAGATGACAATATGAGAGTGTTCGTAAAAGCAACAATATATTAAATAGAATTTGCAGTTGGTCCTCCATGCTAAAGTGCTAAAAAGGGATCCCTCCATGATTTCCTCCATGTTTCTGTCGTCAAGGTGGAGAAATGGCTTAAAGGAGAGGAACTGAGAGGAATGCAACAGCAGTGAGGAAAGCTTTGCAACTAATTCCAGAGTACGAATGGTTTTTGTTCATGCCAGGGAACATGCAGGAAACAAGGACAAGGATTCACTGCTACCACTGTAATGCTCAGTGGCCTCATAGGAAAAGTAGTTATTGATAAGGATTAAATGGTCAGCCTGGGTATATCTATTGTCTTAAGAAATTGATGGTTTGCTCTGTGTAAGCAGTTTTCCTTTGGCTCTTGCAATCACAACTGGGTTGATATAGTCTGTTTGCTTTGACAAGATTTTTTTTGGATGTGACCAATCTGAACATGAAGACCGTCAATTTCTTGAGAAGCCCAGTTCCAGCTGCTTTATTTAATTCTCTCTCATTACATTGTTTCTCCTAGGTCTGTGGCCGTGAAACACACTTCTTCGTTGCTCTCTGAACCCAGATGAAACAACCGTCTGAGCATGATACAAGACTCCTGAATGTTTTCAGGGAACATGTAGGATAGAAGGTTACCTGGGCAAGGGAAACTCACAATTCAGGTATTTTCTTTATCTGACTATAAACAGCAAAATTTAAGAATGGAAATTTTAAATTCATTGGATAATTAGATAAAATAAATGCAGTCCAGTAGCATACTATCTGATGCTATTGGCATTTTAGTTTCATTTCCTTTGCACAAGAAAAGTAAAAAATGTTGCAAAGCTACCCTTCTAGTATAAGTCCTTTTGGCATGGAACTGTCCTACATCATTGATCCCTCTCAAAATCCAGTGCTAAGAGTCTATGTAACTACCATCTTACATATCATATAACCATTGTTTACTCCAAACTTCAATGTGTTTATTTTTGTGAAACACTTTGTGGTTAGAAGGTTTTAGTATATTCATTTTGTGAGGAAGAGAAACACAAAGAGGACCTTTTATTAGCATGCCAAGGTCCTATTTTTTAATTACTTTCATGCCAAAATGTCACTGAATACTATTGATATTCAAGCACCTAAGGGCCATAACCTAAATTAATAGTTGTGAAATATTGAGACACCAAAAATAACTCAGGAAAGTCAGAACAACAACAATTAACATTTATAGGATGCAACATTGGAACCAACTGCATGTTTCTATACTTTTTATGTAAGAGTGAAGCTGGTGAATGGTTTTTAAATTTTTTTTTCTCTCATGCCTTGGAAAAGCATACAACCATCATTTAAGAAAGTAATGTGCTATTGCAGTGTAATAACATGCTGATAGTTTATGGTTTAGGGGCTGAATTCTTAAAGGGTGACATAATTCAAAAAAAGCAAATAATGAACAGCAAAAATCAAAGCTGGTCTGCCATCTCAGCACCTGTACCTCAAGATACGGCTACTCAAGACTTACTCTGTAATAATCCCTAGGGAATATTTTAGATTCCATGAACATTTTCTCAAACTAAGAACACGAAAAGAATTTTTAATCTTGCAGGTTGGTAAAGCTTGGCTTTACTATAAAAGGCCTTGAAGAGATCTAGTAGATTAAGCGTTCTTAACACAAATATATGTAGTAAATAAGTGGGGCTACATCAGCAAGCAAGTGTGATTTCCTGTGTGTTGCTTTCTAGCATGCTCTTATCTAATATATTAGGAATTGGTGTCCAAAGGTAGTGTAGCAAGTTAAGAATTTACCTTGTTCTAAAGGTTAATGCAAAGAGTGAGTTGCCTCTGAACTCATCCATACATATGTGCAAATTATATTATACTGTAAACACACTCACAGATTGCAGGGATAATGTTAAAAATATTAGACTGAAATTACTCAGTGGATCTTATGAGTCTGCAGACAGATTGAAATTAGTGCCTTTTCCGTGTTAACTAATCACTGTTTGAATGGTGGAAGAAAGAAAGAAAGAAATAAAGAACGCTTTTCTGGGAAACTATGAAATTTATGACTGTTCTATTAAATATCAAAACACCACTTCTGCCTGGAAGAAATTCCCAAGACAGAGTGTCAAGAGAAATATCTCTATGTGCTTACCTTACATTAATATTCTTCCCAAGACATCTCTGTTGTCACAGGATCACACAGAGTCTCTGAGTGATTGACGGGGATGTGAAATCACCTAGTTTAAACCTCCTAGTCAGGCAGGGTCAGCTACAGCTGATTGTCCAGCACTGTGTGCAGTTCAGTTTTGAATATCTGCAACAGCGGAGATTCCATGACCTCTTTGGGCAACCTATACCAGTGTTTGACAATTCTCACAGTAAAAAAGTGTTTCTTTTGTTCAGAGGGCACTTCAGGTGTTTGCTTTGTGCCCACTGCCTTTTGTCCTTTGACTGGGCACCACTGAGAAGAGTTAGGTTCTCTCATCTTCTTTTCCTCTCATATATTTATGCACATTGGTAAGATCCCCCCTGAGCTGTCTCTTCTCCAGGCAGAGCATTCCCAGCTCTCAGCCTCTCCTCACATGAGGAGTGCCTAGGTCATTCATGAACTTGTTAAAGAGCAATGGCACCAGTATCAGCCTCTCAGGTATCTCCTGAATGGCCTCCAGCTGGACTTTGTATCACTGTTCACAACCCTCTGGGCCCACCTGTTCAGCTGTTACCTGATATTAATTCTTTTAATTAATTCTAATTAATTCTTCCCTTGGCATCTCTATTGTTCGCAGTTAGACCACAGAATACTGGACCAGATGGATCCATTAAGACCATTCTTATATTCTTCTGTTAGTGACTAAGGTAGAAAGAGATGGTTCTTAAATCAGATAGTCCCAAGATCATCTGCCCTCCCAAACACCTCCCAAGGCCTGCAAAGCAAGAACTGCCACGAAGGGATTTTCTGTAATCATATTCCAGGCATTTAATGAGAACCACTTGGACCAATATGCCCTTTCTTTGATATTAAAAAGATGGGA
>VZTA01021795.1:0-10794 GCA_013398855.1 Mohoua ochrocephala | reverse complement strand
TTTTGAGGGAGAAAGTGGTGAGAACAAGAATCCAGGTGTGCGATGTCCCTGGCATGTGACATGCACAGGAGAGTTTTGTTGGGAAAACCAGGAGTGGAAAAAGAACCCAAAACGGAGAGTTCCAAAACGTTTTTGTATCCCACCTGCTGACAATTCCCAGCTTGTCCTCCCAACAGAACTGGCTGGGAATATTTGTCAATGGACAATTCTTGGACAGAAAGAGCTGATAAATCTTATTGAAGGCAATTAAAGGGGAAAACAAGGGACCAAACAATTCTTGGTCCTTCCTCCCCACAGCTGCCAAATAATCCATTGGATTTTCACCCACCTCTTCCACCCCCTTGGTGTGGGGGCACTGGAAGGATTTCACTGCTTGCTGTTACTTCAGTTGCAAGAAAATTCCCTGTTTAGGGAAAAAAATGTCCAGGTGAAAGCATTCCAGATATTCCCAGCTTCCTATCTCCGTGGAAAAGCTTGGGAGAAGAAAAATGGAGACCAGGCTCCTGAGTTGGGTCTTCTTTCCTGAGGTATCCTTTGGCTCTTTTTCTCAATCCTGGCTTTGGGAGGCATCTCCACCCCCTTGGGAGAGGAATTCAAAGCAGAGGCTTTCCCAGAATATCCACATTTATGGAAGCTTCCCTTCCCTGGAGGAGAAGGGGAGGGAATCAAAGCCTCAGGGACTGATTTAGAACTTTATGGAGCTGAGCCAGAAATTCCAAAAAAAGGGGTTTGCGTGGCCATAAATCAGCTGAGCTGGTGGATGTGAAGAGACAACTGACCCCAAAGAGCCACCCAGGGCTGGATGAGTGGAATTCCTGGGAAAGCCACGGAAAAAAAGGGTTTGCCTTAAAAAGTCCAACAGGTTCCTTAACTTTTCTTGGAGTCCAAACACCCTGAGTGAACCTTTGGGATTGCAAGGACCAATTAATGAATGAATGGAGAATTATATCCAGGTATTTCTTTGATGAGAAACACCGGGTGAGCAAATCCTTCACGTCCAACACATTTATCCATAAAATTCCTGCACAAATATTCCCACAAACACTTGTTCCTGCTGGAGAGGAAAAAAAACCTGGATAAAACATTCAGGCACAGAGTGGGATTTTGAGATGGAGTTGGACTGGATGATCCTCGTGGTCCTTCCAGCTCAGGATATTCCATAATTCTATATCCAGCATCTTTTTTTTTTTTGCCCGGTGTATCTCCTGCTCACATGGATTTTTATATCAGGAAAATCATATTTGAAATTTCATTTCAAGTTCCTTTTTTTTTTTAATTTCATGGCCGCAGCAAAAAAAATCTGGAGGAGGAACCAATGATTCCCAACTTTTATTTTAAATACAGCCGATTTTTAGGGTGAGAAAACCCTTGGGAAAAATATTCCTGGGAAGACATTCCTGATGATTTCTTTTCGGTAGGGAAGGTATCTTACCCCACACGATTTTAGGAATAAATAGAGATACCAGCAGCTCTTCCCAACCCTCTGGAGATTCCTTTATTCCGCCTGGATGTGCATTGGGAAGAGGAGCCTCTCCAACCGTTCTCCAAGTGGTTTTTGCTGCCTTTGGGATGCTGTAAAGAGGGAAAGATCATCCTTTGTGTTGTCCTTAACTCCTCCATTTGGGTTGGAGAGGTTTTCATTGGAAACTTTGTTTGTGGAGAAGTCTCCCTCCGCCGTGAGGACAAAGAGTTTGTGGGGATCAGCAAATCGAGGATCTGTTCTCCGTGGATTCCGTGGCCACTTCTGCATTTCCCCCAGAGCTCCTTAACTCCGGGGTGATTTTCTAAATTGCAGGCCGGGAAAAGCCAGAGCCCAGAGCCCGGGGCAGTTTCAGTTCCCAAGGAGCTGCCAATTCCTTTTGCAATTCCTTTGGGATTTCAGAACAGACAGCGCCAAATTCCACAAGCTTTCGGCTGGGGCTGGAGTTCTGCAGCCTGGGAAAGGTTTGGAGATGGAGCCAACCCAAATTCCCCAGATCTGAGGGTGAGCAGCATTCCCTGAACAGCAGAACTCGCAATTCCCCCTTTACCTGCAAAGCTCCTTGGAAAGCAATAAACAAAAAAACCAGGGGAAAAATCCACTTGCTGTTCTCCTTTTTTTTTTGGTTTTTTTTTGGGAAACTACAAGCCCTTGGATCTGCCCTCTTGGATGGCAGCAGAGTTTCGTGGAGGGCAGTGGCATCATTTTGCTGCTTCTGGCAAAATGAAAATTGGCCTTTGAATCATTGCATTTTTATCCCAAACCCTGGACTTGAATGTGCTGAGCCACCATTTTATTTATAAATAAATATTATTTATTTATTTATTTATTTTCAGTTATAATATATGAAAAAAATAGAAATTATAAATTCTAAATGTATTTATAAAACATATGAACTCATCCTCCTCCTCTTTTCTTCCTTGGCTTCTCAATATTGGGGAGAATCAATAGACCAGCCATTGGAAAAATGACTGGAATATTGTCGGGATATGCCCGTGGATGCAGAGCTCAGCAGGTACTGAAGATCGATCATCATCTTTTAAATACATTGAGCTCATCATATAAAAAGAGCTGGGAAAATGCAGGGAATTCTCGTTATTTTCCCAGATCCTGCCCTTGATGCCGTTTCCTGTGAGGGAACAAAATTTGCTTGGATTCAAGTGGATTTTCCTGGAGAAAACCAGACTGAGAGGACCTCAGGGTCTGCCCAGACACGTTTCGTCCTCAGGACAGACAGCTCATATTAATGAGTTTCACCACTAATTAGCTTCATTTCAGACTCATCCATGGAATCATGGGATCCCAGAATGGTTTGGGTTGGGAGAGACCTTAAAGCTCATCCCATTCCATGGGCAGGGACACCTCCCACTGTCCCAGGCTGCTCCAAGCCCCAATGTCCAACCTGGCCTTGGGCACTGCCAGGGATCCAGGGGCAGCCACAGCTGCTCTGGGAATTCCATCCCAGCCCCTCCCCACCCTCACAGGGAGGAATTCCTTCCCACTATCCCACCTAACACCACTTCTTTCCAGTTAAAACCATTCCCCCTTTTCCTGTAAATGGCTCTCTAGACTCGCCCTGCTTCTCCTCCTGAAAGTTTTCCTGGGCTCTGGATGATCTCAAGGGTCAGGAGCTCTTCCCAACTGGATCTTCACTGACTTTCTTCCAGTCTGGATCTCATCCCTGCCACAGGAATCAAACTGATATTTGATTTCAGAATCCCTGACTCTAAAATCTTGATTTTTTTAAGAGCTGTCCCTTCATCACTTGGAGGCCTGGGTCACTCAGGTGCTTTTCCCTGTCCCATCCCGACTGACAGGGGAAATACGATGGAATTTTCTTGTCTTACAACGTGTTCCATTTCCATTGGATTGACTTGGACTGCTCAGTTGGAACCAAAGCTTTTTGCTTTGTTTTTTGAGTGCCCAACTCCTGGAATTCCAGTAATGTAAAAACCACTTCAGTGGATTGAAAATGTTGGAAAAAAAACCACCGGGATAATTCCAGTAATATTGGAACACCTGGCACTGGAAAAGCACAGCCCTTAGAACTGGCAGAAATTCCTTCTTCCAGAGGCAGACGGATGATTTCCCTGCCTCTGTTCTCCAGATCCTGCTCGGAAGGAACAGAAATTCCACCCTGTGGGGGGGTGACTCACGGTTTAAAAGGCTCCATCCCAAGTCCCTTTGTCCTTCTGGCTGAGGAATTACTCAGAGTGACTCACAGATCTGTCACCTCCAACGCTCCAGTGCATCCAATCTCGGAATAAAGGACATTGGGAAAGTCACCCAGCTCATCTCTGCACGAAAATCCCAGGTCCCAGTAATTTTGAAGAGTCCAACACCGTCACAGCTCCTAAGAGCAGAACTGCAGCCACTTTTCCTTTATTTTTCCGCGTTTATCCCTTTTTTTTATGCCTTTGATGAACTTAAAAAGCAGGAGAGGCCCAAATTCGGGCCCAGCCGGTGGCAGCTGAGCATTTTAACACGCCTGGAATTCTCAGGATGGCTCTCCTTGACAAAGGCCTAAAATAAGCCCAGGAATTCCAGCAGAGGAATAAAGAGCTCAGCTCATTCCTGTTCCGCAGCAAAGATAAGAGCAGACCTTTCTTTCCTGGGAGAGGTTTTGCAGCAGGATCATTCCCTAGGGATGAACTTTGGGAGAGGGATCCCAGTGCTTGTCACCCTCTGTGCTATGGCAGAGTGGGAGAGAGGGACAGATTCCTGCTGCTTCAGGGGGAGTTTGTCACTGCTCAGTTATTTCCTGCTTGTTTCTGGAACGTCCAGCCGGATCCCAATCCCACCTACAGCCTTGGGAATGCAGGATATCAACCAGTAAAACTCTTTGGAGGTGAAGTCCTTGGAGCTTCAGACTTTTCTGGGATGTGGGAGAGGGAGTTACACTCTTGCCAGGACAACCTGACCTTCTTTTATTTCAACCCTTCCTCTCCTGGAGTCCCTGGGGACAGTTTGGGAAATCAGGATGGACGTCCTGGAGGCTTTCCATGGGATCATCCCAGCCCAGAGTTATCCCCAGGCTTTGGGAAAGATCTGTTGCTCTCCTAAGGGTGTGAACAGTCCTCGTTGCTGAAAGGCTCATGAACTGCCCGGAATTTTCTGGCACAAAATGGGTTATTCCAGGAATTCCCGCTGGCTCCTCCAATCCTGAAATACCAGCAGGAGAAGGCCTCAGAACCACTGGATAATCTCAGACTGGGATAATCTAAGGCTGGGTTGGCCAATATGAATCTGCATCCACATTAACAGACAGCACAAATTGTCCTGGTTTTCCTTGGATCCCCTGGATTCCAAAGGTGCCTTCCCTCTCTCTGGGCCTGCAGATCTTGTTGTCACCAGCAGAAACATCCATGACATGTCTGGAAAACCAGCAGATGAGCAATCAACCCAAATATTCCCTCTCCCATGGAAGAAAACTTCCCTCAGAGGCAACTTCCTGCTCCAGGTTTTCCTTCCACATCCCTTCCCTCCTGCTCTTGTCACCCCATTCCTGCTGCTCTCCGAGTCCTTGGCAGACAACACCTCAAAAACCCCTGGCAGATCCCTCATATCCGTGAGGACTGAGCCAAACTTCCCCCAAACACCTGGGGAGCTGTTGGGACGCTCCATCTTCTCCCACCAAGTGGCAAAATCAAACCCAGAAGGACTCAGCTGCCATGGAAGGGAAAAGCAAACCCTTCAGGAAAGGCTGGAATGGCTTCAAAGTCACGCTGGGATTTAAGGGGAGCCCAGGATGGGCTGGGGCTGCACGGGGTCCAGCTGTGCCAGGATATCCAGCACATCCCTCCTGGGAGCAGGGAGAGCAAACACCGCTGCAGGGGAGGCAGGGAGGGCAGCCAGTGCTTCCAGGGGGGTTGGAAATCACGGGAAGCTGCCTGGGATGAGGGACAAACACGGGAGGCCAGCACAGATGAGGTGCTGGGAGCAGGAAAAGGGGTGGGAGCCGGGAATGCTTAGCCCAGCAGCTGGACAAGGAATGGATCCCGGCCATGGGAGCACCACGTGGGGCAGGGAGTGGGAATCAGGGAAAAGCACGGCCTGAAAGTGCTGAGGGGGACTTCCAGTGTGGGAAGGGGGATGGAGAGGGATTTGTCACGGGAGTGTGGAGGGACAGGAGCCAGGGAATGGCTTCCAGAGGGCAGGGCTGGATGGGATCTTGGGCAGGAATTGTTCCCTGGGAGGGTGGGCAGGCCCTGGCACAGGGTGCCCAGAGCAGCTGGGGCTGCCCCTGGATCCCTGGCAGTGCCCAAGGCCAGGTTGGCCATTGGGGCTTGGAGCAGCCTGGGACAGTGGGAGGTGTCCCTGTCCACGGCAGGGGTGGCACTGGGGGATCCTTAAAGTCCTTTCCAACCCAAACCCGGGATTCCATGACCAGTTTGGGAAGAGTTTCCTCCCTGTGGGCTGGGTTTGCATTCCCAGCCTGGCAGCTGCTCTCTCCCAAGCTTTTCCCACAGCCAGCACAGCTTCCCTGGCCCCACGTCCATGGGGAGGCAGAGAAATCCCCCCTGCTGATCCCAAAGTGCCCGTGGACGGTCCTGGAGCAGTTGTTCCATGGGTAAAATCATTCATTTTCTGTTCTTCTGCATCTTGCTCTGACACTTCCAGGGATGGGGAATCCACAATACCTCTGGGAAAATCCCACTGGGCTGCTCCCATCTCCCCCTCAAAGTGCCCCAAAAATGACCCCTGATTGTGGGGGAGCTTCCAGAAGCTTTGAGAATAACAACAACAAAAATGAGCAGCATCAAAGAACCTCAATGATCCCAGAAATTCCCCCTTCTCAAGTGTGGCTCCTGCACCTCGGACCAATGGGATGCAATTCCAGAGGAGAATTCTCAGGAATGTCTTGTTCTGTGTTGGGATTTGATTGTCTGGAGCTGAGATTTGGGAGCAGGAAGGGGAGGAGGCAGCTGTGCATCCTCTCGCCCTCTAAATTCAAATAACTCCCGACTTTTTGCATCATTCCCGACACTTTTTAATCTGGAATGAGCAAATCACAAATTAGGAATTCGGGCTGGGATTGTTTCCCTCCTGCTTCCGTTGCTTTCCTCAAATTATTGCCACAAACCCATCCAGAGCACAGCAAAACACTGGAATTAAGGAATTAAGGGAATGCAGCTATTCTTGGAGGCTTTAAAATATTATTATTATGATGATTTATAATTATATAAATATAATTATAATATATTTTTATCATTAATTTTATATTATTATGTTCCAATATCTGCTGAGAACTTTTTCCTCTTCCCAAGGATGCAAAAGAAAGTCCCGAGACACCTGAAAGAGCAAGAAAATTCTGATTCAATAATTTTATGAATTTTTAATAAGATTATTCTCACTAGTAAAGTATTTAAAAATAGGGAAAACAGCCCTCTGGGAATTGCAGATAAAGAACAACCTGGAATGGGCATCCTCAAAGATCAGGAGCAGGGCAGAGCATCCCTTAAACCATGGATTTCAGG
Organism: Mohoua ochrocephala; assembly: GCA_013398855.1. Classification (NCBI taxonomy): domain Eukaryota; kingdom Metazoa; phylum Chordata; class Aves; order Passeriformes; family Acanthizidae; genus Mohoua; species Mohoua ochrocephala. The sequence goes on along the minus strand of VZTA01021795.1, from coordinate 3,837 downwards.
AGGAAAACTTTCTGTGTCATCTCTCCCTGGAGGAATCTGATTCCAGCTGGGATAAAAAAAAAAATAATAATAAAAAAGAAGCTGTGTCTGTGTTCCCTCTATTTATTAATAATTGGATTTATGGCTGTTTCTAAAAATAAAGGAAGTACCCAAACATGTGAGTGGCTTTTGAAATCGTGTGGAAATTCGAAAGCATTCCTTGAATTAATTTGTAGGATGTGGAATTCATGTGGAATTATTATGAAATTATTACTAAATATTACCAATTATTACTAAATAGTTCCCAGACAGGATGGTTCTTTGCTTTTTACCAAATTAAGATGGATTACAATGATAATGACATGGAAAATAAAATGTACTCCCTGCGAATTTAAAGAGAGAATGTTGGGATGACTGGGAATATTAGGCTGGAATAAAGGAGATTTTTCCTTGATTTTTCCTTAATTTTTCCTTAATTCTTCAGGGCTCTGCAGTGCCTCATCCCCTGGGACAACAAGGAAAAATGGCAGCATATTCCTGACACTCCAGTTATCCTATCAAATTCTCTTATCACTTCCAATCCAGCTGAAATAGGAAATTTTTCCTTTATTTATTTGCAGCAAACCCAAACACCGAGGCTGGAAAACACCGGGGGCCAAGGGAGATGTTGGATTTGATCCAAAGGGAAACAACTCCGTTTTATTTGAAATAAAATCCAGGCTCACTCTGAGCTGTTTGTTGCTGGGAATTGCAAAAATGGGAATGTTTCACTTTAGGGCAGTCAAAATATTCCTTTTTTTCCCCCATTTTTTTAATCCTATTTGGGGTTTGTTTGTGTTTTTGGCTGAAGGAATTGGGTGAGTTTGACATGACACTTCATGAAGGCTGTGGGAAGGAAAATAGAAGGAAAAAGAGAGCCTGAGAATGATCCAGAGGTTGGCAAATAACTCTTGGAATGACAGGGAAGATTGATAGGCGATAGGAAATAACCCAGACTTCCCACGTTTGGGAAGATTTTTAAGCATCTCCCAGTTTCCAGCACACAATTATTCCCAAAATCTCATCCCTGACTGGCTGAGCTGGATCCTAAATCACCTCCTTCCTTTAGTGAGGGAATAAATTCCCTTTCCTTCTCCCAGAGCCTTGGAATTGAGGGATGAAAGGGGTGAACTTGTCATTGTTAAATTTGTGTTTTGCTGGAAAAAAGTGGGGAGGGAACAGAAAGCCAGCAGAGGGGGAAACACCTAAAATTCTATAAAATGATATAAAAGATTATAAATATATAATAAAATACATGATACGAATTCTGTAAATTATATAAAAATAAACCATGAGGAGAATGGAATGAGAAAAGGCCCCACAAAAACCAGGAGGTGACAGAAAAGATGAGGGGACGAGAGGCAGAAGTCGTCACTTGAAAACAACGTCCCCGCCCCGCGTAGGCCGCGAATCTCTGCCAGCAGAGCTCTGGGGAAGGATTTTCTCCCTCACACCTCAGCCTTGCTTTAGCCAGGAGTTTTTAATTCCCTTTCCCTGGAGAATTCAATGTTCCAGTGGTGGAAGGGGGCTCTTCCCAAATCCCAGGTTAATTTGGGATTTGCAGGAGCTCCTCGAGGTTCGTTTGTGCCCTCACGGTCGGACTCCATTTTGTGAAGCGTCGCTCCAGTAAAACCTGGATTCAGCCGCGGGAGCTCTCAGCGGAGCCAAATCACTTTTCCAAGTTGTTTTTAATACTTTTGAAATGGAATCACTTTAAAAATCCCAAGGGTTTTTCGGGGGTTTTAAGGTCACTGACCCTTAGCAAGGATCAGTGGGGTGTCAGGAGCAGAGGAGGGCCTTGGGGATGTAAAGGGAATTGTGGTGCCTCAGAACGTGGGCGCCGCAGGAATTTTGTGCACAAACTGCTCCTTGTCACCTTGGGGGATTTCTTGTCACATCCACACGCTGCCCTGCTGGATCTCCTCAGGAATTTCTCCTAAATTCCCCCAAAATCTCTATATCCCCCAACTGGGAATCACTCCAAAACTCCATTGCTGATTTCCACACTCCAGCCTTGTCCCAGCCTTGTCTGAAGCTGCTGCACCCTCATTTCCCATGGGAAGAACATGCAAAACTTCCACAGAAAATGATCCTTCCTCCCTTTGGAAGTGCCCCGGCTCCGGCTGCAGCTCTGGGATGGGTTTCCAGGGCCCTGCTGGGAATGCTGCTGGAGCTGCAGCCAGGCCACCTGCAGCGCTGGGGGTGTTCTGTCGGCTTCTTCGCCAGAACAATTCCACGTATTTCTTTCATCTCCCTCAAAAGTTCTCTGTTTTCCAGGAAATGCAAATCCAGTTGAAAGTTTTCCTGGGTTTCTTTGCTCCTTCCACCCAAGGGGACCGTTTGGACCATTTGAACAACCAGGAAGAACAAATCAGTGACGGGAAAAGGCGGATTTCTGTCTCCCACAAGAATCATCGGTACAACGGATGGAACACCTCCATTCCGAGTTTATCCATGGATAAAAGCTTTATTTGGCACCGGTGCTCTGGGCTTCCCAGGAAGATCCCCCAGCCCAAAGTGTGAACACCAGAAACGGGAGTTTATGTGAACCAAACCTCACTTTTCCAAGTCTTGTCTCACTAAAGGAATCCTGGAATGTTTGGGGTGGAAAGGACTTAAAGACTCTTTAATCCACCATGGGCAGGGATATTTCCGTGGCATCTTCCCTCTCCCAGGAGAAGGACTGGCCACCAGGTAGGGAAAGGAGTTTAAAACAAACTTTAGGGCTGGAAAGATCTTCTTTTCCCTTACCCATCATGGAATAAAGGTGGATAAAACGTGGCCTCGATGTCCCTAAAGCCAGGCCCATCTCCAAACATTTCATTCCTGTGCAAACCCCCCAGTCCAACATTCACATCCAAGGCACAGATTCCATTTTCCATTTCTTTTTTGCTGCAGAGAAGCCTGAGGTGACCATCCAGATGGGAAATTATTCCAAGTTTGGCACCAAAGGCTGCTCTGGTCTCCCAATAAACCATTTGTCCTGGTTATATATTGGATCATGATCTCATTCATGTCCAGCTCTGAGGCCAAATTCTGCTCAGAGTTAGGCAAGAGTGACCCCACGAAGGCACAGGAAGGAGCAGGATCTCACCCTGGATCACCTCCAGAAGCATTTGGAAGCACCTTGGAATTAATTTAATATGCACTTGCTCAGGGTCTGGATGTTCTGGATGGGAAATAGGTGGAAGCTTTTGATTGGAGAGATGGAAACAGTTTTAATTGGCACAATCAGACTTAAAAAACGAACAAAAAAACTCCAATCCAAAGAAACAAATTTAAAAAACCAAACAAAATTTAAAAAAAACCCCCAAACCAATAAGCAACCAAAAACCCCACAAAACAAACCCCCCCCCCAAAAAAAAAAAAAAAAGGAAAAATGACATTTCATTTTCCAAGGATTTTGATCACTGGATTTCCCCCAGTAATTTGAATTTTTTTTCCAGGCAATGACAAGGCTTTGGGAGTTTACACACGGCAGCACAGCCCCAGCTCCTCGAGTGCCAGGTATTCCACAGGATCCCAGAATCAGCTGGGATCCCACAGGGATCATCCAGTCCAACTGCTGGCCCTGAGTCTGGGATGAGTCCAGGAATGATCACAAGAACTGGGTTAGGCTTGGGAGGCAGCTGAGCCTGGAGCAGAGGTTGTGGAGCATGGATAAGGTGTGGGAAGGAGCACGGAGAGGATGGAGGCTCCCACTGCAAATCCCAGCTCTGTAAATCTCAGCTCTGCAAATCCCAACTCTGTAAATCCCAACTCTGCAAAACCCCACAGTGCAAATCCCAGCTCTGTGAATCCCAGCTCTGCAAATCCCAA
>VZTA01021776.1:17751-52254 GCA_013398855.1 Mohoua ochrocephala | reverse complement strand
CTTCTTGATTGTATGACAAAATACTTGTAAAATTGAAGTATCTGTAGAAAATCTGTGATTGAAGGACAAATGAAGAATAATTTCTCAGGGAGCTGAAACATTTAATCTTCAAATAGCTGCTCCTAGATTCTTGCCAAGAGTCACCTGGAAGGGATAAAGCTAAAAATATAATTACAGAAAAAAGCAATCTTAGAGCTGTTTTACTGCTAATAGACAAGATGTTGTGTTACCAGTCATTCTGAAGATGTCGCAGCTTGTGGATCAACTGGTTTTAAAAATGAGCAAAAATTATTTCTCTCAAAGAACAAGATTAAAGAATGTAAATGGGTATCCAGTCTCAAACTCAAGTCCTTAGCAGTATTTATATGCAGTAATAAAAGGTACATAAAGTACCTCTCAGTCTACAGTCTGGTGACTAACTGCTTGTTAGTACCTTAGTGATAAGGCAGTCTTCTGCACCCAAGATATTACTTTTTTTGGGGTTGTTGGAGTAGGTACCTTTAGCCAGCCTGTTAGTAAAACTAAATTATTTTCTTGGAATGAGCTGTTATATCTGTTACTGATGGGGTTAACCAGGAAGAACCGATCATGTTTAATGAGTTTGCAGACATTAACATGGACAGCATCCCTGTCCACCCGTGAGACAGAAAAGCTGCTACATCTGGAGGAGGTGGAAAAGGCCAAGATAAGAAGTTGTTAATAATGAGAAAGGAATGCATGTGAACGAAACCAAAAACAGTTATGGTCAGAGTGGAAAAGCTGTGAAGACCATCCAATCAGACAAATGCAAAAGATTCTGTAACCTATGAGCTTTGCACACACTTGCCTTCTGATTATGTATAAAAGTATAGTTAATGTGCAATAAATCATCATCGCCCTCCATTTTTCTTTTCCATTTTTCTTCTACTTGTCGTTTTTATTCCTTTATATTATTAGTACTTTAGAGGAATTGTTGTGTCGTGTCCACCCCTACAACGATGTGTTACTGTTACAAGGTCAGTCCGTGAGATTGGCTAAAAAGTCATTTGCTTCACTGGTTGTCGTTATCTACATATGCTTTCTAGAAAACACTTATTTCCAATGAGGCCTAGAACTTCTGAGTTAAAGAAAAATTATCACAGTATCTACTTTAGAGAGGAAAGCTGCTTTAAGTCGTGCAGGCCCAGACACCTTTGAAAAGCTATGTAGATGTTTATGTAGGTATCTGAAGGGAGTGTGTCAAGAGGATGGACCAGGCTCTTTTCCGTGGTTCCAAGCAATAGGACAAGAGGTAATGGACTGAAGTGGTGCGCAGGAAGTTCCACCTGAGTATAAGGAAGAACTTCTTTGCTGTGTGGGTGACTGAGCACCGGAACAGATTGTACAGACAGGCTGTGGATTCTCCCTCACTGGAGATATTCAAGAACCATCCGGACACAATCCTGTGCCATGTGCCCTGGGATGACCCTGCTTGAGCAGGGAGCTTGGACCAGATGACCCACTGTGGTCCCTTCCAACCTGACCCATTGGGCGATTCTGTGAAAACATTAAAGAAAGACATTTTGGTTTTGACTTCAGATACTCCAAATTTAAAAGTGAATAAATGAGACTGGCAAATATATTCATTAAAAATTTAATATAAACACAAAAAAATTAATAAAACATTTCAACTGGTAATGGAACAGGCAATGTTTAATAACAATATAAACTCTCAAATTCTGTGCAGGGCTCAGAAACCCCAGTTCTTTACATGCATGGCATATTTACACACACAGTGATTATCTGACAAAGTAAAGTAATTATTTAAGGCAATATAAAATATTGTTCACCAATCATGCATAACAACTTGAGTAATAACAAAACCAAAGAACTCTCCTCCCCCCAAATCTGTCAGTTTAACTCAACCTGAAACAAAAAATGTCCTTGGTTTCTGTTCAAACTCTTTCTTCTCCCTCTCCTCTAGCTCCCACTCATGCTTCTCTCAGTTCTGATGTGATTTCCTCAACAAAATTCATTAGGAAAATAAAGAATTTTTTTTTTAAAAAAGGCACTAGTTTGCATAGTGGAAAGTTAAAACCTGGGAAAAAGGAAAAGCAGGCACAGAGAAAACACAGAATCTTGAAAGTAACCTTTTTTTGAAGGTAGAATGCCTTTCACAAAATATTTGACATTATCTTGATGGGTATTTTGAAAATTATATCTGCAGCGATAAGGTTACATTTGATTTTAATATGAATAAACTGCATTTATTAGCAAGAGGTTGGAATGCTTCTTAAAAAGGCAACTCATGAAATTACAGTGTTTCAGTTCTGCTTTAGTCTGATCAAGGACCACATTTGGACTCCTCAGTAATTTAAAAAATGCACCCATTATTTTTGACAGGGGTTTTAGAAAGGCAGATTTATAAATCTTACAGGCAAGGATGATAAAATAAGGAAGTGTTTGAGAATGAAGATAATTATTATTTTACCATTTTATGCTATTGTAGCTATGTGCATATACTTTACTTGACTTGTGCTTTGTTTTTAAAATAAATAAACACTACAGAGCCAAAGAATAAGCAGTTCAAGAAAATGCTGAAGAAAAAACACACAGAGCAGATCATTTTAGCATTATTTCTTTTTTTGTGAATAATGAAGACTATGATATTGCAAAGGTATCTGTTCAGTTAAAATCCTTGAGCCATATGAAATACTAATCATGACCAAAACCAGGTGTTGCCACCTGATGAAATATATATTTGGCAAAGTGTATATAACTTACAAATTCATACAATTTCATTTTTCTAAATGAAATTTGTATGTTTATTTCTTATTCTCTAATGTTTTGTAAGCTTTAAAAAACAGTCATCTAATTTAATGCTATTTTAAACATAGTAGCTGTAATTTCATCTTGCCCTTGGTTACTCCAGGGCTTAATTGCATTGATTCAGCAGCTAGATAAAACAAAAAAAAAAAGTGTTCTGGATATTGAAATGATACCATCTTTCACATCTGTTAAATGTGTTTTTTAAACTTATAAAAACCACCTGCATGCCATGTAACAATATATATTTTTATGGTGAAAGCAGCTGCTCTTGTAAATACAGAGTTTCTTTGAAAAATCCATCTTCCATGTCATGATAAAAAACACATGTAGGTATTTTTAAACTCTCTTCAAAGTTAGGAATCATGGCCTGATTACCACTTGACGTATTTAGGCATTGTCTGACATCTCTTTTTTTAGGGCTGAGGAGATTTTTAGATCAAGGATTTAATCTACTGGTAGGAGCATGGAAGGGAAACTGCAAACAACAGGTCTTTGAATCTGGAAGCAGAAATATTTCCCGGGACCTCTGCACCTGGTTCAGACTTCTGTACATAACAAACTTTGTTCCACAGTCACATATTGAACAAGCTGTGCTGATTTCTCTTCCCAAGGGGGGCAGTTATAACAGGTCATGGGCTCTGCTCTGAAAACAAGACTTTGCAGAGCCATAGTGCTCCCTCACCATTTTACTGTATCCTGTATCTACTCCCCACAGATATTCAGAAGGCACTGTATAAGTTTTTCTGAAAAACTGTTTTCCCTAGTGAATTTTTATCAGAGATCTCTCATATTTTCTTGCACTGTTACCTCCAGATCCTTTTCCTCCTACATGCATTGAAAAACAACCATGGTCAAATAGGCTTTATATTATTTTCATCTCTATTCTTTTTAGATGGATTATTTTGACAGGAAGCAATAATACCCCCTTAGGGGAACTGACACTGAAAAGATATACAATAATTCCTTTTCTTACAAAAATCTGATTTATTCAAGATGTATTTGGGTTAGCATATATTTTGTTTACACTAAAATATATGATTAGAGAAATAAACTAGTGTTGGATGGAACAATCAGTTGTCCATAAGAATAAAAAGAACTTAGTGAAATAGCCCTCTACAAAGGAATGGGCTATGTAGGACCATGAGGCCAAAATCCCATTGTGCTGAAGTGAATCATGTTCTGATCAGTGTAAACCAGCATGTTTTACTGACTTGTTTCATTTTCATCATAGACAGACTCTTGTACTTGAATAAAATAACTGACAGTGAGCCTGTGGAATGATTTTCAATGTCTGTATTTTCAGAGCATGAACTTCATGAAAATATAATCCGACTAGTTTTAGCCTAATGGTAACTTATTGTAATGCTGTAAATTTTCCTCCACTGCACCATCCTGGTGAACGATCTCCACTTCTACCTGTGACAGCTCCCAGTTGCAAACATCTGTTCTGAAAAGCTGTAGCAAAACCAGAATAGTGACAGCAGATAAAGAGGTTGTAGGCCTATTTGAAAGGCTGCAGAGGCACTGAAAGAAATGGCAGAAAAAGTCACAGAGCATGTAAAACCAGCTCTATTGGCTTAGGTCAAAGATTTAAGTACTTTACCAGTGTTAGCAGCTAAAAAACTGCAAAGATGGGAGACGTACATTTGGAATGTATGGTAGTTTTTGTGCATTGTCAATCCATGGCCATTTTGGTAGCCATGCCTCTCTTACGTGTATCACTGGATTTCTCTTCCTTACACACATCTAGTCCATCCTTCAACTGGTTTAAACTGTCATCATTCTGGAGCTGATATTCTAGGAGGAATTATGACCTTTATTATTATTATCATCATAATCATTATTTATTTATTTCTGATAATATATTTGGTTCACTGTCTTACAACCTCCTTGACTTTGTAGACCCGCATCATATCTCCCTTGATTGCTTGATAGTCCTAGTTTATTTAGTGGTTTCTTGGATGCAAGAAGACCCATTCTTGTGATTAAAGACCTTCTTGAACCTGACCTTTCAACCTGTCCTTATATCCCTGAGACAGGGAGCCAGGAGTTAAGTCGCAAGTGAAACATAAATTTATTCCATGGCACAGTAATTTTCTATGTTTTGTATTTCATTTCTCTGCTAATAATTCCTGACACGCAATTTACATTTTTTGCTTTACTCAATTTGCTTTCTCTAGGAACACTTGGAGAAAGGTTGACAATGAATAAAGTTACTGAAAACATATGGAAGAGAATGAGTTCTTTGCAGTTGAACAAAGATTTCTTTGGCTAGAAGACAGTGACATGTATAGAGGTAGAATTTTTAGATTTCATGGCAGAAACTGATTGTTGTTGAGGACATCATGTCACAGTCAAACTTCCAGGTTATGGGTTGTGACTATGTTTCTTATTGTTGTAGAAATGGCAAGTTGCTGCAGAATTTGAATGCTGAAAGAAGAAGACTGTTATATGTGGCCTGACCATGACAGTCCCATGGATCACTTCTACATCAGGACCCTTCATGTTTACTTTCTGTATGATGATATTGCTTCAGAAGCTATCTCATTCTAACAAATTAAAAAGTAGTCCAGACACAATAATGCAAAACTATTGCAATCTAAGGAGTTCAAGCCTATTGACAATCTGATATTTTCCACAAAATCAGAGCTGAATTAGTAGCAATCCACTTTCTTAGGAAGGATGCTGCAGTATTGCTAGCAGGTGTTTTGAAAAATGTGCCAAAACCTCATTATAGTGATTAAACATCAACCGATATTTACAGGTTTTTTCCTCCCCTTAGCAGTAAAGAAGCTGCATGACTCAATAATATTTTGATTAATAGATTACAAACGCTCATTTCTTGCCCTAAATTTGCTCAGCCTCTGTAAGCAAAATTTAAAATAATGTCACCAGGATGCAGTGTTTTTAAACTGTTTGTCTTGGAACAGTTATCTAAAGCTTGCTGTGTAGAGCTCTCTCCACTTGTACTATTCCTAAGGTAACTTTCCATAGGTTTCCAAAAAGACACCTGGAAAATGTGTGGATTGAGAAACGGGATGCCTAAGACAATGTCAAAGCAAAAGAGTTTAACTAATTTACCGTGTTGGTTCTGCTAGCGTAGCTTTTGCAGATTTGAAAACTCAACTTGAAATATGATCTGGTAGTGACTAATAACTTAGTCCTGACTGCTGAAGGACTGGGATTTTATTTTATCAGGTGTTCTTGTCAGTGGATTGCTCATCTGTAGACACAAGACTTGATTGCATTAGATGCCTATACAAACTGATTGTGGAAGTGGAGCTCTAAGTGGTACTTAAAAAATCATTCCCCGGGTTTCTGTAGATACTTAACAACCAATGAGTGGGTCAAATGGTGTGTGCACTGCTTTGGAACTCCTCTAAGGCAGTCCTGCATGGCCTAAGTGCAGCACTGCACCTTTGTACACTTGCAATTACACATTACAGAGGTATGCCAGCAATGGAAAGCAAAAGAAAAAATATCTAAAGGATTTTCTACATACTTCAAAGAAGTACTATCTTACAGTTCTTATTTGCAAACAAATATGATTGCGCATATATTCATCAAAACATTTTGTTATGCCTTCTGTGTAAGTAAACTTTTTGGTATATATTGCCTTCATGCTGTTTTTCTGAGGAGAAAATTAATCTCAGAATATTCAATCGGAGTTGGATAGGTCAAGATACTTTGTTAATCCTAAATTAGGAGTTGAATTCTAAGTAGTCGAAATTCTTGGAAGGTCAGGCAGTGAGGGAGTCTGGAATGAGACTGCTTATGAAAGGAGGGACTGTCGTGATTACACCGGCTATTGGTACTTGAACTGATGACAAATTCATGTGAATGAGCTAAGGTAAATGGGTATTCCACTGGCTCTCCCTATGGACGATCTGACTTGATTAGCGGCATACTGAAGACAGAAGCCTCTCTTTCTTTCAGAGCCATGTGTGACAGACTACTCCCAGGTCAATCAGAAGGGCCCTGAGCCAGGTGGGGAGCTTTCAGAAAAACTTTCTTTCTACATAGTAAATGGCCTTTTAGAGGGAAGCAGTTAATAGTGATCATGTCACCAACATTGGAAAGTGACTTTGTAAAGCTTGACTCAGTTAGAATTATGTTTTATTTAGCCTTATGGGGTTGGAAAACCATTTATAATCTGACATGAAAATCAGGGTTCCTCTTGAGGGAGAGGAATAATTTTTTTCAGACCATGACTTAGCATTTATGTCCTGCTACTGTTTTGTATCTTTTAGGCTCTCTGAGAAACTTTTGTATGAGAAAATAATTGAGCACTTCACATTTACACAAACATTACCTGACAAGACGTTCGGGCATTATGCATTTATAGGAAGTTTCCACCTTCCTTATTTCTCAGTCATCTCTGGGAGAAAATATCGGTATCTGTTAATAAAACAACCATCCTAAGTAGAACACACAGTTGACACTGACTTGGTTTTTTAGTGGCATTACAGAGGTGTTCTAGTGTAATAGAAATACATTATAGTAAGAAGGGTTATATTACTGAAGTGCTCTAGTTTTCTTTTATCCTAGGGAGAATTTCTTCAGTGTTCCCTGTGAATGTAGAGGTTATTTTTTCATTCAAGGCTTTATAAATTGCGTATTTCTGATCCAAATGAAGTAATTTGTGGCTTAGCTTTCTGCAGGGCGTTGTTCAGGAGCATCACTACCCTGCCATCCCATTTTGAGGTATAGAATCAGAGTTGTGTGCACAGCATCTACTACATACACATTACCTGAGATCATATATTGAGGATTTGGAGGAAGTGTCTTGCTCTGTAGTTTGACATGTGTTAGTAATCACAGCAACTTTTGGTGTAATCTTTTTACTGGTACTTCCACCATTATCACCTAAACAAGCTCAAAAGATTCAGAACAATGGGAATTCAGGCCCTTTATCTAAGAAGAAATGAGCTCAACATGGAATTATTTGGGATTAATACACCTTCCTAATTAGCTCAGCAGAGGATTTATTTTAAATTAGCACAGTTCATGAAAACACAAGCTTCATGGTTAAGGTGTTATAAATCGTGTACAGTCTTTTGCTAAGCCTGTTAGTGGCATGAAAACAACACTTCTGTTTTGCAAAAATGTTCACCAACTAAGCCTCACAACCCTGTTATTTGATTTTGTTGAAGAAAAATAGAAATGAACACATTCATTAATCTAGAATGTTTAAAATGATTTCTCTTATACACAAGTGCTGTGATATAGACTATTTTGAAATAAGTTGCGAGAGTGAAGGTGTGTGTGATGCTTAGCATAGTTTTTAGTAAATACATTAAATCCTGGAATCAACAACTACTAGTGTTTTCTGTGAAGTCCAACCCTTTATGAGAGACATGTACTCCCACAGCAGAAGAAAGTTCACTATGGTGTAGCTCCGTATTGTGCTGTTCCCATCGTTATTAATGGACCAAACATTCCACTAGCTGCAGTTGAGTTCAAATGCTGTTAAATGCTGTTGGGCCTCTAGGTTTAATGAGGCAAACCTTGGCTCAGTTAGCAAAAGCATCTACTCTGAAATTTGTGACTTAGCAGGCAGGTCTTCCAAATTCTTTTTTTCATTACCCTTTCCTATTGTTTTCTTCCTGTCCCATCCTACCACCCCCACAATCCCCCTCAAGTCTCCACTTAGGTACTTTAGGGTTTTAATTGATTGACTTTGGATTTCTTGCTTACTTTTTCTTGGTGTGCTTTAACCATCTAGTAAAAAGTAGAGGAAATCTTGCCAACAAACTTTGTCATACTGCCTCTTTGATATTTAACCTGTTTTGGCCGATTCCTTTGACGGTGATTCTTTAAGCCACCTTAAAACACTCATTCATGACAGGTATACAAAGGCCTAAGGATTTGCTTGGCCTTGTCTAGACTTGTCTGGTCTTATTGTAGCTAATCTTAGTTGAAGCAGCAAATTGAACAATAGTTAGGTGGGTAGAGTTAGACTTGCTTCAACTGGCTTTATTTTAGCTTTAATCACCTAGATAGTTTTAGCCTGAAGAAATTACACCATATACTGCAAATGTCTGAAAGATCCACGTTTTGAGTTTAACATTTGTTAGACACACTTCCCAGAATAGCCATCACAGTTTTTCTCTAAGCAGATGCCTTCAGGTCAACAAATATTTCTCCTGTTCAGGGGAATAACTTTGGTTTACTGGACAGTTGTCTAGGAAAGGTGCACAGCTGAAGCTGCTGTGATGGCTGAATTTTGCCAGAGCACATGTGTTTACCGGACGTGGCTGATAATGTTTTAAAACCGTGGCTGTTGCTGAAATAAATTGCAAACCTGCACAGCTCCTGCTACATCTTGCCAAAAATACCACAGAGTGGGAACAGTTGGTCTTCTGGGCAAGTCTGACTTTTTCTGATCCAGTCCTTCCTCTTCCTCACTTGACCTTTGATATTTTTTTCTGTGTTCTTGAGAACAGTGCAAGTGCAAGTGGCCAAATATATTGGAATTCCCTGACACTGAAGAGAGAAATAGAAGAAGACGAGGATCCTGTGGGAGAAGGGCAGGTGGCAACGGCAAAGCTAGAGTTTACTTTAATAGATTTTCCACAGCCATGAAGGATTGAGAGGGAGAGAAAGAAATAATTGCCTTTGCTCTGAGCAGATGGGTTAAATCACATTGCCTTGCTCCCACATTTCTCAGCTAGGAAAACAAAATCCTGGACAGCAGTGATAGTCCTGTAGTGCTACCCCTTGCCAAAAAACACACTGAGGGGTATTTGCTGCATCCACAGGAGCTCACTGTGCCCAAAGCGAAATATATGCACCTCCCTGCCCCAGACACACACATCAACCAATCTCTTGTGGATATCTGAGAGGAAGGATTGGTGATGTAGAATACCTGAGTCAGATTAAATTTCAGAGAAGGAAGGAGGTTATATATATATATCCTGATCTGTTTTCTTATAGATTTAAAGAAAGCAGTACAAAACAACTACTTATTTTGAACAAGGTTATTTTAGATTTCATGAGATTTCCCTGCTCAGCTCTCCCCCAAGCACTGTATGCCAGAAATAATCAAGAATTGACACAGATGTGTTGGCAAGCAACCTGAGCTACTAGACCAGAAATCCTCATGCAGACTCCTTTCTCTACCCTTGGACAGCTGTTACCTACATGAGTAATCCTGTACCACTGCTGCAGCCTGAAAAGTGAACAACTACGTGCTCTCTGGCCACAGAGGATTTGACAGCAGCCAGCTTTACCCTTTAGCTCTCATTAACTTTTGGTTCTTAAGAAATTGATAAGGAGTGTAAATAAAACGTGTAGTACACACTGTCCACCAAGTAGTTGGGTTTTCGGTGTCTAAGGATGCCTCTGTATCTTTCAGCCTTGAGAGAGAAAAAAATATTTACATCCTTTGTTCCTTTTCTTCCTGACTGAGTGAGAGAGTGGTGCACATCATACCCCTCATTCAAGACAGGTTATCTACATCTCTCTGTAGAACAAGCACACAGAACATTTTGATCCCATCATACCTATTAACAGGGCTCTGAGGATGAACAATATCTTACAAAGCGTATCCTAGGCCAGGTCTTCAAATCTGCAGGAACCATCTCCTTGGGCAGAAATGACTCACCAATTCTTTCAGCTTTAGGGCCAAAATGATGGAGGACCCTATTAACCATGATGTGTTGATGGGGTCTTGTTTCGTCAGAGGAGTGTTTTCTTAGATTTATCTTCTTTTTAAGAATTGGTGTTAGTTAGTAATTGTTATTAATCACTAACATATGAATCACCTCCTACTTCCATCTATGTCTTCCCTTCTTGAAAAAAAAAAAAGGAAAAAAGGAAAAAAGTTTTAAGTAAAAAATTTAGCATTTGCCTTGATCCTTTCTATCTGTCTTTGTAATGTAATGGATAGCACAGGAAAAGTGTCACTGAGAGAGAGGTGATTTCTCCAGCTTTAGTGAGCTGAAGTCAGCTCTGTCCCGTTGTGGTGACCAAGCAGCAAAACCCTCTTTGACCTACAACTACAACATTGTGGAGTTTGAACAATTCTTAACCTTGTATTTGGGAACTTCTGCATGTCAAGCATCTCAGAGGAGACCCTTCTATTAAATGTATCTGAACCTAACTTTAAAATGTGACAGCAGCAGCTAGGAATTAAGCTCCCGTTATGGCTAGGTCATCTCTGTACATAAGCAGAAGCTTTAAAAACTTCCCTGAAAAGACAATCTAAGATGAAATGGATAATGACAGTCAGAAACCTTGACACAGAACTCAAACCTAAGCTAATAGTTTGAGTATGGTCTTGAGGATGTCTTCTTTAGATTATTCTTTAAAAATAATGCTGGTTTTATGATTTATTTTTATGCAAAATAATTTTGCTAGTCTCATCTGTAAAAGTTTTTTATGATGCAGAAGCACATCCCAATTAGTTTCAAAAAATCATTCTTGTGTTTTTGTTACCTGAAAACAGGAGGGAAAGGATAGGAATCACAGCTTTAGGAGAGTGAATGGGATTATCTATACATAGCCCCAAAGTATAGACCAGGCTTTTTAACTTTGCTTTGGTACAGAAAGAAAATCTTTCAAAACTACTGAAGCTAGTTTTTAAAATGCAGCTTGGTTGTGGCAGCAACAAGAAAACTCTTAAGCTATCAGAGTTGTGGGCTCTTTTCTGCTATAACAAATGCATAGAGGTACCCTCGATATACTTGACGTTTGATTTGAGTAAAGGGTAACAAAGACGTTCCTTTCCTCTCTGGGAAGGAAACAAATTATGTCTACCTGCCACAAAGCAAAGCAGCACTGACCTGTGATTCTGGCATTTTCTTTTAGCAGCTGTGTCTCTTCTCCTGTTGTTAGAGTTGTTTCTTGTCTCCTTTCCCACATATCAATTATAATAACTTCTTACACTCCAACATGTTGTCAAATTGCCTAATGCTTTTCTTGGTAGCTGCTCAGTAGGGACACCTGTTTTGAACATCTAAGATCCTAAAGTTCTCTGAGTCATTCTCAAAACACAGCTGGAGTTGGTAGCCATGCTATTGTCCTAAATAAAGATATTGGAATAGAGTGCAGTCTGAAATACAAGTGAGTGAACAAAAGAAGATAAGGTGAAATTCTCCAGAGTCATACTGCACAGGATGTATTACATTACAGGTAGGCTGTGAATGACAATATTTTCATGGTTATTGCACTAAATTTTAATTTTCAGCCTCCTTAATTATAAGTGTTTGTTTCTGCTATGCAGAAAACCCGTAAAAAGAAATATAAAAACACTTATTTCATTTAAGTGTCATCTTTCTCTTGCTGTATATGTGGCAATAAATCAGAACTTCTTCTGATGGCATTATCAGCCATAAGCGTTACAAATTGACACATTTCCTAGTATGCTTAGCATTAAAATGAACTTTGCATACTGCACATCGATATTCAACCACTGTGAAATACTTTCATTACAGGGCATTTTCGTGTTCCTTCAGTCATGTAGAAATCTAACAAAGAACAATCTGCAGAGTTAAGGTTTAGTTTGAAATGTCAGTTTCTATTCATAAACATCAATAAAAAGTATTTGTCCTAATAGCATTTGAAAGCAACAAAAAAATAAACCAATCTGCGCTTCAGAAGGGCATCATGAGATTATTACTTAACACACTGAACACTTCATTATTGTATATTTGCTCTTTATTTTAAGAGATGCTTAGTGTACTTCAAGCCCAAACTTTGTGTTTCTCAAGACTCCTAAAAATTGTTCATATATAAAAAACTCATTGCATTATTCAGCTAATTGACAAGCTAAAGCTCCAAGCTTCCCCCTTCCGTCATCTAATAAAGAATTTTGATTCATGTTTCATGGTAGCATGTTATGTTCAGTTTTTATAAATTTTATAGTGGAAAAAGAGGTTTGAAACAAATCAGAGATTTCTTTGCTTGATCTCAATGTTTGGTTTTTATTCTACAGCCGGGTGTCTTGAACTGGTTTAGTAACAATCTTGCATGGAGTTTATGCCCTAACCCCAAGACTTCTTGAAACAATGGGATGATGACTATGTCTAAATTTGACACCTACCAAAGTAAATAGCTATTTCTAAATTGAAAGCTGTGATTATTTATTTACCTATTTAAGTATTAGCTCATAATCAATAATAAACTTGAAGTTTAAGCAAGAAAAAGTAAGAGTAACCATTTCATATTACTGCCTTCTTGAGAACACTAGCAACTGACAAGCACAATCAAATTCCCTGGAATAGAAGAGGTTTTGCCTTTAAAAAAGGTTTTAATTACACTTACAAACAAACACTGATTTCACAGTGGCGTCTAGGAGGTTGGGCCAAGAATATAGATCATGAAATTACTGTACTAGCTTAGTGTATAGTTCGAAACTGAACAAGATGGTGTGCAACAGAAGACTGTCTTGTAATGAATCTGTGCAAAGAACCAGGTTCCTCTGGAAGGATGAACGTGAAAGTAGGAATTGGGACAGTCACTCTGCTGGTAGGCCAGAAAGAACTCTGCTTGGAGTGGGGGTGCAGAGGACAGAAAAAAAGAGGAATGGGCTCACCACTATGTCTTCTTTAAATCTTTATTCTTTTACTGTCAACAGTCTATTTCAAAGCACCTCCTTTTCTCACGCTGCTGCTTCAAAGGGAGTTAACGGCTACTGTTGTTACCTGTTTCTGTAGTTAAGACATCAGAAATCCCCGCAGTAGGTCAGAAGCAGGGAGAATTTTTAGCTATAAAAAGAATGCCTTATATGGGACTAACTCTTGCAGCACCTAAATGTATAAATAGAACAAGAAGCAGAGCCTGTGACTCACAGTGGCCTCTCTTCACTACAGATACACATACTTTTCCTTGCTTGCCTAGCCCTAGTGGTTTTTTACGTGCTCCTCTCTGAGACATAGAGTAGAATGTACTATGTTTACTTAATGATGAAGTTATTCTGCTGGCTTCACACACCTGAAATCCCACAAGATAAAGAAGGCCAAAAGTTGAAGTCTGCTTGGATGCCAAACGCCTGTACAAACAACAGACAGCACCATTTTCCTTTATGCCATTTTAAGCACAAAGGGTTGGTGCTGATAAAGTCTATCCAAGAATATTAGTCTTTCCCTGGATTCAGGACATAATGTAGAGGAACCTCAACAGGTTGATAGATCTTCTTCACATTCCTGCTGCAGGCAAGGAGAAAATGGGAAGCTAAGCCAGACAACCATATCAAGCCTTTTTCTTTAGTTTGGTTTGTTTGGAATTTTTTAATTACCTTTTTCGATCTTTTGAGCTTTAGCATTCATTTTCTGAGATGCTTAGTTCTCTATCTGTTGTAAGAGAAGTCAAGCACTGAATTGTGAGTTTAAACTCTGGTGTAATATCCCTGCTGGGTTCCTTAAGCCGCGGTGTTGCAGTGCCTTACTTACCAGTGCAAAGTGTCCAGCAAAGCACCTAAATAGATCACCTTTGAAAAGTATTAGAATTAAACATCTTTGCATGATAAAAATGGAACAGAAACCTACCACTGTCATTTTTAACTTCAGAAAGAAAAGCTACATATGGAAATAAAATAGTTACAATGAAATTCATTAAGAAACTGAAGTGAGTTAATGTCTAAATTCTCTCAGACAGTATAGAAAAATAAAAACCATAGGTGAGGCAAACTCTCTATGAATAGTGATTTAAAAGGCTAAAAAGGTGCTAGTAAACAGCCCAATGCAGGGGATTCTTAGAAATAAATTTTAAAAACCCACCCAAAACCAATGATGATGAAAAAAATACACAAAAACTTCTCAAACAACCGAACAAAAACCCTCAGCAGTTATTCAAAAGATGAAATTTGGGTCTGAATGAAGAAAGTAGGAGAACAGAGAATATATGATGGTGAGCTAAATGTTGCAGTTTTGATGAAGTGTTTAGAAGTGACTTACTAACACCATTAAAACTTCTAATAGAGGATTTTTAAGCACGGGAAGTCAGGAAGACAGTCAAAGATTTAATGAGGGTCAAAAGATGATACAGGTGCTAAAGAAACACTTAAGGGAGAAATGTGTATAGCAGAACAGATAAAAATGTAGTGTATTTGTTCTCCTAATGTGTCTCCATAATGGTTTTCTATTTTTTTTAATGAGGGAACACTTTAAGGAACTGTCTCAAATTAAAGTGGCAGTAAATTACTATTAAGATAAACCAATAAAAAGATTAATAAGACGTTGACATGAAGAGATGATATTCAGCCAGGAACACTAAAGGTAATCAAATATGAAATTGCTAACTACCAGTTAAAATCAGAAGGATGGAAAGGATCAAACAGGACATCAATTTTAAAAGACTTCAGGAGAGAACTAGGAAAATGAACTGACAAATCTAATTTAACTTCAGGCAAACTGTAAAGATTGGAAGTCTCAGACTGGCAGGCAGAAAAAAAAGAAGAGAGATAGAGAGGGAAGAGACAGAGAGAGAGATGGAAAAGGAAAAAGAATCAATGGAGATTCTATAGAGAGCGTACTTTCCATCCAAAATCAATATCATACTCTAAAAAAGCCAGTGGCTACTTTGGGAATGTTCCTCGGTAGTGGTACTTGATTCTATTTACCAATAAACTGTTAAAATACTCTATGGCAGGCTACTGACTCATGCCAGCTGTCACTGTCCTGTCTACAATTTAAAAGCGAACGCAATCCCCAAAGACCAGTCTCAACATGGAGCCACATGTTTCGGAGAATATGAAACATAAACTGTGCCCTTCTTCTGAGCTCAAGTGTCAGAGAAAAGTTGTAGGCACATTAAATATGGTGGTATTAATACATCCTGAAAATCTGAGAATAATGGCGATCTACTTGTTAGAATAGGCACACGTTTACAGGGGTTTAATAAGGTCTTGCATCGAGGTACCCTAAAGAAATGGTACCAAATCCAAAACCGAAAATCTGTACCTGGAGAGAGGAAAAAGGATGGGAGAAGGGCAGTGGTCCTAGCTCTACACACATAATGAAAGAATTTCATTTCACTGCAACTGATGTAGAAAATATTTGATGCTATTTGGGGTAGTTTAATGAGGGTAAAATATTTCTAAGAGCAGCCAAGAAGGCAGGAAAACTGGTGTTACTGTAAATCAACGAATGATAAAATTATTTAGGTTGGAAAAGACCTTTTTCTCCAAAGTAACCTCAAGTCATGGATTCAGGTAAGAATGTTATTAGGCCTTTGGGTCTTTAACATTCACTTGCGAAGTTCACCAAAAAGAAAATTATATTTGCTGTTTTCATTACAACATGTTCAATAAACAATAATGAGGTAGTGCCACTTCAGCTTCAAGCAGACAGTTACATACTTGCTATTAAAGCCTCAAAAGAATGGAAACTGAAAAAGACTATTAGGTAGCAATACCTGAAGCACAACTGAATTGTGTAACATGAAATTGAACTAAAATTGAGGAGGAACAAGAGTGATGTACAAAATAGTACAAGAAAATTTCATATTTAATATTGTCTTGTGATTATATAGGAAAGTAAAAACTTTTAATAAACAAGTAAAAATTTCTATTAAATAATAAGTAAATATTTAGCATTCTATAAATAAAAATCAAAGTTAAAATGCAACTTACATCTAATACAAAAAACTATAGTAAAAAATAGAATAAAGTAGTTCATAATCTGAAGGCAAGAATAAAATTCCTACATTCTCAGACCATTACACAATTAGCAAAGACCTTGCTGGACCAAAAAGACCCTCTGCTTCCTCTGGCATTTTCTTCAAAATGCTTCCTCTGGTATTTTTCTTCAAAACATAATTGCATGCCGGGAGTAGAAGCATGAGGGAAAGGTCATGGAAAAGTCAATTTTACTTTCTAGTTTTTGTCAACCACCAATGTAGGGATTGCTTTGAGGTCATACCTGGACAAAAAACCCTTCAAATATACACAGATGATTCTAATTTGCCTCAATTCTTTTTAATTTTATAAATTTGTTCTAGCTTTTTTTTTTCTGTGTGAAGAAATTCCACAGTTAAATTTTGAGTCACGGGAAAGCAATTCTTTTTCTGCAATTTAAACCTTTTGCCTGATGTTGTATTATTAGGTTCTTGTATTCTAAGAAATGGTATTTCTTCTTGTATTCCATTCGTTTCATTAGGTCTTTTTTTGTTTCCCTTTGCTGATTTTCTTCACTTCAGGCTGAAAACACCAATCCATCTTGTGCTTTTCTAATTATCCTTTTTGAGGTGGTCAAATAAAAACACATCTCTTTCTCAGGACTGAGGAAAACCATAAGATTTATACAGATTTATACACAACTATTCTGCTTTAATTTGTCTGGATAAAAAAACTGGTTAGACGGCCAGGCCTAGAGAGTGGTGGTGGATGGTGCCATATTCAGATGGTGTCCGATCACTAGTGGGGTTCCCCAAGGTTCAGCATTGGGGCCAGTCCTGTTTAATATCTTTATCGATGATCTGAAGGAGGGCATCAAGTGCACCCTCAGTGAGTTTGCAGGTGACACCAAGCTGGGTGGGAGCATTGATCTGCTGGAGGGTAGGAAGGCCCTACAGAGGGATCTGGACTGGTTGGATCGATAGGCCAAGGCTAATTGTATGAAGTACAACAAGAAGTGCCAGGTCCCGCACTTGGGTCACAGCAACCCCATGAAGGGTTACAATCTGGTTGCAAAGTGGCTGGAAAGCTGCTCAGTGGAAAAGGACCTGGGGGTGCTGGTCAACAGACAGCTGAACATGAGCCAGTGTGTGCCCAGGTGGCCAAGAAGGCCAATGGCATCCTGGCCTGTATCAGCAATAGTGTGGCCAGCAGGACCAGGGCAGTGATTGTTCCCCTGTGCTCAGCACTGGTGAGGCCACACCTCGCGTGTTGTGTCCAGTTCTGGGCCCCTCACTACCAGAAAGACATTGAGGTGCTGGAGCGTGTCCAGAGAAGGGCAGCAGAGCTGGGGAAGAGTCTGGAGCACAAGTCTGATGAGGAACAGCTGAAGGAGCTGGGGTTGTTTAGCCTGAAGTGAAGGAGGTTCGGAGGGGACCTTTTCACTCTCTACAACTACCTGGCAGGAGGTTATAGTGAGGTGAGGATTGGTCTCTTCTCCCAAGTAACAAGAGACAGAACAAGAGGAAATGGCCTCAGGTTGCATCCTGAGAAGTTTAGATTGGATATTAGGAAAAATGTCTACACAGTCAAGCAGAGGAACAGGTTGCACAGGGAACTGGTTGAGTCCCCATTCCTGGAGGTATTTAAAAGGTGTGTAAATGCAGTACTTACGTACATGGTTTAGTGGGGGACATGGCAGTGCTAGGTAGTAGCACTTGGACTCAATAATCTTAAATGTCTTTTCTAACTTAAATGATTCTAGGATTCTATAATCAGTTCTCTGTGACAATGATAACAGTCATACGAAATATGCCTAGTTTGTTCTCAAAACTTACATATCTTGTACTGACTGGATTAAAAGCACAAACACTAGATGATTGCTTAGTTTGCTGCTTTGTAAAATAAGAGGTCTAGCATCTGATCCATGCAGCTAATTACATTCCCTTATTTTCTTGGTCTATCAGATACTTTTTGTGTAGGAAAACAGGAATATTTTAATCTTTTTATCATTTTTGTCACCAGTCAGATGATAACTGAACTGTGACAAGCAGTCAGTGATGGAGTTTAATAACCCCAAGACAGAAAAAAATCATTTGCAACACTTACAAAACTAGTATTTTGTTTTCCTATTTTTAATCACTTTTCTGAATCCAAAGGCAATTTCTTTGACTTCCTTCCTTGTGTTTTCATTTTACTGCAACAATTATTTTCTTACTTCACTACTACATCTTAAACAGACCAGAACGTGATGTATCTGTAACCCAATTCAATTGTGAGTCTTGAGCTCAGAGATATTTTATTAACAGTAAACCTTGTATTATTTTGTTAGTTATGGTGGCACTCTCTTCAGCACATAATTCCCCTTCACTTCATCCTCCTGGAATCTTCTTCTGACTTCTTTTATCCAGTAGAGCACTTAAATAAAGGAAAAGTGGTTTCCAAAAATCACAGGCAGAATTGAGAAAAATGGGAACTAAGAGGACATAATGGTAATATCTCTCAGCCATGAAAGACAATGCAAGACTTGTCAAAGGGCGTACTTCACATCATTACCCTCATCTTACCATAACCATCTGTCATATGTTCCTCAAGAACTAGCTTTAAAACTTCCATATATTAAAAATTCAATGTAGTCTTTAATTACATGCAATGAAATTGCCTAAACCTTTTTCACAGCAAAGAAACTTTGGGCCAATATCCTCTCTACTAATAATGTGTGCCTCCTGAAGACATTGCACAAAGAGCATATTCGGCCCATTCTGGTTTTTTCCTCCTAGAGATGACATCTATAATTTTGCGGAGAAGTCAAACTGAGCCAAACTATGGCACCTACAAACTGCCTTGCGACAACAACCTGTATAATGAGAACAGGAGCATATTTTGCAGTAATAAAAAATGACAGACCAATTACAGTAAGCTTTAACTTTTATAGGTAAATTACACACAACAGATTTTATTAGTTCTAAAGTAATGATTGTTATCAACCTGTCCTTTTATTATCTCATGTCTGCTAAACCAGCATTGTTCAGTTGATTAACACCTCCCAACTTTCATAGACAACTATAATATAAAACATAACAGGAGTAGCAGGAATTGTACTATAAATGCAGATCTAATACTAATACAAGATGCTAAATTCATTACTTATACAGTTTTTCAATATTAAAGAGACTCACTCCATGGTATAACAAATTACTAGAGCAAGTGTTATTTTATTGTTGATATAATAATAAATTAAGCTTAGAAATTATTTCATAGGTCACAAAGTCCAACGTCTGCCAATGAAAGATTGTTCTCTACAGTATTTTTTTTTTCTGTGCAATTTAAATGATGAAAGGTCTTGAAATATTGCTTTCATTCCCACAGAAACTGTTTTAAAACACAGATGACTGATCGAATAGCAGGGTATATTCCCTAATCTAGTGTAGTTCAGATACTAATAAGAGAATGTGCATTCTCCATTGAGGCTTCATTTGGCTCAGCTCAAAAAGTCCACTCTTATGTATCTGATTAGCAGGATCACAGAATCGTCGAGGTCGTCATGGGCCTTTGGACACCATGGAGTCCCACACCCTTGCTCAGAGCACTATCAGCTACACCAGGGTGCCCAGGTCTCTGTCCTCTCAGGTTTTAAATATCTTGAGGGATGCAAACTGCACAGCCTCTCCAGACAACCTCTTCCAGTGTTGGACTTGTTTATTCTTACGATCATATGAAATTTTACTGCTTTTCAATTTCTGTCTCTTGCCTCTTGTAATGTCAGTGGGCACCTCTGAGAAGGATATGGCTCCCACTTCTTCATTCACTTCTGTCAAATATTTATAAACATTGGCAAGACCTGCACCAGCCCCTTGCCAGGGCCCCAAACCTTCTTCTGCAAAGTGAACTGTCCTAGTTGTCTCAGCTCAGCTTGCATGGAAGGTGCTCCAGTCCCAGAAACATCCTCGTGGTCCTGCACTAGATTCTCTCCAGTACATACATGACTCTTCTGCCAGAGAGCCCAGAACTGGACACACTCAATAGTTCTGAGCAGAGGAGAAGGATCTCCTCTTTCTATCTGCTAGAAATGCTTTTTCTGCTGCTTCTTAGGATGCTGTAGCCCTTTTTTGCTCTCATAGGACACTTGTGGTTCATGGTCAAATCACTGTTCACAAGGAACACTAGATTCTGTTTTGCAACGCTGCCTTGCAGACAATCAGCCTCCACTGCTTACTGGTGTGTGGATTTATTCCTCTTCAAGTACAGGACGTAGAACTTTTCTTTAGTCAACTTCATGGGGTTCCTCTTGGCCCATTTCTTCAGCTCATTAAAATTCCTCTGAATGGCAGTCCAAGTCTTTAGTATTTGAGCGTCTCCTTGACATTTTATTTTCATCTATAAACTGGCTGAAGGTGAATATTAAAGGCAGGCTTTCTAAAATGTGGAACACTTAGTGATTAGCAAGGACCTGCTGAAAATTTGCACTCTTTTTAAGTGTTAGTAAGGTAGGCATGATTTAAGGACGTCTGTTCCTTTGGGCTTAGATCCTTGGATAACTATAAACCAAATGATCCACTGCTTACCAAAGAAATGGACATACCTTTAGGATCCTACAAACACAATTTCATGTGCTCAGAGAAATTTCTCTCTTGGTCCTAAAAGTAGGATTCAGTTTCCCAAACAAATATTCGTCTCCCATTTTCAGCTGTCCAGTTGTCCAAGTTGTTCGCTTAGGGCTGGCAGATATGATACATGGTATCAGCTACAAGAGTTCAACACAGTTTTAGAAAGGCAAACAGAAACCAAATGGAACACTCTAGCCTATCTAAATTGGCACTAAATACAAATAGGCAAATAAATCCTATTTCAAGCATCCAAAGTATCTCAGACTACATGGTAGGTTAGCTGGTATTTTCTCAAATCAGTCTTGAACTAGGCTCTTAAGCTCTGCTTAACTGGTTTGTTGAATGCCAGTCTTGTATTTTGGAATGGAATCTAAAACCCCTAAATTTCCTATAGAAAAGATAAAATATGTTTAGGGATCTCAACATGGTGTTTTATGAAACCTTTCAAGGAATGTAACCTTCACCTTGGAAAAAGCATTCTGAGTTCTAATCTCCAAATGTCTTTAAGTAGGATGGAGCAGGCAGAAGCCAGTTAAGTTCTTCACTTATTGGGTTATAGCATGTTCTCCTTTTTTTGATTTTTCTCTTACTCAGTGAATTCCAAATTCTTTTCTGGGATCCTGATGTCAGAGGAAAGTGAAAAACTTGGAAAATACTTAGTGATCTAAATCTTTTTTGTTTTGTGTGTGGTTTGTACACAACATGTTCTTTTAGGAAGATAAACATATGAACTGAACTTCCTTTATGGTAAGAAGGGCATTGAAGCCGAGTCTGCCTCGCTCTCTGGATGTGCATGTAACCAGTAATGAAGGGACTAGAGATTTCTAAAGGAGAGTGAGAGACCTTTCTGTGGTAGATTGTTCTTGACTGGACATCAGGTGCCCACCAAGTGACCCTATCACTTGTCTTCCATCAACAAGACAGAGGGAGAAAATACAGTGATAAGCTTGTGAGCTGGCATATCCATTACTGTCACAGCAAAACAAATTTGACTTGGGGAGATGAATTTAATTTATTGCCAATTATTGGTAAACAGAGTAGGATAAGAAATAACAATTCAACTAAAAAATTCTTTCCCCCACCCCTCCTTTCTTCCTGGGCTCAACTCCATTCTTAACTCTTCTACCTCCTCTACCTGAGCAGCACAGAGGGACAGAGAATGGGGATCGTCATCAGTTCATAACTCTTGGCCTCTTTGCTCCTTCCTCCCCATGCTATTCCCTTGCTCCAGCATTGGATCTCTCATGGGATACAGTCTTTCATGAACTGCTCCAACATCAGCCTTTCAAGAACTGCTCCAATGTGGGTCCCTTCCGCATGGTGCAGTCCTTCAGGAACAGACTGCTCCAGTGTGAGTCACCCGTGGTATCACAAGTCCAGAAAACTTGCTTCAGTGTGGGGTCCTCTCTCCATGGGACCACAGGTCCTGCCAGGAGCCTGCTCCGGGGCAGGTTTCGCTTAGGGTCACAATCCCCTTCAGTGCCTTCCATGGGCTGCAGTTGAATCTGTGCTGCAGTGTGGACCTCCGTGGGCAGCACGAGAACAGCCTGCCTCACCGTGGCCTTCACCATGGGCTGCAGAGGAGTCTCTGCTTTAGTGCCTGGAGCATCTCATTCCCCTCCTTCTTCACTGACTTTGGTATCTGCAGAGCTGTTTCTTTCTCATAGTCTCACTCCTCTCTCCCAGGTGCTGCCCAGTGTAACTTACCCTAAGTTATCACAGAGCACTACCGCCACTGCAGCTTTGGCCAGTGACAGGTTCATCTTGGAGCCTGCTGGAACTGGCTTCTTCCAACACAGGGACAGCTTCCGGTGTCTTCTCACAGAAGCCACCCATGCAACCTGTCCTGCTACCAAACTTTGTTATGCAAACACAATATGCTTTCTTTGCTCAAATTCCTATGCAGAAATGGGGGTCTGCTTTATATTAAGGACCTGCAGCGCTCCAGTTAAGAAAATAATAATTTTCATAGTATGGCTCATATATTTATCCTAACCTACATCTTCCTCTAATGTCCTTGTAGGAAGAAAAATTCGGCTTTTGACATAATGTAGGCCACAAATGTATCTGATTTTACCAGAGTAATAGAATTCTGTTAGCACTGCCAAAGAAATGAATCAGGTGAAATTAATCCTATAATAAAAGCTTGACCATTGTTCATAAAGGAATACTTGCCCCCGGGGCAAATTATCTGTTGACTGTCACATGGAAACAAGCTATATATGAAGACAAGTGGGCTCCAGCTTCTAGTCTTATACAGGCTATCTACTCTCCTCTGTTCATATAGAGCCTCTTCATCTTTATACTTTGCAGGCCGCAGGAAGTGGTATGTTATACTTATTACATATCTCAACAATAAAAATGTTTGTTATTAAAACAAACCATAAAACAGATGTATGAAGACCAGAGAGAGTGCGAACACATTTTATGGTGTTACTTTGAACTCATTTTCTGTGAATGAATCAAGCTGGAGCAGCATTTGAATACTGCTCAAGCCAGGTCTCTAAACCAGCAACATGAAAATGCATCTTGTTTTCATTTCAGTTGTAATAGCTTCATTGTAATTATGTTAACCTTGCTGTAATCCAGGGTAACTAAATTAAAAGTTCATCTACATGCATAATTAATTTGTTTATATTTGAATACTGGTCCTGTCACATTATATATTAATGACATAGTAAGCTAAGGACTGGCTTAAGGACTTTGCCTACTGTATAAATTTCTTCTAGAGCAAAATAATCCCTTTATTGATACTATATGTGTATCAGGGCTACACATACAATTTTGTTTGAAAGTCAATCCTGGCTGTCTCTAAACCTTGAGGGAAACCATGTTTGAGTGGTAAATATAACCAAAGTGTCAGGACATATGCAAATGCATAGAACTAATTTGAATTTTTACTAATGATTTGTTGAATGGTGGATATAATAAGAATACATGGTATTCCACCAGAAGACTTACTTATTGAAACCAAGGAGCAAGATAATTCAACTTTTGTAAGATTTTCTGTGGTAAATTTCACCAAGAATTGCATTAAAAGTACATGAGACAATCATCTAGCATAATCATCAAATACTTTGACTCACTCCTTTTCAAGGCTAAACATTCAGTTTTGTAAATATAGATTCTTTAATATGCTTCCAGATACAATATAAAGGGGCATTTTCTAATGGAAATGAAGTAACCATGTCTTCAAGAGCTTCAATCATTTCTGTAGCTGTGGTGAACCTCATTACCCATTGAACCTCCAATCTGTTATCTGTGCGTTTAACCATAATGATTTCAGTAGCATTGCCTAGATTACTTATAAAAATGATTTATTGAATATAGTAGAGGGCACTTAACTAGAAGTACTTATGAAGAGCTCCCTTGCAACACTTAAAGTTTTGGATCTTTCAGTAAGTAATTTTGAAGATAAATTATTTATACCTTCCTAACTTTGAGTATCGTGAGTTTAAATCAAGTGCCATTTTGTGTTACGTCAGATACCCCAGAGATGCTGAAATATTATGCACCACAATAGTAGCATTTAGTAAAAGAGGAAAAAAAAAGAAAGCAGCATGTTATTGTCTCATACTGCAAACTTAGCACAGAACATTCTCATTGGTGGTGATCGGTGCTCCAAAATTACCTTTCATTAAAGAATATGGTTTCTTCTTATTCTGGTTATGAATTATTATGGTTATGAATTACTGGGTTTGAGGCCTGGATTTTTTTTTTCAAAAGGTCCAGCCTGAAAATTGTCTCCTGGAGTTATGCTTTGTTTGAATCCAGTCCCCTCTTCTACCATGATGATTATCACAGGGTAGGACAAAGAAGGGAAGAAAGGAACCAATGCGGTGATCAACTTAATGAATTGCCTTTTTGAATTAGTTGTTGCCTTTAGTGGCATAACTGCATGGATTGCACTTTCAGATCCCTTTTTTTTTGTTTCAAGCTCATGTGCATTTCTGACCCCATCTGATTCCAGAGGAAACAACGTGCTCTAATGCCATTACTTTTCTCTTGTGAAAGAAGATACAGGGGGAGGCAGCAAGAAAAGGAACTACAAAGGTGTCACTTCAGGGCACAGAGAGGCAAAAATAAAAGTGGAGCACCCAACTGCTGCAAATTCCTTACTGTGGTAAATTCTCATCTGAGCAGGCAATAAAAAGATGTTGCTACACTTTAGTGAACTGTATGAGCTGCAATAGGTATCCATGACTGCCCCTATCTTATCCTACATGTGAAATAAAATGTGTGGACTTAGAGTACCCTCACCGTGTTTCGCCAGTAGTTAAAGGTTGATGTTAACTTATGCACTGTGCTTTGTCAGGCCAGGAATACGTTCATCATCAATGAGTTGAGACTAACTGTCTTTGATTCATGGGACCATGCTTTTCAGAAAGATAATAGTTTTAAATTATATGGAATCATTTCATTATTTCAGACTCACCTATTCTGTGGATACCTCCATGCTGTACCTAATGTGAAGACTTCAGATTTCCTGTGAATAAGAGGTACACATTTTGCATCCATTATATCTTTTATCTGCAGTATGAACTAAGGTTGCCAAAAGTCTCTGTTGCCCTTAAGACAGCAAACATTTTGAGTCCTTTTGGGAAGAACCTAAGGGCATCTTCAAGGAATAATCTCCAGACTATTTGTTTTTTTTCCCTACTTGATGTCAATGAAATGGCAAATAGAATAGCTAAAGGATACATGCAAATATTGTGGCTGATGGATTGGGTACATCACCAATTCCCACTGCCATCCAGGAGTATCATCAGGTTTGCCCCAGAGCTCGCCTTTGGGATGACTGAACAAGCAATCAAGGTAGATGGCAAGCTCTGCTGGCCTTGAGGCTACCCTGAGGGCTGCTCTACATAGTAACATAGACCCAGCATCTGGGACTCTGCAGGCGATCACTGAAGCAGCCTGTGCTTTCAGAGCTGATGCTTCAGGCTCTTGGCACACCACTTATGTCTTGCTAAACAGTCAGTTCACACTTTCAAAGTACTCAGAAACTGTATAGCAATAAGCCTGTTCAGCTATGAGATGTGAACATATTGGGTGCAAGTGAGATGGTATTGATGACTATTTTAAAGTGGAAAAAATGAACAGATATAGAGATAAATATTGGGTGACTGACACAGAGTATAAAGCTGAATGAGAAAGGGCCTGACCCTGTACTGATGCTATGTATGACTGGCATTGTCTTTGACTTTGACTTGTACTTTTCTTGCATTCTGTTACTTTCTAACCATTAGAAAATTATCTCCTGTTTATTCAAGTCCTAAATAGGAAACTAACGTCTCAATAGTTTTCCTACAGATATGGCTTTAGGAGATGTGGAAGTGAAAAAAAAAAAATTATAATTTTGCCCCAGGAGACACGACTGTTCAACAGAATCTCCTTTAGTTGGTCTTATTTGCATGCAATGCATGTAGAAGAAAAGTATGCAATGAATTTAATGGCTTTTTTCTTACTCAATATACTAATTTATGGACTTATAAACACAACATAATTTGTTGAATAGTGCTGGGGAACAAGTTTATCAGCTCATTAAAATCTTGACAATATAAACTGCAATTAACAAAAGGAAATGCACTGCATTACAGACTTTGTCATTCAGCTAAAGGTTTCTACCTACTTGCAATAATTTGAAATGCCACATTGCAAGAGTTTAATTAGTTTAATTGTAGTTCTTGGTGCTCTACATGAGTTCATACTTGGACAGTATTCTAAATATTTCAAATTCTCCTGGAGAATTGGATGGCATCAAGTTGCTGCTGGAAAGCAAGAAGCGGTAATAATGCTATGCAATGGCATGTGATGGGGGATTTAAACAATCAGAGAAAAGTAACGCCCACACATTTTAAATTAAAATTCACTCTTGGCAAATCTCAAAGCAGGCTGTCTTGAATAACATTTCCAATTAATACATTATGAATAGTCTTAGAAGGGTATTAGGCTAAATTGTTTTCCATTTAATTATGGGAATTAAGAATGGCTTGAAAGACGCCCTGAGGAAAGAGACTTGGAGGTGTTGGTTGACAAGAAGCTCAACATGACCCAGCAATGTGCACTTGCAGTCCAGAAAGCCAAACATGTCCTGGGCTGCATCAAAAGGACTGTGACCAACAAGTTGAGGGATATGATTCCGCCCCTCTGCTCTGCTCTGGCAAGACCCAACCTGTAGTGCTGCGCCCAGCTCTGGGGCCTCCAACATGAGAAGGACAAGGAGCTGATGGAGTGAGTCCAGTGGAGGGCCACCAAGATGATCAGAGGGCTGGACCACGTCTCCTATGAAATCAGGCTGAGAGTTGGGTTTATTCAATCTGGAGAAGAGAAGGCTCTTAGACCAGCCTTCCAGTACCTGAAGGAGGTCTATGAGAAGGATGGAAAGGGACTTTTTATAAGGGCATGTAGTTACAGGATAAGGGGGAATGGCTTCAAACTGAGAGAGAGTAGGTTTATATTCGATATTAGGAAGAAATTCTTTACTGAGAGGGTCATGAGGCACTGAAACAGGTTGCCCAGAGAAGCTGTGGATCCCTGGAAGTGTTCAAGGCCAGTCGGATGGGCGTCTGAGCAACCTGGTCTAGTGGAAGGCATCTCTGCCCATGACAGGGGGGTTGGAACAAGATGGTCTTTTTAAGACCATCCAAACTCCAAATCAAACCATTCTATGATTGCATGATAATTATCCTATTTAAGCAAGACCATTGCTTAAAATGCTAGGCAAGAATGTAATATTTTAAATATAAAACACCTTTGATATCTGTGTTAAATTTATGACTACATGAACCAAAGAAGTTAAATTCACTGGGTCTATTAGTTCATACAGTACCATGAGACGTAAATGTACAGATTGCTGGCAAGCATCAGACCACAGCTTTTACATACAGAACTTAATAGAAATGAACATTACCTTCCATGGCCTTATTTCACAATACCATATCTCTACAAGATGCCACATACCTTTTCCCAAAAGGTACTACTAATGGCTGGCTTCTTTCTATCTAATCACTGGATTTTGTTTGCTCGTGAATTCTAATCTTTCTTACTTGTGAAGAAGAATGGGTGTTCATAGGAACCTCATCTTGGAAAGTTTTCTATTCCTCTTGCAGTTTCGTTTACCACTGAATTGTGTTCCTAATTACACTAAAGAGCTAGACATAGAGAGGGATTTTTTCCCTCATTTTTATCCAATTAAAAATTTATATCTGACCTATATTTGACCACTCAGTTGCCATACTTGTTACAATGTGCACCCATGAGAATACTGGCAAATTTACAGGACACATATGACCTGGACTAAGAATGCGTATTACACCATGGGCAAAAGACAAATTTTGAGTAGCAACTTTCAAGCCTTGTTCTCACACAGGAATGGACATGCTTCAGCATACATTTCTTCAGCGTTCCAGTTTTTAGCACTTGGAGATCACAATGTTCCTTCATTGTTTACCTAAAATAATGTGAACAGATCAAACACATTTGTAGCAATGACCATACATGTGAAGTTGTAACCCACAAAAAATGTATGTCCTTGTGTGCCACTAATATTTTCTAAGAGCAAATAAATTTTCATTTAATCTGAAATGATTCAATCAAAGTTTCACTCAAATCAAGTACTCAGAGAGGGAAAGTTTCAAGATTAAAATGAATTTGAAAGCTGTGTTCTCACATCCATTAGTTCATTTTTTATGGATATTCTGTCAGCTGAATACACTACTGGAAGTGTTGACTGAAGCAAAAATAATATTTTCTGCAAACATTAAAGAAAACATATAGAAGGTGATTTCAAAATTCTTAACGGCAATTACATGTAGAGTAATTTATGTTCATTAAGTCAGAAAGAGAAACCTGTCAAACACAAGCTTCTTGTCTGACTAAAGCAGTTGGAACTTCAGATACAAAATACTCCCGGTAACTCAGTTATGTACAATGGGTGTACAGAATTATGTTTACACCTCTGAACTCTTTGTTAAAGCTCTAGGATTAACACCCAGTTCACTATATGCTCTCACTTCATCTGGTTTCGTCAACTTTCCTCAGCCTTATGAAGTCACTCCTTCTTGTCTTTACCACACCAGAAAACAGACTAATGCTTACTTTCTCACCTAACTAAAGCTGAGGTTTAAATGGCTTCAGACAGTACCTTCTTTTGCTGTCACGGCAGAGTCGTGTTTGACTGAGAGCTCTTTAAGACTTGAACTGACTTTCACTGTTTGCCTATATACCTTCTTCCAGTCTGTAGCAATATCATGCAGAAAATAATAAACACGACACATTTTCTTGGTTTTTAATAACTGTTGGATGATGAAATACAAACCTACATATGTAATTTTTTCTTGATAAGTTGTAGAACTTGACTCACTCTTGAGGAACTGAACCAATATATCACAGATTAACATGAGGAGGAAATTACTCCTGCTCCTCATGTTGGGGGTTGTGGTTTCTAATGGAGGTTTCAGTTTAAAAATATACTTTTATTGATAGTGGAAATGTAAAATTTTTTTAAAGATATTTCCATGCAAATATGGGACTACGGAAATAAAAGTCATGGCAATGAAGATATAAATTGGGATTTCATATGGTGAGTAGTTTCAAATATCAAATGCATTCAAACAGTATTATCTGTGAGGAGACCATAGCAAGCAATATATTGTCAATTTGATTGCTATATTTAACTGCAATTAGTAAAACCTTTTTCTCCAGTACAAAAAACAGATGTAATCCTACAGAAAATTAGGGACATGTTTCCTTTTCCCTAGGGGTGTTTCTTTCTATTTAAGAGCAAGCTGATTCTTTTGGTACTACAATACTTAGAAAATTCTATTGCTATCAACTGTTAAGGTGATGTTGCCTACAGTACAAGTAAGTCTCGTCTTTATTCCGAGAAATGTGCTTGGAGTTACATGTCAGATTTTTAAGTTCATGTGAAATATGAACTTAATGAGATTTGCCTTGTCTCACTGCAATAAAGCTAGTATAAATTAGGGTCTTTTTAACCCAGTGGATGCTTTTCATTTTTAAATGTCTTTGACTCATGTCAAGATCTTTCCTCAAAAGGTTGATTTCTGTCTTTTGGTAACAAAGTGAATATCAAAAAGAGAAACAAAAGGAAATCGGAAAAAAAAAAAAGAAGAGGTGAATGGGACAGATACGTTTTTTAATGAAGAGGTAGATCTTTATCATTTCTGTAAGTTGAGCCAGAAGTGGTGAGTGGATAGAAGAGACTTATATGGACTTTTTAGTGCAGTTTGACAGGAAATTAAGCACCTTTATATCTGCTCATCTATCATGCATTCACCTTTATCTCTTGACATGTCCTTAGTAAACGGTGACATTTGGAAACAGTTCAATTAAAGTCACTGTGTTCTGGATAATGCTGCAAACACTGTGTGTGAAATAAATAATTTGTAAATTGCATTGCATGAATATCACTACTGAAACAGCAAGTAGTATCATAACAATGGGCATGCACAACAAAGTTGAATGCATACTGATTAGTCACTTATTTTATGATAATTCTATGGTCAAAGGCCATTGCAACCTTACTATTCAAGACTCATAAAAATGATGTCTATGTTAGAAAGAAGACTGGAAAGATTAAATTTTTCTGTTAGCTGAAATGCACTGAAAGGTAAAAGAAAAAAATTAATACATTCTGTTCTCATAGCTTAATCTCATAGTCAAAGGCAGAGTTTCCTTTCTTTATTTTAGTGTTAATTTTTTGAAGGTAAAGTCTATACTAGAGGAAAATGTCTCTCTCTCTTTTCCTGCTTTCTTCTGCATCCGAGTTGCGAAATATGATTAGAGCCATGTTGGGGGAGAAGGGAACCTTTAAATATTAATAATAGTATATACATTCTACTCCTCCACCAGATTTCCTTTCCTGTGCTATAAATAAGGTCATGTTACCTGTTACACTTGATGAAGAGAAGACACATAAAAGGATTATAGACAATAGTCTGACTAAGGGAAAAAAATGGAAATGAAAACATGAGGTATTTCAAACTTAAAAGTCCCAGAGAACACAGCTGCGGAATTTCTAGACCAAAGTATTTTAGTTTTCAGTTCTTTGTAAAAGACTTGGAAACTCTTCCCAGGGGCCGGGGTGGTGGTGGTGGTGAAGGGGATAGGGCTATATGGAAGAAAAAAACATTTTTAAGATATTAAAAAGTGGGAAGTGACATTTTCCAACTGGCTTACGTATTAAGCGTGTATGCAAATGCATAAGCAAGACCTTTTTTTGCCTTTTAATATTCTTCGTCTGGCATATATCAAGATATTTTAGTAAAAGAGGAGTCTATGCTATAGGATTGCTGGTATATTTATTACAGAATCTTTACAACTACCTCAGACGTACTTAATTCTTGAAGAAGCTTCTGTCCAGGTCAAGAATACTATATTAAGTGAGATTTTGAACCGAGCTATGCAGAAAACAATATTGAAGAGGTACTTTCTCATCACAGTCTGTAAAACTACTTTTGAAAAGACGTTTTCAATGAGTTCCCATTTTGCAAGTATCACAGCTTTTGTATTGTCATGTACAGTCAACTGCACTCCATTTATGCAGAAGACATAAATCTGGGTTGTTGGAAATAAATGCTATATCGAAGATTTTTATATCATGTATGTATGGTTGGTCTTTTGGCTGTCCAGTCTTCTGTAGCTTGCTGTAAGTGTGCACCGTAACACCACAGGCGTGCCAGGTGCCATACATAATGTAAGACTCAAGACACTGTCTCCAGACTCACACAGCCTTTCACACACATTAATGCAATTGGGCAGCAGTCCTACTCTTTCTTTCCTGATGGGAATTTGATTGAGCTGACAGTGATGGTCACTATGTCAGAGCGAACAGGAGGCACTGGGGCATATATCTACCAGGACAGAACACCTACCAGAGCCTCAAGGTGGTTATGTCCTTCTTATTGGCAGACATTCTGGCATAACCAACCTTTTTGCTGAGTTCTTGCACACTTGGAAGAGTCTGATGGACCGGATCCTTACTGTCAGCCGAGAGACAGTCAAAAGAGAAACAGGAGCAGCTGATGTGGTATAAAGATCAACACAAATGTGATGTTAAATCTTGTGAGCTCTAATGTGAGCACATTAGCAAGTAGTTTCGTGCTAACTGTGCATATGTTGAGATGTTGCATGCAAATTACACATTGGGGTATCAATTGTTGTACTGAGGTATAGCATTTTAATAGAAAAAAAATACTTGGTAGAAAGTAGGTACTTCCATTGTTTCAATTACTTCAACAAATCCATATTATTATTCACAACTTTTTGCAAATATACTACAAACTATGTAAGTCCAATGTGCTTTAGAAATAATGTTTATACCACTAAGTAAAGCATGCCTCTGCCCCATGAAACATAAGACTTATACCCAATTGGTATGAACAAATGAAACCTATTGATCTCTGAAGAAAGCAAATAACCAGATATGTAGACCAAGACACGGCAAAGTAGAAAAGCCTCCGCCAAAGAGAGAGAGCTAGTGAGCTCTTATCATCATCACGCCATCTCTACTATAAAAAACAAGAGTTGCCCAGTGACTTGTGCTGACTATTTTAGTTAGTTTGGCAACTAAGTTTGTTGAATGCTGAGCGTAATTGATTCCACTCAAATTTTTTTTCTATATTTTCTAAGTTTTTGTAACAGATTAAGAAAAAAGTCCGTATCTAGTCCCATTTGTCCAGCTTTTGCTCTGGTAGGGTGATGATGCCCATTGTAACATCTGTTATGAGTACAGTAAATCACAGAAAATGCAAACTAAAAAATGACAATCTGAATCTTCATGGCTTTGTGTGTGTTTCCAGAATGGGTTTCTTATTAACCTGGTCTTGCCATTTGCTAAGAAACTCAACCTAAGAAAAACAGGGAGTACGTCTCCCTATAGGGCATGTTTCTTCCTTTTTATATCTCCATATGCATGCCACAAATTGGTTTTTTAAGTGGTCTGCTTTGTGAAGCTATATAAGCAGGGACCGATAGGCTGCTGTTTTGGATAATTAAACAAAAGGGAGAGAAATGCCAATTCAGGATGACACAAAAACATGGATGGAGATAATATAGAGGGCAATTTTTTAACCTTCAGCCTAGAGGAGGCTATATTAAAAATAAACTAGAACAAAAATTGTGAGCAGAATTCTTACAGGAAAATTACAAAGCATGGGTCTTTTAAAATTTTTTTTATATTAGTGTAACATTTTTCCTCCTTCACTCCTTCTCCCCTTATTCAGTTTTTATAACTTTCAGTGAGTTTAAAATTAAACTATCTTCTAAAGTCTGAGAAAATGTCATTGCATTTGATCTACAAAGCATCCAGCATGCCTCAGAGTGCTGTATAAATAACACGGAGGTCTAATTCTGTGCTCAACCTCAAGAGGTGTCAGAAGGAGCAGAAAGATAATTTTAAAGTTATTTTTATTCTGTTTAGATTTTGCTTTGACTGAGAACAGATGGTGTGTTGTAACTATCTTTTCGAATGAGCCGAATGTCTACAGGTTTGAAAGTTTATGGTAAATCTCCTTGTTATACTCTGCATGAAGGAGAGCTATAGAAAGAACTGTGCAAGTACAGTGTAGTTTCTGCACTAGGTGAATCCTCTGCTGGGGTGTAAAAACATCTTCATTACACTGGAATGATATACGTGGGGCAACTATAAGAGGCCATGTAGTTCTTTAAAGACCCAGTAGCGCAGCTGGCCCTGTTCATCAAGACAAATAGGTGCCAGAGATGAGAAGTCACATGGAAGCCTGTTTTCCAGCTGGCAGATTTAAAAGACTTCCAGTCAGAAAAAGGGATTCATGCAGAGAGTAGCTTATTAGCCAGAGGACAGAAGAGACTAGCTGCCTGATTTGAACTGTTCTAGAAATTGTTTTCCTTTCCCCTTCTCTAGAGGGGATGGGATTGTTCTCTCTGTTAGCTTGATGGTTAATCAAAGTAATGTGTATTCCGTAGCTGAATTGCTCTGGTACTCATATCAGGCTTTGACCAGTGAACAACCACTGCACCACAAAGTCTTGAATCAATATGTTTTAACTCAAAGGAGATTAGTCACAGAGGCTGGTTTTCTTGGTTTGTTTCTCTCACTGAGTTTTCTTTACGGTCAACACAGAAACAAAGCCTCTTTCAGAAAGAGCTTAGAAAATATCTAAGTTAGGTTGGTTCAGTCATCCTTGAAGGACTTTCTTTTGTTTCTATGGAAGGTCATTAGATTACTTGTCACCTTCAGCAGAACTACATCCCTTTGGATACCTCTCTCCGTGTAAACTGCTCTAAGAAATGTGATGATAAATCTTTTGACAATATTAGAAGGTTCATTGAAGAAAAATTCTGTGCACTAAGATTAAGCCTTGCAAACTGCTGTCTGTATCTTTCTGTTCAAATTCATAGAAGTCTTCAATAATGTCTAAAGAAAAACAGAATTTAGACAAATCATTGTAGCATTCATTGTAGGATTATTCAATTAGCATTCATTGTAGGATCATGAATACAGAAGTATTTCAATATTCCAAACAGTTCACAACAGAGTTGTGCTGTGGG
>VZTA01021776.1:217-17352 GCA_013398855.1 Mohoua ochrocephala | reverse complement strand
GGGAAGACTAGTACTAAAATTGTTGGTTTTATTTCAGTGTCCCAGTGATAATAGAAAACTTGAAAACACATTTTAAAAGAAATAGATTTTGTTAGAGGCCTTGTTTGTTGGTTGGTTGGAAGAATTCAATTGTACAAGGCTGTTAAAATGAAAGATGAGGTATGACTCTTTCAGCTCACAAGCATTTGCTATAATCCTTTCTGTACTGAACATTTAAAAGAAGGAAATACATCATCAACTCTTATGTTTTATGTGGCAACTTGAATACATCTGTTTCTTTCTTTAGTAAAAAGTTCTACAGTAGGAATATGGCTATTTGCTATGCTGGATTTGACTAGCAGCTGATTGCTCTTATCATGTTTACCTCCAGCAGGAGACAATACTTAAAGTTTATGAGAAGTAGGAGGAAAGCAAAAGGACCTGGAGAATCAGCATCAGATTCTACATGACTTCATTCAATTTAGCGTAATTTCTTAGTTTAGAATTCTTCTCATCCGTGAACAAGACATAGTCCCAAAGCTAGATGCTACGATATTTGTCTCTCTCCATCTTTGCAGAAGTTCCTTTTCTGTGGATACCACACAATATTCCTAACATAAAGTCCTTCATGTGGGACTAGTTTTTTGTGCATGAATTGATATTAATCCTTGGTGACTTCAGCAGTTTTTTCCAGAGATCCATAAAAGGCAATGCATGACCATCTGAAATTCTGCAAGTTTTTTGCATGTTTGTATAATTGATTTCACTGGCATTCACTGCACGCAATTGCTAAAAATCTACAGTGTAGGCCTCTATGCATACTTCATTCTACTATATTTCTCCACTAGAGAACTGTACTTGAATACATGACCTTCATTCTTTTCACCCATTTCAACAGGAATCTGCCAGAGACATTAGTACTGATGTAAAATATATATTTAGCAGTTGAACCAAAGTTTTGTAAGAGGAAAAACTGTCTGTGAGACATTTTGTTTTGACTAAACTATTCTCAGATACCACCTGACAGATAGCAAAACCTTTCTACTTCCTGAATATGCTTTGGCAACATGCCTTTTGATTTTCTTCTTTCGTGATCACAAATATCTGCTGTTCTCTGTCTGTGTGGAGCTCAATTATTTCTCATCCCTCTGTCAATCTGTCTGCAAATGATTCTGTCTTTCCTCCCTATGATTGATCTTTCCTCCCTATGCTTGTTTCCTTCTAGTCTTCTCTTTTCTCTACTGGGTTTTTTTTGTGTGTGTGTGTGTTCCTCTGTTTTCTTTTCCTTTTTTTTTTTCTTTTCTTCTTGTTCTATCACTTCAGTCCAGCAAATTTGCTCTTGAACTGTTAGACTTGTAACTATCTCTTCCTCTGCCGTGCATTCATGGTAAATATCAAAGTCCAAAAGTCTGTGCTCTAGGTATTATTCTGCGCCCTTGTATCCTGTATATCTTTAAATGTCAATGTGTTCCACAATTCTTTTTACCTTCTGTTATGGTTTAACTCCAGACAGCAGCCAAGTACCAT
The DNA here is from genome assembly GCA_013398855.1 of Mohoua ochrocephala. Lineage (NCBI taxonomy): Eukaryota > Metazoa > Chordata > Aves > Passeriformes > Acanthizidae > Mohoua > Mohoua ochrocephala. Next base: position 15,846 of record VZTA01021776.1, on the reverse strand, counting down.
GCAGCCACTCCCACAACCAGCAGCATCAAGGAGAGAATTGAGTCAGAAGGGTAAAAGCCAGAAAAGTCATGGGTTGAGATAAAGACAGTTTAAAAGGGAAAACAAAAGCCATGCACACAAGCAAAACAAAACAAGGAATTAATTCACTGCTTCCCATGGGCAGGCAGGTGTTCAGCCATCCCCAGGAGAGCAGAGCCCCATCACATGTAATGATTACTGGGGAAGACAAATGCCTTCACTCTGACTGTGTCCCACTTCCTCCTTCTCAGTCCCACTTTATATACTGAGCATGATGTCATATGGAATATCCCTTTGGTCAATTGGGGTCAGCTGCCCAGGCTGTGTCTCCTCCCAGCCTCCCACACACCCCCAGTCTCCTCCCCAGCATGGCAGTATGAAAAGCAGGAAAGGCCTTGGCTCGGTGTAAGCCCTGCTCAATACTAGCAAAAACATCTCTTTATTATCAACCCTGTGATCGGCACAAATCAAAAACACAGCCCTGTACCACGCACTGGGAAGAAAATTTACTCTATCCCAGCCCAAACCAGCAAACCTTCATCTTTACTTCCTGAATCTTTACTTCGCTAAGATCTGCTATGTGATACCAAAAGTACAAGAAGTCTGTATGTGCTCTCTGAATAAAGACTCCCACACCACACTGCGTTTTTTACATTAATTTATTTCTATTGCTTTTTCTCCTTCCTTAGGTCACTGCCAGTATTGTCTGTGAGCATCACCACCTTTCCTTTCCAGCAGACACCTCTGAAGAGGAAAGATAACAATTGGAAAAACTATCCTCTAACTCCCTGTTTTAAGTACTTTTTACACAACTTCACATACAACTTCACATACATATAGCTACAGTGCTGTACTAAAGAAGAAATTTTTGTCTTAACTTGGTTGGTAGTCATTTCAAGGTTCAAATTCTAAGCCAAATCCTTTTTATATGAAAAATTTTAACTGCTTGTAGCCATATTATTCATCAAAATTACTGGAAAGAGTAGCCAGGCATATATTCAAACTTCATTAATGTAGCTGGTCAGGGGATCAACAAACATGTTTTGAATTAATTGGGAAATTAAAGGTATTTAGTAGTTTAATGTTTTGGATTGAAATATTTATGCAAATTCAAAGTGACAACAACAACCAAAAAAACAAACAAACAAAAGAAAGAGAGGATTTCTTCACCTAAAGTGTTCTAATCCAGTCATTTTGACATATAATCTGAGTGCAGTCACTGGAAGAGGTTTCACATAACAACTTTCAGGATTGCGTTCTTATTTTTCTGTATGAACATTTTAGTTTAAACATCTTAGCAAAGCTTAATTTAGCTTCAGAGCTTTAACCATCCTTTTTCTTTAATTTTAATTTCCTTGAAACATGACAGTTATGTCTCAAAATAAAACCAAAAGTCCAGCAACCATCAGCTTTTACCCACAATGCTAACTAACACACCGTCTGGTCATGGAAAACCTGCCATTCTCCTCTGTGTTACTTAAAATAGTTCTTTTAATATTGGCAGTGCTAATTAAAGAGCAAACTTTTAACAACGGTATGCAAAGGATCACAAAATTAAGTTCAATACAAATGAAATCTTTTGCATATAGATATATATGTGTATTCATATCTGCCTATATGTATATATATGTATCATAAGTGTGTATATATATATATGTGTGTATATATGTGTGTGTGTGTATATATATATATATGTACGTATGTAAGAGGCCTTTGTTTCCCTGTGGTGGATTTTGGACAGCTAGATTTCACAGACTTTAGCTAACACTTGACATCTATTACAAAATCAGTGTCCTAAATGTTAAGTAATTAAAGAGGGAAAAAGTGAAATTACCAAAAATATTGCATTTACTGAGTTTTGAGATTTTATCATTGTTTTTATTTCTTTAAACCAAATCTACATCTGAGATGTCATCCTTATCAAAGAGGAGGAATAGACTAATTGGGTAATAAAACCAGTTGTGTACATAGGGCTGGATCCTAAGCCTGTCACAATCAAAGTATGTTTCCATTGGTCTTCCACTTGCTCAAGTGTTACCAGGTATCCACAATACCGAAAGAAAGATAGCAGAATAAAAACAGAGAATGCTTTTTCTTTTTTTTTTCCCTGTTACTTAAGTGCAACATGTGACCTTAACAGGTGTAAAGCTTTACTGTGGAGGAGAAGATAGTACTTAAGTTGTCAGACACATTGCAATCTCAGCTACTCTTTTCCCTTCTAGTAGTTATAAAGATATTAATAAAATCTGAGAAAAAATGTGCACTTATGAAAAGAAAACTGTTCCAGCTGAAGACTACAGAATACAGTTATGAGGGATTATACTTTCCAATAACTCTCAGAAATACTGGAACTCAAGCATGACATAATTCAGGTAAGTTCTGCTTTTGAAAAGCTAGTTTTTAAGCATGTATTCTGTACATTACTAACACAATAATTTGAGGTGCTATCAGAAGTGCAAGACTGCATGTATCTTCTAATTAATTTGTTTTTACCTTGTCATTACTTTTTATTCTGATGGAAACTAAACAGAAACAGAAATCTCATTAACAGATTATTTATACAGAACGGTATTTTACATTTGATTTAATACCTATGAGGATCTATTCATTTCAGAAGCAATATACAAGGTCATAACTCACCTCATGGTTTGATTCATACCTCCTCTACCCATCAGTGTTTGTCTTGCCTGCTGGCTAGAACCAAGGTAGAAACCTTTGGAATAGAAGTATTTTTGGCAACTCGAAGAACTAATTTTCAGTAAGTATGCTTAGCAAAATCAGCAACAGCTTTCTGTAAGATGTTTAGATGGAAATTGTTCCTTCACACCAGAAGAATATGCTAAGTGAATAAGAAATCCCATTTCAGACTGGGTTTTTGCTAGCAACAGTGAATTCACACAGAGGGAGATTTCTTTTGGCATGAAAACCTGCAATAGTTTTAACTCTCCTCCCAAACACAGACACTCTCATCTTCTTTGCAATTACAGTGAACTTGGACTGTTTGTTCAGTAGCAAGAAAGTCTCTTAGCTCACGCTTAAGTGAAAGAGGACTGACATCACAGGTAAGATGGATTCTGATCCTCTAGATATAGTAGTCTCTGACAGTATGCTGAAAATCAGTGGCATTTAAATGTGATAGTACTCGTCTGAGTTGGTAAAGTAAGTTGTTATATCTTCAAGTCTAAAAAAAAAATTAAATCCCCAAATTAAAGTCATGAGAAATAAAACCACTTTTTACTGAGATTCTTCATGTCACTTTTCAAAAACCAAGTGTTTAAGGTTTTATTTCTGTCTTCAACTCCTTTGGCAGTATATTTTTTCCAACACTGTCATGTCCATTGGTCTTTTCTGTTCGAAGAGGGTACTCATCTTGACTACAGTCATGTGGTTTAGTACTCGTAATAAGATCCTGACAACAGAGCTTTTGAGCATGGAAATAGGGCAAAGAAATTTTTTTTCTGTTTCACAGGCAACTTGTCAAGCAAAAAAAAAAAGTTTAAAATTCTTACCTTTATATTTAATTTGGCTGGAGAGCCTTATCTGAGTTTCATTATCTGCCCTAGAGAAAGTCATCCCATAAAGTCAAAGCTCCAACTTCCTGCCTGATTTGATGCTAAAAAACCACCCTTATTTTCCTATGGTATTTGCTTAACATTTTTTGAAATGTTCTTTCTTCCACTGAGAGAGAAGGTCAGAGCTGAAATGTTGAGATGGATTTGTTGAAACTTTCATAGAGGAAATGTTGGTCTTGTGCAAGGTCAGAATCAGAATTTAATTTGCAAAGTCCTGGTGAACATAGGCAAAACTGTGAGTTCTGAAGGGAGGTTTAGGAAGGGTCTTATTGCTGAAATACAGAGGAACTTTAATCCTGTTTGCTTTGAGCAATGAGTCCATGGGCCTGATATTGACTTCATAATCTATCAAATGAAAAAAATCCAGTGCTGTAATTAAGGAAATGATACTGCAGCCCTACTAGCCTCTCTGTAGAAGCAAAGATTTGTAAGCAAGCTAACAAAAGATTAGTCCAAACAATAAAAGCAGAATACTAAAATTTCAAACTACATGGTAGGTCCTTAAATACAACTGCAGAAAACATCACTTCTTTATCATATCTTCACTACAGGGCAAATCACATCTGCGTCTAAAATCATGACATGCCTGGATAACCACATTCTTTCCCATATTATAAGAAAACAATTCCATACAATTAAGTATGATTAAGAAGCCTATCAGTAAATCTGACTTGATCATCAGTCTAATAGCATATTAAAATTGTTTACTGGGAGAAGCCCAGGAGAGAAAAATCAGGAAAAAAAGAAAAAAGTTAAAACTCTTGAAACTTCAAAGTAGTAATTAAGTTAGTTTCCTACAGACCAGAGTATCATGAACCTGATTCTCACAGGACATCTCAGTCAATTTATAAATTTGTTTGCTCTATCATCTCACAGGAACCATGATGCTTCTATCAGCATCTTGTTTTTGTATCAGCCTCTGTGAAAAGTAGTGAATTATTATTTGTAGTGAAGATTCCACACCACCTAATTGTGAGCTTTTGCATTGTAGAGTAACTGTGGACTGATTTGCGTATATTTGTATTAAAAAAGGGAATCCTGTTGCAAAGGAGTGTTCTGAGGTCATAAACTAGGTTCCTCTGGGAGATATTTTATTCTGTTACCTCTGTAAGACAGTAAACCTAAGCTAAGTCATGCTTTACCTAGTGGTACGCCATAATATATATATAGTCAGTATAAATACCTCTCCTAGCACTACGCCTTCATAAAATGAGAAGTGACATATGCCCTTCTGGATTGTCAATCCAGTTCTTTTCCATCAAATGCAACCATACCATGTAATACTTTTGATATAAAGATCTACTCTGTTCTGCTACTATTTGTATTTCGACTGTTGCTGATAGAACCTCACTACTAAAATGAAAAGAAACTTTTTTATTCTTTTCAGTACAAATTTATGGTAGAAAAAATATGAAAAAAGAGACTAGTACAGAGTAAGAGAAAAATATAACTCGTTTAAAACATTCACGGAGAATGAGACATGTTGAAAATATAATACTACATTTGAGGGGAAATTTTCTCCCTCATGTAATAAACTGTTGACAAGCAGTAACATTTATTGAGCAATCTGAGAGAGCATTCTCCTTACTGACATAGGGTTTTTTGCAGATAACTTTAGTGATCTAAAAAGCCAGTTAGTGTGTTCCTTGAGTGGCTGCAAAAGTTAGGCAAGGCAGAATTAGACTAATTTCTAATTAGAATTAGAAATTTTTGTGTTACTTTAAAACATCTCCCTTAGAATAAGCTTGCATGGAAAGTCTCACTCTTTATGAAAGAAATTCATGCTCCATCCATGGAAACTCTCAGGGATGGACAGAACTTTCAGCAACCTGATCCAGTTGAAGATGTTCCTGCTTATTGCAGGGAGAGTTGGACGAGATGACTTCTAAAGGCCCCTTCCAACAAAAACTATTTTTTGGTTCTATGACCACTCCCTCCTATAAGGAGACCCTAGTGGACTGCCCAAAACTAGAAACCCTATTTCCAAGCAGTTGTATACGGACTGATTGAATCCCATCATCATATATAGTGTGGCTTGTGGTGGACAGAGGAGAGGCAAACTACAACACATCTATCAGAATGTGTTGAGATTAGGCAGTGTGTATCACAACTGGTGTGTTCTGTTACATAAGAAACTACAGAAAGCAGAAATTTGTTCTTAACCCTTGGAGGTGAATTAATTACTCAGTGAGACCTATTTTCAATTTATTTCAATTTTTCCTTAGATATCAAAACCACAAAAAATTTGTCAGTAAGTGTTGCTGTAAACAATTGAGTCTTGCTCCAGTATACCTGAGCTGAAAGTCTCCTCCTTACATTTATATGATATGTGAAAGAAATTCTCTATAAGGTATGAGATGTCATATGATTCTCATCGAGGTATGAGGTGTCAGGGCCCTGAGAGTAACAAGAGGCCCCAGTGATCCTAATCAGCCTCCCCTGGAGACCCACACCCACACCCACATCCTTCCAAGCTCCCAGCTCACCCTGCCTACAAGGGACAGACTCTTGCCCTACCTCTGGGATCCTAAAATATTAATTTGTGTTGCTTGTTCCTCTGAAGTATTTGAGTAAAACACCTTAAAATGATAAGATTTGTGGCCAGACTGTTGTTGTTTCTATGATGCTTATACCCTTAGTCTACAGTAAGATGCACCATCCAGTAGTCTCCAAAAGACTGAGATTTAAAATCCACAGGAGCATTACTCTATTCTGAAATCTGTTCTGCACCAAATCCCTTGGATAGCAGTATAACATTTCACAGATTTTTTTTTTATTTATTTGCATCTCAGTATAGAATTACTCGGTAATGCAAGGTAGATATGAACACCTTTGATGAAAAGTCACTAAAATGTCCCTGGCTGGTTAATAATTACATTTGAAAAATTACATTTGAAAAAAGAGGCTAAATTTGGGATAGCATGGCAGCTGGCAAAGGCCCCAGGAGCTTCCCCTTTCATCTGGCTACCATTTTCACTCTGCAAGAGCATATGAGTGAGAGTGTGTGCTCCAGGGAACCATGTGGAATGAAATAATCCTCTACAGAAAAGGAGTGTAATGAGGCTAGCCACTGGGTAGTAAAATATCAGTGTCTGTCTGACAGTTTGGGAGTTCAGTTGCCTAGATATTTCACCAGTTGTGGACCTCCATGATGCCCAATAAATGGGGTTATGGAAGAATTCCCTTCTCTATTTCATTTTCTTGCCTAAAGACATTCCTGTCTCAGGTTAGATCTCTGCTTGCTTGTCAGTCCCTGCTGACTTCACTTGAAGCCACATAAAATGGTACAGGAAAGTAGCATCAGACTCAAGCAGAAATGACTAAATGCTTGACTTGATATCAGGCCATATGCACCCTGGTTCGAGGTACATTAGTGATCCCAAACAGTCCTGAAGCCTTTGACAATCTTTGACGCTGGAAAAAGTATCAGCACGTGGCCTGTGTCTATATCATTAACATTTCACAAGCTACAGCACAGAGCAGTCATGTGCAAAATAGCCTGATCAGTGGTAGTTCCTGAATGGTGCTGAGGAACTGTTCAGGAACATGTGATTTGGCCTGAATCAAAGCAATGCTAGGGATCATCCTAAGAGTTTCAAAGTGGCCATTAAAGAGCCTGCTGAAAGAGGTGCTCCTGGTCAGAAACAAGATGCTGAAGTGGTTCTGTCAGCTGTGTCTTTCATTTGCTGTAGCTAGTGAGCGAGCTAACAGGTGGGTATGGATTAACAGGAAGGGCAAACTTAACCCTCAAAATGGCACATGTCAACACACCTATTTCATGGCCATGGCCCAGAAATGTAGTTCTGCAGTGATTTCTGCCCAGATTTATACCCATGAGTATATGCTCACTTCTCAACATGGATCACTGTATCAGTATGTGTGTGAAGGATATTTGCTGGCACAGGTACCAGTATTTGGTAATTCAGGGGACTAAATTTTTTACACTTTATTGCTCTATTAATGAGAAGCCTACAAATAGCTTCATTTTCCCAGTCACAATTATAGAAGGAATCGTTGCCCTTTCTTCGACAAAGTAACGCAACAACTTACAGAACTTAACATTGCATTGCTGATTTTATTGTTGTACTTGAAATTTTACAGTAAAAATAAAAGTTTAATTTAACATAATTTAAATGTTACTGACATTAATCATTTCCAAGGTTCCCTTTCACACAGAAAATAACTCCCTAATTATTTGTTTTTCTTGTGTTGGCTTTTGCTTTTTCCTGAAGTCTGTCTATCCTTCCTAATTATAAACGTGTCTTCAATATCTTTTTGTTCACCTTTTATGCTCCTCTGTGATTGTTAAATCTCCACTGTAATGTATAAGTTTATGTGCTGTAGGGTGTATATGCCTTTACTTAAATTTTAAAAAAAAAGAAATTATAATGGAAAGACATTAAAGACATGGAATTGACAATACTTCCCATCCAGCATCTCCTTTGATGCGTTGATTAATTAAGGTGCAGAGATACTCCTCATACTGCAGTCTATACTATGTTCTCCTGTGTTGGTACATAGCGGACCATTTTGTGTAATATTCTCTCTGTTGCTATAGAAAAATGCTCTGTTCAATTTGCAGGAGCAAATATTATCTCTAAACCACAGCTCATCATGAAATAAGTAGCAGCTCTTCTAATGAATATCACTAAGTTCAAAAAGGAGAATCCAATTTCTATCTCTGTAGAGAGAACATGAATATATACACAGTGTTTGGCAACTCTAGGAGCTGGACATACTAACCAGGACAACACAGAGCCCAAGTTTCAACACAGATCTTTTAAGTTCATATTTCTTCATTGGCAGTTATGTAGCTCAGCTCTGGAATATACTTGTATTACACTTGAAAATTCAACTCCTCTACTACTATTAATAAAGGATACAGCTGAACTTGAATATATCCAACTTTAATATTTTGCAATCAACCTGATCCTTAATGTTCATGAGTCTAAATGTATAAAAGATGCATTTATTAACATATTTATTTTGCATATTTTGTGAGATCATGTGTAGTTTCTGACATACTGTGTGGAGTGGAAAGGGAAATTATCAGTGAAATGTTGTCCCTCTTTGGCCTATCACTCAAGTTTTTATTTTTGCATCCCCTACTTCATGTTAGGAACTATATCACTGTTTCTATCTTTGAGTTAAAAGCCCTTTCCTACATGGAAAGTACTAAATGAACCCTTAAAAGTCCTGAACACTTACAGTTAAAAAATCCACAACACCTCTTCAACATCAGCCTTTTTTCTCTGCTGTGACAGATGGCATGCGTTTCTGTTTGGATCAGAAAAAATGTCATGTTAAGAAATATTTCCAGGTAACTTTTATTTATGTTATTTGAAAACAAGCCGCAGTTAACCTGATCAGAAGATTTATACCAAAAAAGCATTACTGCCAACAGTTCACTACCCCAAACCTTGCTAATTCAAAACACTAAATTTCTTTTTGCCAAACAGCAGCATCAATGAAGAGGCTAATAAGAGATAAATTCTTTCCTTTAATGAACAGTTTTAAGACAAATCAGTCGTTGTCAGATCTTGCATGCTGTGGGTCAGCTGTGAGGATGCTGAACTGCAGTCCAAAACCACTCACAGCATTCTGCTGGTTTTTGTTTGTATGTAGACTGCAAACAACTGACAGGATGGCAAACTATGTTCAAATAAACCAAAATGAATGTCTCCAAAAACTGGCATGCACATTAACCCAAAACAGCTGGCTGTCCAAATGAGTGCTAATTCAGTTTTCATTATCACTCTCTTATTTTGTTTACTGAAACATTCTTTAGAATGTTTTTACAGAACCACAGGGGAGATGCAGGAGTTATATATCGGGGAAAATTCTATTACCATACCCAGTCCACTCTATTATACTGTTCCCTCCAGGAAAACAACAAAGTATTTTGCTAGTTAATAATTTTCTTCTCTTTTGCAGTAGGAATTACATGCTTATCTGAAGAAAGAGGATTAAATTGTAAGTTTCATTTTTTTTTTATAAAAACCTGTCTCAATCCTGCTGGTGACAAATGTTCTGCTATCCTGGAGGAAGGAAATCAGTGTGAAACCATTATCATGCAGTTTTTTGATTACCTAAATATCAAAGATGTTGTTCTTGTCATCTATAGCTTTATTTTGTAAACACCAGTAAGTGACAGAGTTGAATATCAACAGATAGAATGGCGCCTGCCTGTCAGATAAGATTGAAATGTAAACTTAGCACCACAGGGCATGAAGGGAGGCTTTGTTGCGCCCAGTTTAATTTTTTTGGTGCCAATGCAAAGACCAGTGACAAACGCTTGAGGCTAAATAGCCTTTCCACAAAGCCATGCACAGGACTGTGTTTGGACAAGATATAACCTCTAGAAGGATTGGAGATTGTTCTTCCTGTAAGTATTTTGTTCATATGTCCCTCATTTTGTTAATATATCTATGTAAGATTGCACACCTTGAAGACCTGTATTCTTTGGGACATCACTCTCAGGAGAGCGAGTAATACGCAGCAAAGAAGCTTATTCCAAACCAATTCAGATTTCTTTCTTCTTCCTTCCAGAAGGACAAATAGATAGGTCTATGGAGTGCATAATTTTTGTAAAAAGCAATTTTTTCTCAGAAAAAGGAACAACAGAATAATGAAAGAAAAAACAATACATCACCAATGATGCTACTTCCAAATCAGTAAAATATATAAGTATGTGCTCAATATCATCTCTGTTCAGAAATTTGCCCTCACCTACATACTTGTCCTGAAAGAAGTGTAGTTCTGTCTAATCATTCATCTGTTTATTCTTAGTTAAGGATCAGTCACTGAACTGGCATTTCAGGGACAGACAGAATTAAGATAATTATCTGGAGAAAAAAAGAGGACTCTAAAGAGAGAACCTATTCAAATATCTCTGCATAATACTGGTGCAGAACATTACTGAGAAAATTCCTTGCACTGGCCAAGACTCATTTCAGCATGACAAGTAATAAACATTGTATAATATTTGAGTTCTAACCTTCTGTTAAAGCCCCCCTCTAATTACCTAGATATGTCAGGTGGTAAGTCTTGCCACTCTGAATAAATCTGACATCAACAGATTTCTCCTCCTAATTTTTATTTTAATAAGTAAGCCATACGGCAGCTGTGAAGTTACTGATAATGAATGTTAGGAAATAGGATTACTCAAGTGAGTTAAATCCTTCTGCCTTTTCATTGTCTGCTATATAATACTCGAAAGTCATGTCCTGAATAGTCACAGAACAAATAACTGGAACCTACGTACTTGATCCTTATGCCTCTAGCTCAGTCAGTAAACAAGGCTCAGTCCATGAGAAAGCCTGGGATGACCACAGTATCTACATGTGTTTATCTGCATTGTTTTGTTCAGAAACTCTCCAGCAGGTTGTGGGTGTTTGGATAGATGCATGTTTGTGTGTGTAAGATTACTTTATGAAGAGTAGGCTGATCTTGTTTTGACTCGATGTGGGCTATTTTTTAGACTCTAGTCACAAATAGTTTGGCACCTAAAAATCCAGGAGACATTTATGCTTACAGTCCTGCGGAGCTCTTGAGTTACCATGGGGCTAATTTATACTCTTCCCGAACTGCCAAGCTGCCTTACCTGTTCCTCTAGCATGCTTTCCCCTGCAAGAGATATGCTGCTATCGGCCTTTTCTTCTCAAGCCTGTGTGACAATCACACTGGACTGGATCTACTATAACTTCAAATTTGACTACCAGGACAAATAAATCTACAAGGTATCAGGGAAATTCTTTCCAATGAAGCCAGTAACCTTTTTTGCCTGTTAAATTCAGCTGGATTAAGTTATCCTTTTATCAATAAAGAGATCAGAGAAATATGATGCAAAGTATGCACTCATACCAGTAACTAAGAGTAGATCAGACATACAACAAATTACATTGGATTCAGTTTCACAGCAAGGCCTGTGTTAATTATGTATTTATTATAAGGAATGCAGCTCAGTCTGAGAAACTTCTGCCTTAATAAAGTGATCTTTGTCATTAAATCACACCATGTCTTGTTTAAAAACTTGTAGAAAATAAAGACACCATATAATAAATAGCTTAAAACCACCTTAAAGGCTGATTAAACCTAGTATTTGTAAGTGTATAGGGATCAGTAAGTGGAGCTGTTTTTACTGGGATTCCACACATGGAAATTTTTACTAAGTGTCTATATTAGACAGTGATATGAACTGTATGCTAGACATACTTAGGAGTGGAATTGCACTAATAACTAATGAGGAGGACAAGCGATCAGTTACCTGAGTCACTCTGAAACCAAATGGTCACAAGCTACCAAAATGTATTTTAACACACTTCATTATGGGTAGTAGCAAAGGAAACAAATAGCTAGAACTATACCTGCAGAAGAGGACACTCCCTCAGAAAGTACTTGAAATAAATTATTCAGAAAGCTACTTGAAATCATCAGAGAACCTCCTTAATGTGACCTTTTAATCCCATACTGGAGCAAAAAGGCTAACACTGTCCATGTGAGAGAAGACTGTCAAGCTAAAGTAAGGACATAATTCTGACTTAGTAAGCAAGAAACAGATAGACTTCTGACAGGATATGTCTACTGCCAGCGTCTACATCTAGACAAATATGAAAATACTGAAGATAGTTCAAAGAATGGACATAAAAGGGCTCTGGGAGTCAGAAAAACAGTCTTATTAACTGAGGCTTAAAGAATTCAATCAATTTAGCACATCTGCAGAGAAGGTTAAAGGTGATTTAATCAGAGTACAGATCCTCATTCAGGTAAAAGAGATCTGACAGTGGGAGTGCTCAGTATTGTAGACAAAGACGCAAGAATCTTCAATGCTTGAAAGATGAACTTGGATGAATTTAAGCTTGGGAAATTAATTTTAAAGCACTAAGAGTAATTTACGTAAGAATAGATGTCATAGACACACCAGCATATGGACTTTTTGAGGGCCAGTCTAAATGTTGCGCTTAAATCCATGCAGCTTCTAGAAAAACTGAGAAAGAGAACAGGCTTGTGGCTGTTTTTCCATTTCTGGGTTTCAAATTTCAGACTTATTGCTAATTCAGGAAAGGGAAGGGAGTTTATTTTGTAAGAGACATAAACCAGAAAATGCAGCACTTTGGAAAGTGATTTGATTTCCAATGCTGCTGTGGCTTATGATTGACTGGCACAGGCTTGTATCTAAGAAGATGGGAGCTTTACCTGTTGCTGAAAAATTTATCCTCTGTACGGACCGTTGTGCTGAAGAGGGTATGAAATCTTCCTCTGACCATTCTATCAGTCAGGGCTGCTGTTTTCTGTCCTTCCATTCAGTTTTGTTGAAATCTGCAAAAGTTTTAATTGGTTATTTTTGAAGGTTAGGACACAGTAAAAGTGATAGTAGGAGAAAGAATTGGAACAAAAAATTTTCATTATTTTAGAGACAATGTGACAACAATCTAGGAAAAGTTTTTGGCTTTCCTGTTCCTTTCTCAAACCAAGAGTATTAAAAACTCTCTAAAGTCTTTTAGTGACTTCCCTGCTGATTTAATTTCTGAAATGTGAGAGTAATGGGAAACTTTATAAAAGGTTAAGGTAGATAATTGCCACCTTTCTCTTTGTTCATAAAAGTAGACATATTCTCTGAGCAAACAAACTTTCCATAAAGGGAATCATTTTCCCTTTCTCCAAATCACATTTATCAAAGTCCTCATTATTATTACTATGTCTTCACTTTATGGGTCCTTTATTCACATAGCAAAATGACAGATTTGGAGCTTACAATAAATTTGTCCCCAGTTTTAACGCCGTGCTGACTGAACATTTCAGCAGTGTCAGCTGCAGTAGGTTGAATAATTTTTTAAGAACTAGTTACCCTATTTAGTTATGTAAAACCCAAATAAATGTTAAATGTCTGCAACAGACACTAGCGAGGAAAGTAAATTTGCAGACACACTGCTAGTGAAACTAATTACTGCTGATGTGAAAATAAGTGGCCTTTTCCAAGAACTGAAGATTATCTAAATAGTCTTGCTGTTAATTTTTATTGATTCAAATTGTACCCCAAACCAACACTTAGCTAGAAATTGAGTTTTCTGTGCAAGAGCAGACATCTCACCTGATGAATGCTGAAAGTATTACCATTTTGGTTTTGAAATTCTTCCAAAAGATAGTTAATTAACATTACATCCATTGGCATAATGTTGCTTTCTGTCATATGGCTTGCTTGCAGTACTCTAACAGCAAAAGTCTACCCCAACTGAGCGTATTCAACTTCTGCCTTTTAGCATATGAGTGTTTGCCAACTCTTTGGTTGAGCCATTTACTGCGAGTTTTTTACATGGGGTGGCTAGTCACGTGAGTCTCATGGCATTGTTCCTGCTTAGTAACTCAATGAATTTTTCAGAAGGTGGTTGTATTACGGATTTTTAGTACAGGAGATTCATAAGAAAAACTATGTTTTTCCAAATCAATGAAATTTTTAGAATCATATGGCTATGTATTCAAGGAATGCCTAAGAATGCCAGGAATATAATACATGCTGAGTTTTAATTCACAGATGTACACGTATATTATGATTATCTTGTTCATACATCTTAAGCATAGTAAATGCCACGATTTATTTCTCAGTAAAATATGAATTTGAAAAGCTTTTTTAATTTATACAGTGCTAGGCAAAATTCTTTATGCTTTACCTAGAAACAAGATTTTGGAGATGCCTAGCTGAAATCCTCTTGGTTTTTCTTTGCAGGGGCAAGAAGTTGTTAAAGAATGAATGACATTCTTATTTTTGTACTGCATTTCCAGTTCTTTTTTTTCTCTCAACTATGAAAACCAATTCTAAATTTCAAATGTTGGAGCTGTGCAGATCTACACTAACCATTGTCCACAGGTCTAAGTTCCTTAGAAATATTAGAGGGACAATGTGAAATTTCCTGATAAAAAAAAAAACCTGCTTCCAGTGAAAATAAACATTGTACTAGTGCCAAGAGTATATTGAAATAATTAAAGGAAGCATTTTAAAAGAGCTTGGACTCAGCAAAGATGAAGAGCATTTTTTCCTGAAAATTCAAGGCAAATCATACTAAAAGGACTGAGAAAGAATATAATATACATTTAGTATCATGGGGTTTTTTAAAATCTTGATTTGTAAGCCAGAAATGATAAGAGTGGCTTATGAAATACATGCATATTTTCCCCTTAAAAATATTTATTTTACTCCAGTGCATCTTGAAACATATCCTTGGGAATTGAAATTGACCCAATAGACCACCAAGCCTTCAAAAAATAAATGCAAAGCTAAGATGTTTCAGTCTATATTAATGTGTTCTACTGCTGCTCTCAAATAATCAACAGGTTGATGCAAACTATTATTGCAAGACAAATATATACATATGTGGATACCTTTTTCCAAAAAGATGAATCAAGGAAAAATACATCTACCTAACTGAATAAAAATAAGAGCAAATTTAGTCTACAGTATTAAGATTCTGATTTGCTAGCATTTTACATCAGTTTTATATAGGTCAAAATAATGAGTCATAGTCAAAGGATATTGGACTCAATGCATATTTAGTTAGGATGCTGTAGCGGGTTGAGGTTGGTTATGCACCAAGCACCAACAAACTATTCACTTACTTACCTCTGCTATGAGTAAGCAGAGAAGGGGAAACTAAAAATTCACTTTTTGTGAGGTGAAATAAGGATTATTGAGGAAAAAATGGAAGAACTTCAAGGCAAAACAGGCTCAGACTTAACAGTATTAAGAGGATTTATTACTAACAGAAGTAAAAGTGAAAAAAAAGAAATTATTGGGGAATTAAAGCAAGCTTCCAGAACAAACCCTTATTCCCACTACCTCCCTCCTTCCAACCTACCAATCCGCACAAGGGAAACAAAACATGAGGTTTGGTGAGTGTAGTCATTTCTTGAGGGTCTTTCTTTAAGGAAAAGAGTTCCTTCTGATGTGCCGTGGGACTCTCTCCACAGAAGACAGTTCTCTGTGGACTTCTCTAGTGTGGTTCTGAACCTTCACAAGCAACAGCCCCGCCCGAATCTCTTGCAGTG
>VZTA01021771.1:111505-123729 GCA_013398855.1 Mohoua ochrocephala | reverse complement strand
AATGACTTCCTAAACCTTCTTTTTTGCATTTATACAGACAGCATGCTTTCTTCTGAATGCTTACACGATGCTATGATTAACTAAGTGGGATGTTTAAAGTTGATTCATTAAAGACAGCTGAACCTGTATACAGACATAATAAAAATTAAAAGGATGTAATTGACCTTAAAACAATTTTCCTGTCATGTAAATTTGGATTTGACAAGTAATCTTATCTCATTGCATGTATTCATATTCTGTATATTCTCTTCTACTGACCCAAGTCAGCATCTTTTCTTCAATTACATATTACTTTATTAATCTTCACTGCTCCAAATATTAGTATTTGTATATCACTCTGAATATACTGAACTCTCAACAGACAAGAAGAAAGAAAGAAGAAGCTGTATGGTACAATCCAAAGGGAGTTTTACAGGAACCACTGGAAGACCACTGAGGTAACATAAGAACAAGAAAACTGCTAAATCTTGAAGGAACTCAGGTGCCAATGGTTCACATGCTGACAAAGCAGGAGACAAATCAAGAAAGATGAAGACAGTCAAAAGGTCTTAAAAAATAAATAAGATTAAGTTCCTTTGAGAATTTTCACCATTGTCAAGTAGCCAAGAAGTCATTGCTGATTTTGGAAAAGAGAGTCACCAAAAGCAGGTACTGCAGTATATTGGAAAGTAATGAAGTAGAAGCAGTTGGAATAAAAAACTCTTTTAATGCAGTAGGCATTGGGAAAGAATACAGTCTTAAAAGTTGAAGGCAACCAACACAAACCCTAAAGCATCCCAGGGAATAAAGAATGTCTGACCCATTACTGCAATAATACTCCTGTTCTGTTCAGAAAAGCTGGGGGCTTTTTTTTGAGTGGGGAATGAGGGAGAGAACAAGAGATCACTCTTCACTCTGCCACCACATAGGTCTTGCCTTAAATTGGGATTTTTACACAAACACTATGATAATTTGGCTTCTAAAAATATACCCATACTCATATATATATGTGTGTGTACATACACACGTTGAAATTACTTGGATGACATTTCTACAGTCAAGTTTGGGGCCAGTACTGCAACTTTTCTTTCGGACAACACTTATTAGGAACAAGTTTAACACCTTGAAAGGCAATAGAATTGTCATCAAATTCAGAGTAAATTTGAAAGCCCTTTCTTCTTTCAGTGGGAATAACCTAACCAGTAACATTTTATATGCCTTTAGCCCAGCGGGTTTAGACTTACGATCTGTAAAATAAAATCCCAGAGAGTTTGATTAAAGCCTACTGCCTAAATTTTAATCTATTTTTTTACTATCAGCAATATATAAGAAAATACAGTTCCCAAAGTTTGGTGGCTCCAATTCTGGTTTCTTTTACCAATTCAAAATGCAGACACAGGGTTTGCTAATCAAGAGAACAGTGGTCTATACCTAAGTAGCAACAAAGCAGCTATTGTAAAGCACTCTGCTTCCTGCAACATGATATTTGCATTAAGGCACCTTCTGCCACTCTGAACTATTATCAGACATTACACTAATAGCACTTTGTATGGCTGATCTTGAATTAAATTAGTAATGTAGAAATATCACTTAGAATCTGAAAGGGGTGGGGAAATGGTTTTCCTGTTCTTTGGATGCACATTTTTAAAATATCTTTCTGGAAATAACGAGGAGAGGATGATATAGAGAGAGCAGCCCAACTCTCTTCTTAGGGACCATGTTGAATGCCTGGGGCAGGAGTATAACATTAAATGCTTTCTAACTTCTTTGTGCTCATAGACGTTGGCAAGTCAGTCACCAGGATAACATGATATGCCTCCCTTGCTCTCTGTCTCCCCCTCCATTCCCCTGTCCTTGGGCAGGCGGGTCTGCATCAGTGTGGCAGGTGAATGCACCACTATCAGTGCTGGGAGTAGACTGCTGGGGTCATTGATGCTCCCACAACTACCAGAACCTGTCTGCAAAAATCACAGTGCTAACAGATGGACAGCTTTCTACAGTATTCATAATTTCTTGGTTTCTGGATACTAAGTAAATTATAACAGTACTGTCACTGTCAAAAGTGTAGTTAGTCGGTGCTTTATGGTGAGTCATCACTATTATTTTTCATGATGAGTCAAGTCAGGCAAAAGTATAAATTACAAAGACAGTGGAGGATTTAAAAGCAAGGCGGGTAATAAATGGTTATTATATTTGCCTGAGTACAATACAGAATTTATAATCAGAACAATTAGCTCTGTCTTCTCCACTAAAATGTTGCTTCCCTCTTTTTCCTGGCCTTCTCCTATTTCACTGTTCCCAAGCTCACAAATATTGATGTAATGTGTGGTTTTGGCTCCCACAGTAAAAACTCTTAGGAGGAAAAAGAAAAGGGTTAGCCCCACACAGCATCTCCTGCACCAGTACAACACCAGAACAAGTGAGCTTAGCTCAAAGACAGGACAAAAATGGTTACATCTTGGAAAAAGGTAAAAGGACTTCATTCTGCAGTAGAATCCAGCCTGGGTAATTTAGGTGGCTTATCTTATACCACATCGAGCAAAAATGAAGGATCATGTCCCAGAATACAATCAGGCACATGGACAAGAAAGCAGTTGGGAATAGTCAGCATGGATTCATTCACCAAGGGGAAGTCATGTTTGACCAACCTATGATGAAATGACTGGCTGGGTAGATGAAGAGACAAAGGTGGATATCATTCACCTTGCCTTCAGTAAGGCTTTCAGCACTATCCCTTAAGATCCTCCTAGAGAAGCTGATGTAGTATAGGCTGGATGAGCAGACTGTGAGGTGCATTGAGAACTGGTTGCATGGCTGGGCCCAGAGGGTGGTGCTCAGTGGCACAGAGAACAGCTGGAGGCCGGTAACTAGCAGTGTACCTCCTGAGACAATACTGTGTCCAGGCCTGTTTAACATCTTCATTAATGATCTGGATGACGTGGCAGAGTACATCCTCTGCAGGTTTACTGATGACAGAAGAGTGGGAAGGAGTGGCTGATACACCCAAAGGTGACATGGCCATCCAGAGGGACTTCAACAGGCTAGAGAAATGAGCTGACTGTAACTCATTAAGTTCAACAAGGAGAAGTCCCAAGTCCTGCACAGGGGAAAGAACAACCCCAGGCATCAATGTACCCTGTGGGTCACCCAGCTGGAAAGCAACTTGGCAGAAAAGGACCTGAGGTGCTGTTGCACAATAGATGGAGCACAAGCCAGCTCCATGTCCTTGCAGCAAAGTAGGCCAGTAGTATCCTGGGCTGCAGGTCCAAGGAGTGAACCTGCCCCTCTACTCAGCCCTGGTGAAGCCTCACCTGGAGTGCTGTGTCCCGTTCTGGGTTCCTCAGCACAAGAGAGACATGGACATCCTGTAGACAGTCCAGTGAAGGGACTGGAGTATGTGATACGTGAGGGGAGCCTGAGGGACCTACGACTGTTTAGCTGGAGAAGGTTAAGGGGGATCTTACACATGTAAATCCCTGAAGGGAAGGCACAGAGAGGACAGAGTCAGGTTCTTTCCAGTGGTGCCCAGTGAAAAATTGGGAGGTAATGGGCACAAACTGAAACAGAGGAGGCTCTCTGTGAATATCAGGAAACAGTGTTTTATAGTGAGGGTCACTGAGCACTGGCACAGGTTGCTCACAGCAGTCGTGAAGTCTCTATCCTTGGAGATACTGAAAAGCCACCTAGACATGGTCCTGGGCAGCCTGGACTAGGCGGCCCTGCTTCAGCACAGGGTGGACCAGATGACCTTCAGAAGTCCCTTCCAACCTCCAAATAACTCCATGATTCTGTGAAAACAGAATCCAGGTAAATGAAGTCATGGAGTTACGTGTCCAGCCTTGAACTGCAAAAGCATCCAGCAGAGACTGCTTTGTCAGAAATCCAGTTCCCCCAATGCTAACAGAAGAACATTATTCCAGAAGAAGTATAACTTTATATAAAGAGACAGTTACGAGAAGCAGGGTAGGAAAGTTCCGTGAATTTGGACGGAAGAATCAGAAATTTATTTTAAATCAGCATTTAAATATAACAAAACCAATAAACCGTTCTTGTAAATGTAAACTGGAAACTGCTATATATAGTTCAAGGCCTGCATGTTTCTTTAAAGTCCTTACATACAGATTTGTTAAGCACATCACTTCGCACTGCTGTGCCCTTAGCTCTGGTTTCACCAGCTCACGATATGCCCTCCAGACGGCACGGCTTCTGTGCTTTAAGGAAAACATGTAGTTATACATTTAATGGCATTAGCTGCAAAGGTACACAAAATAAACCAGCAAAGGACTATTTTTTTTCTCTGCAATAACAGGTTCCTGTTTAAACATCGTTCAGCTGCCTGAAGCCAGGGATCCCTGTTCACTAGAAGCAGGAAATTTTTTGCAAAGTTTACACCAGTTACTTTATTTATAAAATTATTTGGTAAACAGGAACTGCAGTGAGGGATACTTTCTGAGGTTTATCCAGGTATCTTAACCACTTTTAAAGCATGAAGAGAAAGAAACATCAGAGAATAGGTTAAGTGTAAAAGTGCAGAAAGAATGAAATCTGGCAATCCTCAGTGCTTATTCTCCACACATCCCAAATGCTTCACCAGTGAAAAAGAGAAATTTTCTGCAAGCTATTTTTGAAAAATTTCTGCTAAGCATGAAATGTGGGGAAAACAAGCTCCAGGCAAATGTAACCAGAATCAAAATGTACAATATAGTCCAGAATGGTCACATTTTTAAGCATACTCTTTCTTTTCCTCTTCTGAAAAGTGTTCTGCTTCCTTGTAACAGAGCAGTCTCAAGCAACCCATCTATGGACTTTTAGCATCACAGCTGAAATGCTTTATTGCTTTTTCATAATGAAACTTAAAGCTTCAACATCTCCAGACACTCTAGGGAAAGGGAGTCAGTGCATCAAGTCAGAGACAAGGAGCTTAAAACTTGGAAGTCACACCCAAAGAGCTCTCAGCTTCATAATATTTTTTTGTCACTGTCAGAGGATGAGGGGGTGGGGGGAAATGAGCAAGTGCTAAATGGAGGAAAAACCCTAAATGCATCACAAGTGCACACTAATTGCTTTTGTCTAATTTTTCTTTTCCTCGGCATATTAATTTGCTATTTCAGTTTTTGTCTTACTTCTAAGCTGCCTGAATATAGGAAAAAGAAAAAAAAAACAACCCCCAAAAAAACCAGCCTTGAGTGGAAAATTGAACAAAATGGAATCCAAAGCACTTCCCCTCTCTTTCTGTGGTTTGGGTATTGCTCAGGCTAGGAGCACCAAAAAGCCTCCATCACTTAGAGGCTAATCACCATCTGTACGAAACAGCAGATAGTTCACAACCGGGGAAAAACCAAATCCATTCCAAGAGTTAGCTACTCGTGCAAAGCTGAGTCACGCTGGTGAAGCCAGCACAGGAACTTGAGCCATTTCCAGCCATGTTCTACCTCCCGGAGACAACGAGAGGCCCCAGGACCTTTGCAGATGTCACTGCAGGACCTGTCAGCCCTTCTCTACGCTGCCAACAGGGCACGGGGAATGTCTGGATATGCCATTCCCCCATCTTGAAACAGTGCCATGCACTGACCCTTCTGATAATGCCAAGGGCAAAATTTAAAATACAATGCCTCTGAGACTGGGATTCAGCTCACAGAGGAAAGTACTTAAAGTAGACTTCTGCAAATGTGTTTGGACTCCCAGCATCTTCCTTCAGTATATACCCATCAGTGCATACTGTTAACAACATCAACACGCAAGTGGAATGCACAGGAAATTTCAAAACATACCCAAACCCAGGAGATTATTGCAGATCTAAAGGATAAAAACCAGAAACATTTCCAAACACAAAGCCATTCCTTTCATGTCCCTGTGGTTTATTAAAGGGAGAAGTCAAGCAAGAGTGTCTCCCTTCAAGGGAACATCAACACAGACTATATATAGACATTTACTCAAAATAGATTTTTGCAAAGGAAAAAAATTGAGGATAGCTGTGCTACAGAGTATTCCTACAGAGTGAACCAGAAAGACTAATCTATCCAGGCTATAAATAAGGAAATGTTTGCTTAGCAAGAGCTGAAACCTGGGGAATCCACCTCAAGTTTGGAACTCTGAAGGTAGTTGCTGACCCCATGATCCTAGGAGACTGCCAACACAGGAGTAGCAAGATGATTTCACCAAACTGAAGAAGTAAGAAAGACAGTGAAAGAAAAGCAGCAGAAAGACCAGAAAATGCTTGTGTAACTTTTAGGTGAGGAGCCCTTTGGAAAAAAAACAAACCAGACTGAGGCAGAAGAGCATCTGAAAGAGGCTTGAGGCTATCAGTTAAGAAACCATCTCCTGATGGCCACTGAGATGGAACTGCAGTAAATTGGATTTTGTAAACATGCAAGACAGCAGCAGAGAAATACCTCCACTAGCATCCATAAGCTTTCTGCATTTATATAAAGCTCAAGACCCTGAACTTTGGACAGACCAAGAGTCAATAATAAAATTGATGTTAGATTATTTAAATAAGGAAAAAAAAAAACAAAAACAACTTTTAGGATAATTATTCCCAGCTTTAGGAATATCTCTCTTTGTCTCTAATATTTGAAAAGGCAGAATACTGGAGTGCCCAAACCCAAAGACTAAAGGTTTTAAACTCTTTTGGGAAAAGGCTCTTCTTATTTCTTCCTGATGTGGCTTGGGGGAGGTTAAGCAGTTCTCACATTCCCTGAAGTTTTTGTAGTCCCTGAAGAAAAGTCTCAACAACAACTCTGAAAAAATCTGAGTGGCAAGAAAGGAAGCAAACTATGTCCAAGTCCAGAGGAATTAACACTATCTCTGAAACATACTGCAAAACTCCGGCAATGCATTCTGTCTGCCAAGCCCAGAGTGAACATTAAAAGTTAGTTCCCTAAAATCAATTAGAAGCAGATAATCTCCATGATGAGCACAGAGCTGACTGATGTCAGAAGCAGCAGGACTGAAATAAACTGCTAAAAGCAATATGCCTTTCAGGACTGGTTGCAGTATTCAACTTGAAATCCTGACACACTGTAAGAATTGGGCTTCCAGTAAAACTGGGCCACCTCCCTTTAAAAACAGCAGCTGTGCAAGAGGATTCAAAGGTGAAAAGAATTAGTTTATCCTTTAAGCTGGTTCCACATAAATCATGTGCCAATAAACTTTACATCCCCAACCAAGTCACAGGATATGCTACATTCAGAACTATGGATAGGAAATAAGGTAATCAGAGGTCTCTAAGAAAACAATATAAATGAGAAGAAAACAATATATTTTAGCCACATTTGAAGCACAGTTGCTCCAATAGAATATTTGGCTTCACTAACCTATAAAAAAATCCTAACCATCTCAAAATAATATATCCAAGGAAAATCGGCATATATAAATATTTAGTTTTTTTCAAAATCTATCCAAATTTACAGAATATCAAGAAAACCACAGACAGCTGCATAAAGATTTTTTTGTTGTTGTTAAAAAATATATTAAGCTGTATCCTCTGCTTTTCAGTCCAAGTGAACTTTTAAGTCTGACCAAAAAAGTGGAAATCAGAGAAAAAAAACTTTAATTTTTTGTAACAAAAATACAGTCAGGGACTAACTTTAATGAAATGCCATTCATGTTTTGTTTAGGTCTTTTTTAATATAATACTTTTTTTTAAATTAACCCATAAAGGGTTTAATTAATTAAAGGGATTAATTTGAACAAAATTAAGTACTTCTGTTCAGAAAAGCTAAAACATCAGGCTGATCCATAATCATGTTTAATTCAGTCGTTGAACTGAAAAGACCAATTATTTTATTCACCATCATGCAATGAGATGAAAAGCTACAGGATGTAAAAAGGTAAGAAGGAATAAGAAGAATTTTCAATATGAAAAAAGATTAATAGATAATAAGCAGCTTATCATTCTCCAACAAAATTTTGTGGTGTAATTCTTAAACTGGAAGAGAAGTATAAAGTAACAATACAAGAATATTTGCAGACAGCACAAAATTTTGATGACTTAGTTCCCCCCCTTGATCTCCAAGGCACTTCAAAGTGAGCCAAGCAATGTATTAAGTACAGAGTACAGTGACTTGAAAAATTTCAGTACTAGTAAAAACAAAGAAATACATTCCACAGAAGCATAGATGAAATATTTATGAATTACAGACGGCTCCAAAATAACAGAAGAAGGATCTTAGTATCAATATAGGGCACATAAAAATGCACAATATGCCACTGCAGAAAACAGACAAAACATGGGATCCATAAGGAACGTAAACGAGTGTTAATTTATGAAATAATCCCAAATGTCTGTGACTTGGGCTTCCCTGAGTGTCCAGCATGTCGCTTCACTTACAAGATGATGCCGCAGAATAACAACCAGGACAACAGCAAGAATAGGTAAGAGCATAGAAGAATGTTGACAAAGATTATTTACCTTGGAAAATAGTCAAATCAAATGGAGGTAATAAAAAATATAAAATAACAAACCCAGATAGTTTATAAATTTCTACTGCCTTTGCATTGTAACACCAGGTGAGAAAACTTTCTTAAAGCCCAGCACTTTAAAAGTTCTCCAAGGAAGTATTTTTTTCACAGAAAAAATAATCAAGACTCTATAGTCTATATGGTCTAAAGCATTACTAAAACCAATAAATCAGCAAAAATCCATTACGTTAGACATTTCTGCAAGCATATCCAGAATCCTAGTAATCAGTGTTATTAGCTGGAACATGAAGTCTCCTTTCTAGCCAGTTTCTAATCACTAAAAATCGCAGTAGGCTTTCCAGGATAGCAGATCTGCCTACTGCAGCTTCCTCCCTCTCAAGATGACAACTTTCAGAAGATGCACATTCAACAAAAAGCATTTGATTCAGCACCTGATTCAGAAAGCTGAAAGCAAGTGCCTACACTTAGGTGCCCCGTATGACAAAGCTCCTATTGTAGCTAAGGGAGAATTAGTTAATAATCAGTGGAGTCTAAACTGAACTGAGCAATTACAGAAATCTGCTTAAAAGACCTATTAATTTTCTTTTAGAGATCTAAATTTAGGGGCCTATAAACCCATCACCGCATCCCACCCAGAAGTTGGGAGAAGCTGAATCCCCATCCTGAATATCATATAGTGTGTTAACTCCCATATTCCTGGAGGACACCTTCCAGAATGACAGTGAAATTATTTCCTTTGTTACCCTTAGATGCAATTAGATAAAGCCAGCTATACAAAGTAGTGCCTCAAAGCCAGTATTTTACCATAAAATTGTTTTCCACCACATTTACCATCAAAAAACCCATAACTAAATTCAAAGTTTCAAACAAAAGTTTGGATGGATTAAAATATAGGTGCTGTCACATGATGCCTGGGCATTTAACACAAGACTCCAGCACAGATTTATAGTAACCCAGGGCATTTTGTACAACCATGTGGCTCAACTACTGAGAGGCAGCATGCTTAACATCTACAGATTTTTCTCCTCAGCAATGTGCATCAGTTCTTCATCGTCAAAAGCAAGGCAGAGGTAGAAACTTAAGCCCAAAGTTCACCTAAGATAATTTCCTTTGAAATCACAATCCATAATCACCTTTGTTGCCTTGAGGAACTTCATTATCTGAATATGCCTGTTCAAGAATCCTTTTAGTATTTAAAAATCCCATTCCTTATACCTGTTAGAACAACCATCACTGCTCTAAAGGCCCACGCTTGCACACCAGAGAACACTCTTCAGCCTCATTTGGTCTTGAGTCTTGTTTTGAGAACAATAAAGAGGTTTTTCTAAATGCACTCGAGGCATCAACAAGCCATCTTCCATCCCTGCAAACCAAAATGCACAAGGAATTACAGCTCTCAGCAGAATTGGTCACTGCCCCATCTGCTTCTGTGCAACAAGGATGGGAGACTGATTCATCCTGGGAGCCTCCCCAAAGAGGTAACATGCTGAGCAACTACACTCCTCTGGCTGTGCTGAGACAACATAAAGCACCCTCCGAGGCAGAAGCAAAATGCTAGGGAAAAACCTGTTCAGCAGAGTACCCAACATCATTACGAGGACTCAGCCCTCACCCACGCCACTGAACTGGGCACGGGCTGAGCAAAACCCACCATGAGTTCCTGCTGTGGCTAATGGAGAGTGTGATGCAAATCTCTCATGGGCTGAATTGGCTGCTTGAACCTCTTCTCTCTCTTCCCACAGACTTGGGAGACTGGTACCTAACAAGGCAGCAGGAAGAATCTGGCCTTGAGTGTCTCATGTAAAGGCTCTGAAGTCGAGGGACACCTTTCCTTCTAGGTTACCTATTAACCTCTAGGTAAGGATGCTCAGAACTGCAAAATACCTATAAAGTCTTAAAAGGCAAGCTTGTGCCCTAGAAACTAATTGCTAGAAGTGAGTTAATTGTTCATTGGAAGGTAATATCATCAGCAATAAGAAAAAAATGAAACAAATGAGCTGATTTAAGTTTAGCAGCTTTGCATTTTAATTAGCAGATATTATGTACCTCAACTTTCCCTTTAACCTCAACTTGTTTGCAGAAAGATAGGAAAAGTAATTCCGGTGAACAAACAGTGGTATTTAGTTACATAAAATATTCTGCAAGCTTGTGCATTACAAATAAACTCAACCTTAAATCTGTGTGTTATGACTAATTTTAGGACTTGAGTTTTATCCAAAAAAAGAGCATGGAAAAACTTGACACACACCTCTGCCTTCAAACAAACTAGAAAGGGCAAAAGAAGGCAAACCAGTAACTTCTACAAGTCAGGGGTGGGAAACTGAGGGGAGAGGGTGGGAAACTGAGGGGAGAGAGTGAGATTTAAGTGAAATGACAAAATTATTTTTAAACAAAAAATTTAAATCATTTTTCTAATATAAATTTTTAAAGGTGTGTTTTCCTGGAAAAACTGTCAGTTGGTGTGTATTCCATCTGTGTCAGTTTGTGTTAAAAACATTATCTACTGGGACAAAGAAACAAGAGGAGTACATTAACTAGAGGAGACTAAAGTTAAAGATTTAATTTTTGCTTTCTTTAACAAAGAGAATGCTAACAGATCACTTAAAACATAAATAAAAATACTCATCATTTTAAGAAAGGCAGAATTATCTTTTTAAGACTGAAGAAAATAAAAAGGCAAAAAGAAATGTTTCTTTTTATTTATAAGGAATATTGCTGGAGAGCTAACCACCCACTCCACCCCCAGTCCCCGAGTCCAACCCAGTGCAGGCGAGGTCAGAGATGTCTCACTTCACGGAGCTGTGTTGCTGGGAGACTGGGTTAGGCAAACACAAAGAAAGAAGCCAAAAGATTAAGCAAGATGACGACTATTACCATATTTCACAGTCAAATCAGACAGCTCTTCAATCCAGGAGAGCTTTACATCCAAATAATTTTTCAAAATTAATTTGAAGACTCCTTAGAGAAAACGCTGTTTGCCCTAAAGTACCCAGGACATGAAAACAAACAGTGTCTCTGAAGCTGTTAAAGCTGTAGCCAGAGATTTCTTTTTTCACTACTGTCTTCCCCAGAAGGCTTGATACTAGGAGCAAAACATGCTTTTGATGAAGAATGAGATGTTGAATGGGCCTAAAGGATTATAAAGGATACCAAAACACCAAATATTGAACAAGTCAAAAAAAAAAAANAAAAAAAAAAAAGAAAAAGCCTAAGCATCTCACTTTTCTGGATAAACAGAACTTCTAAGCAACAGAAAGAACCTTTCCAAAAGACAGGCTGGTACCTTACACAGCCACCACTTCATCTGAGACCTTCCATCAAAGAAGTCTTTTAAACGGCATTCTTAGTCAGTAAAGCAGCTTAGATTGACATAACACACTGGACTGTCATGGCCAACATGAGCACACCTTTGAAGTGCTCTGACTGCTTCTGCAGCTGCCTGGGAAGTACCACAGCAAGGAAGAACTATGAAACTCTCATGAGGCTTGCATTTGACTGCTTTGGAGAAGAAAAAACAAGACCGGTGATATGGACTAACAAGGATCACCCGTGGAATTAAAAATATCAGGAAAAAGCAAAATCAACATTTTAATAGACAATAAGGGGACATGCAGGTTAAGAAAAATGATGGCATTACAGCCAGTGGGACATCTAAAGGTCTTCAAAAGGACAACTTCACCCATGGTCTTCCTCATAACTAGTTCATGTTCGAAATTTTTTTTTCCAGATGTTAAGAATTAGCCGAGGAATTGTGTCAGACATTATCACTTAGTTCTAACAGACAGTGGAACAATAAATGGAAGACCATTTGTGTACATAAA
>VZTA01021771.1:44039-111499 GCA_013398855.1 Mohoua ochrocephala | reverse complement strand
AAACACACCTGTGAACTTGCAGAAATGGGAAATTATGAACACTCTGTTTCTTACAGCAGTATCAGAATCAAGGCGTGATTTTAGGGACAGCTTTTCCACGTGACTTGGAAACATATATGGGTATGATTGGCAATGAAAAAAATAAAACACAATTCAATATGAGAGGAAACCAAAAATGCTATGATAAGAAAATTTTTAAAAACCACAATTACATTTAATTCAGCATGTCACCTCAGAGGGAAACTACAGCACAAACCCAAGCTGTACTAATAAGTACTAAGAAAGTACTAATATTGAATCTTGTTGTAATTTTAAGGCCTTGTATCATCATCTTTTGAAGCAATTGTCATCTGACATTTCTGCTCACTGAAATAAAATGTTCTATAGCTGATGTGGTATTGCTCTCACATATTAAACCATTTCCAAAAACAGACATTTTACTTCCAAACAGAGGAAAATAAGAAGTTGAGAGGATTCTTGATTTTCTTAGTAACAGTCTATCCACAGCTTTCAAGAACAGTATTAAAATTGTTCCATACCGTGAAGCTGTTGTTGACATTTTTTGTGCTTGATTCAGCTACGCTGGCATCTGACAGGTCAACTTCATCAAATATTAGAGACTGTGAAGGGAAAAAAATACAGAAGCATTAAATTAAGTCTGAGTCCACTTTCAGGTAGGCTTACAAAATGTGCTTCAATGTCATTGTGTCTATGAAAACAAAAATAAAAATAGAAAATAAAAGTAGTGAAAAAAATAGAATACATTAATGATGTGATAAAATTCATAGCTGGCCCCTAAACACAGTCCTACTTGCTGTCTAACTGGTACACGAGAGCATAAAAAAAAGGGTTCCATAATTATATTGCTTTAAAATCTCTTTTAAAAGAAGGGGGGTTTTTTACATAGATGAAGCTTTAGAGTGTCTACTGTGTAGTATAAATGTGGTGTCAGAGGAGAGAGATTAAGACACAGTAAAATGTAAATTAATTATTAGTTCTAGGACTGAACTCCAAAGTCATGTAGGAAGCTATGATATAGTATCCATATGAGAAGATGTATCTCAAAGGCCTGAAGAGATCCCCTCCACTCCTTTGTTTGATGTTCCAACAAGAGAAATGTATGTCGACTCTAAATACTCCAGCCTCTGGCAAAGGATCAATTAGGTTCTGTCATGCTTGTGATGGGTTTTGTAGCACAGAAGAACAGTCCAACAAAAATGCCCATTTTTTAACCCTACGATGTTTTTCCTCTTCCATGCCACAGGAAGGAGAATCGATGTTGGGGGAGTTTCAGCATGTCTGGATTCAGCATTAGAGTATTGGCACAATTTGCCTACTCATAACACCTTCTTTTCTCATCATTATCATACAATCACAGAATGGTTTTAGTTGGAAGGGACCTTAGAGATCATCTAGGTCCAAACCCCCTGCCATGGTCCAGGTTGCTCAGAGACCCATCTAACCTGGCCTTGCATGTATCCAGGGATGGGGCATCCACAGCTTCTCTGAGCAGCCTGTGCCAGTGTCTCACCACCTTCACAGTACAGAGTATCTTCCTACCTAATATCCAAATGTCTCCTCTTTCAGCTAAAAGGCATTCCCCTCGTGTCCTATCACCATGTGCCCTTGTAAAAAGCCCCTCTCCAGCTCCCTTGGACCCCTTTTAAGTACTAGAAGGCTGCTATAAGGTCCCAGATCTCTCAGCCTGTCCCCATAAGAGAGGTGCTCCAGCCCTCTGATGATATTTGTGCCCCTCCTCTGGACACGCTACAACAGTTCCGTGGTTCCCAAGATAGCAAGGGCACAGACCTGTTGGAGTAAGACCAACATAGACCCAAAAGTGTGCAAATATCCCATGGGTAGGCTCTCATTTTCAAAACATCTCAGCATCATATTGGTGATTGGAGATTGCCCTTCTCAGAGCTCTTATTTGCCACGTTTATGCTTTACATATACTGCTCGTGGTAGCACCAAGGGTAGAGAGGTCTGACAACAGAGGTGCTGCAGTGCTGGGCTCCCAGGAGCAATGGTGCTTTCCTTGACTCATTACAGCCACACAGCTGTGCACCGTGCAGCTACAGTCCTACAGTCCCAAAAAGAGAGATCTCTGTGCCTTTACTAAGAGTTTTGTTGAGAAAACCAAGCTACAGAAGATGATGGAGACCTGAACCACCTCACCTATGGCTCCCATGAGATGCTACAACCCCACAGGGTAAAGGGGAGTAACACCCACAGCTATGAAACAGCACAATCTGAGTCAGCCCAACATGACAAAATGTTCTTGGCCCCAGCCTTGGGGAGGAGGAAGGAAATGCCTTTCAAAGAGAAGACA
Organism: Mohoua ochrocephala; assembly: GCA_013398855.1. Taxonomy (NCBI): domain Eukaryota; kingdom Metazoa; phylum Chordata; class Aves; order Passeriformes; family Acanthizidae; genus Mohoua; species Mohoua ochrocephala. The sequence goes on along the minus strand of VZTA01021771.1, from coordinate 109,167 downwards.
AGTGTTCCCCTCTGCCCACCCCTAATTCTCCCACCAAAAAACATTCAGTTGATGGGAAACAGCTTTTTCCCTTATATATCAGTTTTGGCAGAAAATCAGCCTGTCTTGATTTCACATAACTATTTCTGTGGGCATCAGAGCAGAAGAGTTGTAAGAGAATTCAGTCTTAGGGATACCTTCCAAGCATTATCCAGTTTTTACTGGTTTTGACTATCTGAGAGCCACAAAAAAACCCCACAACTCCTTAAAATCACGTTATTATTTGTCTGAATAGTCAAAAAGGTTAAAATAACTGTGACAAACTTCATTTACAAAAAACAAGAGAAATTACTAATCTTCCCTGAAGTTAATTTAACACACTACATCCTATACCCAGCAGTTTTTACATAAAACAACCATGAAGAAATCGTTACATTGTTATTATTATTGAACTTATAAACCTAAACAAAACTGAAGTCACAAGAAAATGGCATTAGCCATTAATAGCATAAAATTACCTTTGAATCCTTAGCGTAGTAAAGGGTACGACCTCGAAGTTTGAAATAGCGCTTTTTCCACCTCTGAAAAGAGCTGGTTTGCTTCAGTAGTAATCCTTCTTTTATACTTGTCTGAAAAATATTAAAATACGGAAACCAAGGTAAATACACGTAGAAATAGCTACACATATAAATTAAAGTTATGCTTTTAAAAATTAATGTTACACCTCATATAACTGGGAATTTAAACTTTTATTTATTTACGTTAAAAAGAGACTAATTCTTTGGACTACCAGATTTTGCATTGCTTTTTTTAAAACAATGACAATGTTGGCAAAATGCTAATTTTACATGTAAACTGAAAAGGCAGTCAAGAGACACATAATTATTCTGAAGATGCACACAAAACAATTCAATTATCTGTATAGCTGCAAAGCCACAAATATTAAAGTGAGCAACAACTGATGGTGGCACAACTTAGAAAAGAAAATACTAAAACCATCAACAGAAGGTAATTTCCAGTTCCAAAATTGATTATGTTGAGGAGAAAAACAATTTCCCTACAGACATTAATTCAACAAGGTACTTAGATGTGTCTGATTCAAGCACATGAATTTCTTTAAAATAGAGGGAATAATCCAGTATGATGCAAGTAATGCGAGACTTTGAGTGTGTTGATGAACTGAAGCCTTCAGCATGAAATCAGATAACCATTAGAGATAATTATTATCTGGAAAGTGTGAGAACAGTAACAGATAGGGATATTTTTATCATGCAAATATTTTTAGGCAAAAAATGACTCACTGATCCAAACCTTTCCGTTGCAGACTGAACCCTGTCTATATAAAGCCCATTTTTTTAAATTAATAAGAGACAAATAAGTATATTTTAGGTGCATGCTGTTTTCACCAGTGTGTGTGGGATTCATCCGATTACAGAAATTCTCCACTTAATCAGACAAAACTACATGAACACGGCATACTAACTGCATGAGTCTCAAAATAAATTTCCTTCAGTTTTGAAGCACACAGGAGGGATGAGAAAAAGCAAGTACTTTTGGATATTATATTCCAAAATTATTATTTCCAGAATATTTCCAATTTGTAATGTAATAACATGATGAGAATCTTATAATGCAATTTCTAGACAATGTGATACAAACATCGTTTGAAGTTATTCTAGAACTTCTGGAAACTTAACCAAGACCTGACCTAAAGCTCATAAACATCTTCTATTATCAGATATGAAACTCTCTTTAACTTTAATGCAAGTAATAAAAACACAGAAAAAGCTGAAAGCACTTTCCTGTTCCCATCATTTCCTTGAAATGAGAAACATTGCTGTTACCCACAGAGATTGCACCCTTCACTTAGGTAAGTCCTAATGTCACAAACCAAAAATGTGGTCCAACGATCACAAAGCAATTGAATTAATGCTCTCAAAAAGGCAACTCTCTCAGATCAAACCTTGTAGCTGAAAGTTTAGATTTGTCACAGTTTGCTTCACATGCCAACAACCTGGACCAGTGGATTCAGTCAGCCCCCCTGCTCCAGCTAAGGGGTAGCAATTCCCAGTGGAAAAGGTCTGTTCACCACACACCATTTTAAGACAGTTTGCAACTTTGTGATCAGACCCCAAGATAAGCAAGTTTTCCATGATATAAACAGATTTTAACAGTTAGTAAATACAAGCACTTCTTCAAAGCTGTCTGTTGTAGCCATGCAGGAGGACCTGTGCTTCATATCGCTCTTTGAGGTTTTGGAAGCTCATCACAAGGACGGGAGTAGACGACATGTGTGTTTATCAAGGGTCAGAAGATGCTAAGACCAGAGAAATTCAGTTCCGAGGAAATGGTACTCCACATTAATGACAGACACTGACTTAGTGGGAAAATTTCCAAAATGGAAGGAAATCTATACACCCTAAAATGCACTAAATGTACTAGGAGACACAGAACATACATTATGCTGAATACTTTTAGGAATTTTAAATTCTGTTAGAAAAACATAAAGCTCCCTAAACCTTGAGCTCACTCACTAAAAAATTACTTAACTCTTTCTTGCCATCTTTATGCCTACTAAACCACTGTCTCCTATTTCTACTCACTCCTTAAACACCAATATCCCTAATGTCCAACCAATAACTTCAAAATTAAATCTATTTTGCAATTCAGCCATTTGAAATTAACTTTCTAAAGCTGGCAGTAAATAACCTTGAGGGCTCTACAGAATTTATTTTTGCATCAAAATTTTCAAAAAATCTGGTAAATATTTACCCAAGCATAAGAACTTTACAAAGTACACACATGAAATTTACATTTAACCACAAATAACTATATTGGGCTGAGGTTTGAGCATCTTAAATAGAAAAATCCAAGGCTAGAGGCATTAAAACTGAGCACAAAGCTTTAGCCCAATAGCCTTAATTAACTTTATTTAGACTCTAAAACGTTTAAAATTCCATCTGCCAATTGAGTCATTAAGTAATCTGCTAATAATCCTTTCCTGAGTCTATACCCAAGGTAGAGCATTTCCAGTAATTTGAGATTGGAAGGGACCTCTCTAGTTGAACCAAATTGTTGAATTTGAGTCCTCATTATTGCCTACACAAAAGTTATGTTAAGTTTTTCAAAAGCATTGATCAGGCTCTAACTACACCTTAAGAAAGTAGTCGGTTCCTTTTCTTCTCCCTGTGGCAATTAAGACAGTGCTCCAAGATCTCACTGTTCTGAGAAGCCTTTTTATAATTAATCTCAGCTGGACATTAAATCTGAAGCATAAGCAATAATCACTCCAATTATATTAACTACTTTCCTACTGTAATTTAAGAGAAACAAGAAGTACAGACCCCACAATCCCACGCCACTTCTCACTTTTACAGAATCACCTCTCATCAGCTTGCCAAAACCGCTGAACTTCCCCATGCTGCATCTCCTATCACCTAGTAATACAGTGTCCCTCCAGAAGTACAGGACTATCATTAGAACAGAATAGAATCCCTAATAATCTTTACTATTTTAGCCATTAGTAAAGGAAGATGATTGACAATATTATAATCACAACATCACAGTGTTCCACTGTGGTATATTTTCCAGAAGAAATCTAGTTATAAAAATCATAGCCATTTTTCATAAAATTAAGGAGTACATATGTGTTCAATTATCCAAGAATGTCAAATGCAACTCTGCATCTCCAAAATCTCAATGACAAAAAAAAAAAAAAAAATTGGATATGTGGGTATTTGGATCACTAAAAATGAGAAACATCCACTTTTATATCAGCAGATTTAAAAATGTCCAGTATATAACACCTGAAAAGTCAAACGGTTTTTATTTCAAAGGAGACCAACCACATTGCCTTACTTCTTATTCCCTCTCTTTGTAAAGCCTCACATTTCTGCAAAGGTAAATTTTTTACTTCTGCTGCTGCTAGAAAGACAGAAAGAAAGGAGAAAATATTCTGAATTTAGAAAATAATAAACTGATTATGGACCCATTATTGGCAACTACAAACTAAAACACTAAATGATTAAAGATAAAAGTCTACCCTCTACTTCTTTTCATGTAAATAAGTGGACATGCTGCTCAAAATGTGTCAGAAGAGTGAATAAAAGAACATGACAAAATTTCTGAAAGTGAGGAGGATGAAAATGAGAACAGGAAAGGCCATAAAACAGGGCAGTCAAATGCAAACAGGAAATTAAGAGCATGAAGAAGAATTTTAAGATAACCTTGCAACAGATGCTCATGCTAAGACTAAAATGTTCATAAAACTTTGTCAGATGAAACACAGCTAGCTGGTTGGCAGGATCATTTTCCAACACAAGTATGGAAAGGGTACTCAAGGATAAGAAGGTCATAGGAAAGAAGCTCATCAAATCCTCAGCATCTGACTTTGCCAATGAGGATAATGAGACAGCATGTTGCCCACAACATCCGAACAGCTTCATCAACATGGAGAGCACATATGGGAAGTACTAGACCAGCCAAATCACAAAGTGCACCAGGTGGCATTGACCTGGGAGCCTTGAAGGTGCCAAAAGGACCACTAATGCTACTCCTCGTAAGACAGTAGAGTCCATACAAAAGACTGTTGCTGAGCCCATACAAATCCAACCAGAAAAAGTCAACAGAGTATTCCTTTTGTAAAGGAAAATACCGTCCTGCTACCTACCATGAGTTCAGGAGGCGTAGAGGAAAGCAAGCAGATAAATTAAGATCCTGCAGACCTGGATTTTCAGAAAGCCTTTGACAAGGCTTCCCACCAAAGAATACTGAAGAAATGTTATTAGAACTTAATTGGGGAAAAGAGCATGTGAACTGAAAGATGCTTCAAGGAAAAATCTAAACCTCATTAACATTCTCACATCAACTTTGTGCAAAGAAGAGATCTGGGAGTCACAGATCACAGCTCTCTGAGCTCAACCACAGCTAGAAATGCCATAAAACTTTAGCTATCACTAAGAAAATCAACAAAACCAAGACAGAATATAATTTTGCTGCTCTATAACACTGTTGTACCAGACAGTTCTGCTCTCTCTTACTCAAGAAACAGGGTTAGGAGCAACACAAATGATTCATAGAACAATAGCTGCCTCACAACAAGAGAGATTGAAGAGCCAAAGACCAAGGGAGCAATATGAACAATGTTTAAAAAATCATTATGGAAAAGTAAGGTGACTGCAGAACTAAAGCTCACCAAAGCCCACAATATTATAACAAGGAGGAATGTGACAAAACTATATTGAGATCAGCTTAACCAAAGATAAAAAGTAGCACATCTTTACATTGCAGGTAGTGATTTTATGAAGCTTGCTGTCACAAGAGACTGTACAGGCAGACGGCATCAGCGAGTACAAAAATAGGAACAGACAAATTCAAGAACAGCATGTCTGTATGTGGTCCCTTTAATTTGTCATGAGGAAGCACCAGGGGAATGGACGGCCACCAGACTCACACGCTGCTCCTGAACAGCCTTTTCTCTTCCACTGCTGAAAGCGGATCATTATGCGATCGAGCAAAAAATTTCACAGGTGGAATTTCTCCTGCTGGGTAGACAGCAACTCTTTTGCTCTCAAGTCTGATGTTTGTATTTGCAAGTGGGCCCACGCCCTCATTTACCAAAACAATTAGTATTTGGATTGTTGACAGACCAGGCAATTAAAGAAAAGAAAAAAAAAAGAGAGAGCAAGAGACAGAGAGATGATATGACCATACTCTTTGATATTAACTCTCTCCTGTAATACTTCCTATTCCTATGACTTTGCCAAGTTGAGCACCGAAATAAAACCAACCCTCTTTTCAGTATTGCAGGCAGTTTGGAACATTTTCACCATCAGCATAGGTATGGCTTTAGGCAGACAGTGCTTTCATTACTTCACAAGTAAAATCTCACAGCTTATATTAACTCAGAGCCCCTTAAAATAGTCCATGTGTTCAGTGGATTGAAAATTATTTTTATTATTAAAAATGTGACAATCAAACACCCAATTTATATTAAAATTATGACTCGGGAACTTCAAGCCTGTGATTTTCTTGACAATCTCTGTACAGCAGCTTCCATTACTGTCACTTAGGCTGACAGATTTTTCATTAGTTATGTCAAAATAAAAATAGATTTTTATCTACCAAGAATAAAAACTTTATCAGCATCCTACTTCAAGGTTAAATTTTTATTGAAGATTCCTGTTCACAGTGAAGGGAGCCTAACATTCGAAAATTAAAACCAAACAAAGAATCTATGAGTATAAACAGCTAAAAAGCATCAAAATAAATTTGAAAATCAGTATGTCGACTAAGTAATGTTGCTTAAATATCAAGAAAATCTTAACAAAACAAGTCCCACCAAGAACTGGTAGCTCAGTGGAACAAGCGGAGCTGTATCGTGGGGTGTCTAAAGCGCCAGACTTGCCTCAACTGAGATGCCCCAGGCTGCTGCTGCTAACACATCCTCCAGGTTACATCAGTGACAGAAACCACAAAATGCAGCAAGCTGCACATGCTCAGTCTGTCACTGTTGATGACACTTATCTCTGCCCTATGAAAGAATAAAAACCAGACTCACTAGCTTTGAGAAAACAGCTTTCCAGAATCTCAGAATGAAAGCCAGCCACACACCCCGCCAAAACACTAACTTGTGATTAAGCATCACCATCTCTGTGTAATAATAAACAGTATGTTTCTTCAAGGTTATTCTTATACTCCATATTTTTGGGGTCATTTATGTGGATGGACTCTAACCTAAGTGAAACTGTAATACTAATAAATGCAATTATACAGCTTATGCAGTGCCCTTCTTCCTCAGCCTCGTTCTCCATGATCCCTTCCAGCCTATGCTAAGGAAACAGATTTTTGCACTACTACTGTTAAAATAAATAATAATAAAACAAAAAGCTTTCAGCTTCCTCTAATTGGAATATATGGTAATGTAGCAAGACATGAAGTATGAAAGTACAGAGAAATTGCCACAATATTTATATCTTAGTAGCAACGTGAAATGCAATTAGCAGACTAATTTAAAAATAGAGCTTGTAATACATATCAAAAATGAGTAAGATATTGCCATATTAGGATAAAACATTACACTGGGAATTAAAAAAAAAACAAAACAAAAAAACCAAAGAAACAACCCCCCTATTTTAGATATAAAGTTGACACTAGATTGAGAATGGAGAAGAAACTTTATGTGCAGTTCAAGTATTTAAACTCCTAATTTCCACTCATGTACAACATGTTGCTCTCACTCTGTTCTCATTAATCAGGGCATGAAACAGCTGCAATACACTGAAAAAGGATAAAACACTTCATAGGATTGCAACTTGTTGCCAAAGATTTAAGAGTCTTGGTGCTGTAACACAACCCAGCTAACTTTGAGCAGTATTTCACTGCTACCATTCGCAATGTCAGTAGCTGTTCCTTTTAAATTACACATGTTCTGAGCAGAGAGATTTAAACCAACTAAGCCTAACTGGTTTTGAGACAGAAGAATATAGATGGCACATATTTCAGGAATAAAAAAAATATAAAAAATGAAACCCATAACAAAGAGTCAAAGTACTCAGCTGGAAAGAGTTTTTTCCTTTACCAGAGTAATTTAGACTCTCTCAACTGGAGAGGAGGAGCACCCAACACACTTGCCAATCAGTAAAGTATATGCAGTGCAGGTCCAAAAGAAACCATTTTGCCACCTCGCACAGCAAGATACAGAAAAAAATCCCAATACACTTCCACAGAAGAGAGCAAACTTCCTCTAGTTCTGTCCAGTGTTAATATGCAAATAACAGTTGATCAATTACTTGAGGAAATTACAAAAGCATCATATAATTAAAAAACCTAAACACCACTACAAACTTTTAAGCGAGATCCCTTCTTGAAAACAAACCCAAAGTTAAGCTTGTCATAACAAACCTTCTGTGTTTTAGTTCTTGCAGTTGTCATTCCTGTCATTTTGGTAATCTTTAAACAAATTCCAGTTATGCTGTCAGACTTCCTGGGAGCTACACTCGGTAGAGAGGAGCCTCCACAAAGTCACTTAGAGCTTGCAGCTTTTCAGGGAAAGCTGGGGAACAACTCATTTCCCTCTTGCAGGCTTTTTCCACACCTCTATCTGACTTTGGCTGATCAGGTTAGGAAAGAGAAAAAGCTTTTAGCAACAGAAGTCACACAAGGCCAAGAAGAACTGTAGAATAGAATAGAGCAGTCCAGTTGGAAGAGACCTAGAGGCTTCATCTAGTCCAAAACATACACATTGTAAAGATATAATTTCAGGAAACTTCAGTATCACACAAATGTGGTTTTAAGAAGTAAGTTCTTAGCATCTTTATCACTTCTTTGATGAGATGAAAAATGAAAAAATACCATCCCATCCATTCACTCCTTAACTTTTTCTAAATTACCAGTCATCATTATACAGTGCTTGGTCATTGCAGTTGATGTCTTGCTCAGTACTAAAGTCCACAGAGATAATTGACACCAGTTTCACAGACGCTGCAGCCCTGTGATCTGCAAAATCCTGTTATGCTTAGAATTAGAAACCGAGAAGTTTATTAAGTGAATACCCTGCATTTTTATAGTGTTTCTGATGCCCACAAATACAGAGACCATATACTTTAATCTAATTCAGTGGCTGCACACCACTGGAAGTCTACATTGGCCCTAATTTCGGTTTACTCTATGGCACCTAAAATCCTGCATACATATTAATCATTTTTTGAGTTACATTTTCTAGTATTCTCCCAGTAACAGTCTTAGCTTAACACTCTACTTCTAGAATAGCTAAGTCAACAAAACCTTTAATTCCCTAATAACTCAAATGTAAGGCTCTCTCACCTCTATATATGAAGGCAAATACTAATATACTTCCCGCTATCAAAAAAATTCATCCTTGAGTGAGAAAGCTGGAAATCTAATTTAAGTGATGACAGTAAAATTATACTAGTGAAATACGCCACACGGAAAAGACTGATAATGTCCAGCAGAAAGCACTTAGAAGAGCTAATTTATTACAGATAGTGAAAAATCTTTTTGCTTATCATCAAAAATATTTAGAGAAAGCAGAAATACAGGATAGCTACTCCAGAGACTGGAAATCTAACCCAGTTTGACTATGGATTTTATGTGTGACCTGAGGCAAATCAGTTACTATGTGTTCTATGATCTTCACACTGAAAAAAAAATCTTCTTTATTCTTCTCCACATGAGTCTTGTTGTGATTTCTTACATTTTACTGAGCATCTCATTAGAGGTGGCATTTCATTTTAATTGAAAATGTTCATAAATGGCTTTCTGAAAGATAGGGACTTCAAAAGTAATAAAAGTGAAACTAAAAAGACATTAAAAATTCCTATCCTTATAGATGAGAATTATAGGAAAAAATGTTGAAAAGCACAGACCTGTAAACAAAGCTGCAGGACAAAAAATTGCATTTTGAGACATGACATAGCACAGAATTTTTTAAGTACTTGTACTCTGTAACTAATTCTAGGTTCAGGTTCAACATATTTACAATTAAGGATCATAGCTGTTGCAGAATCACAGAAGAGGTGGGGTTGGAAGGGATCTTTGGAGATCCATATAGTCCAGCCCACCTCACGAAGCAGAGTCATCTGCAGCAGGTCACCCGAGGATATCTATGTTCAGTAGAATTTTGAGTATCTCCAAGGATGAAGATTCCACAACTTTCTCGGGCAAATGTTCAACTTGCTTGAATGTTCAATCACCCTCAAAAGAGGGAGGGGGAAAAAATCACCACACATTTTGCTTCACCACTTTCCAAGAAGTAGAGATGAAGCAGACTGGTCTGTACTTCCCCAGATCCTCCTTCTTCCTTGTGTAAAGTTTTCTTGTTGCACTTTAAACTCATAAAGTGTTTTGGTAGGACAATGACACAGAGGTAAAACATCAATAAATTAACTCAAAGGCTGCTACTAAGTCACAGTACTTTGTAATGACAAAGCACTCAATAGGACAATTGTTACTGTTCTTTATTCGGTACACTCCAACTTTCTTTTGTTAAAATCACACTAACTTTTCAGCAGGAGAAAATAATATGAACACACGGCTATTAAATGAATAATAAGGTTGTTCTGCTTTTTGACCAAAGTAATTTACATTCAACCAATCAATGCCCAAACCAAATTTACATCTAGAAGTATTTTTAAACAGAACAAAGACGGAAAATTGCAAATTGTTTTCCACAGAGGATGTATGTTATGGAAGTCTTCTATCCTGTTATGTACTAAGATTAAGCTTAACACACAGCCCTAGAGGCAAACATTATTATGCTCTGTGAAACCTCTCACTGAAGTACCATCTTCAACAGCATTTATGAGCGAGAAGTTCTACTCTCCTCTGGAGTGCGGATCAAGTGTCCTATTTATTTTGCTGGCCTTTCACATAAATGTGAAAAACATGAAAAATATTTTTAAAAAATTGATATGGTTAATCAGATGTCCTCTTATATTTCCTGATCATGTTTCTTTGGTATCTACTCTCTTCTGCTTAAAATACTTTTATCCTCACAATTGCTTACTCATGTTTAATACAGGTACAATAAACTTCTGAGATTCATCCCATTTCGAAGCATTAAGTACTTAAGGAACATCTGGAGTTGCCATCTTTTCCCCCTGACAAGAGCTGGAGGACTTTGCGAGATACACCCTAGAAAATCTTGCTCAAGCTGTCTCCTACGCTGTGACAGTCATGGAAGGGAGGGTGCAGCCACTGTGGAGGGTTTTCCAGTCAAGCAGCCAACAGTAGTTAAGTCTGAGCTGAGACAATCCCCTCAGATGCTGCAATGACTGACGCACAACACGCATGCCTTGGGACCAGTAACTCGGAGCAGAAAGGCAGGGCAGGTCTCCCGAGCACTAAACCCACGAAACCTTCTGAGCCAGAGCATCCCATTATCCTTGCACTAGAGGCTGAGATACATTAGAACTTTCTGCACATGCAGAGAAAGCCACAGGAAACCAGCTAAAAACAATTAAAAATACATTAATCAGATCTGAGCTGTATGATGAAAATTTTAAAACTACAGGATGATCTTCAATCTCCTTTAAATTAGCCAGGCTCCAAAGACTAGACAAGGTAATTGTGGTCTTATGCTATCTTAATTCCAAGAAAAATAATTCTAGCTAATTTTTGTAATGCTTTTCTTGTTAGAAAACCCCTTCCAGTGGAATATTTTAAGAAAAAAAGACTAGTTGAAAATGTCCTTTGCACAAAGGTACTGTGAGTTTATTAATTGATTACAGACAGTAGATAGGTACTGATCACAAGGACCTGGATGAATGACAGGTGATAACAAAGTCAAAGCACCCATATCAAGAGTCAATTTCTGAGTCACCTGAGTAATCACCTGAACTTATCACTCAATTCTTCCAATCAGATTCCTGATATGGTCCTATTACCAGCAAGAAGTCTGGGAATAAATGTGATTAATACTCCTTTTTTTTTCCTTTCCCCATTTTTTTTTTTTACACCAAAGAGATGCTTCTCAAACAATTAAGCCATCTGTACACTTCATAACTTGCTAGTTAGGTTGGTTATTGTTGCAATTTTTACAGTTCCAACATAGACTTTTCTTTTTTTATTGTTATTACTTATAATCCTCTCTCTATTTAAGACTCAACTTTAATGGGGTGATAGGTTACTGAAAAAATATAACTAAAAATCAATATTCTGATACATAAAGCACAGTGACTGAAGGCAGGGAAGTGTTTTCTTTGCAGGTGAGTGGGTTTTATTAAAGAAGTTTTATAGTAGTTTTACTTTCTGCTGCCTTAAACCCCAAAGATGAAGGCAAGATGCTCCTGCTGTGACTTGGAGCATCCTTTTGATGCAATTTATATTTGGACCAAAAATGGGCTGAATCTGGTCCAGGGCACAAAACAAGGAGGTACCACCCCAAAGAGTAACTTTAAACAATCCAGATATGAAAAAGACTTACTAAAACATCCTGAGGAAGGATTTTAGTTTTAAACTAAGGAGCAACAAAAGTTACATTACTGTTTGAATGAGAAAAGGAGACATAGTTAAATGGAGAGAGAAAGGTGGTGTGATATGAGTGAAATGAGAAAGGGGATTCTTAAGGCAGAACTGGCACAACAGAAAGGCAAGTAAGAAAAATATTATTAAGTCGAGCATCATTGATAATGACGGGAAAAGCCACACACAGATCAACAAGGGTCTCCTGCAGTGTGAGCCTACATCCTTCAATCCACAGCAAACATTCAGATACGCTATGGATAATCAAGAGCTATTCATACGAACAATAATACTCATTATGAATAATCAATGACTGAGAAAAACTATACTTTGGAGTCTCTGCATAAATTTGTTATTGGACACATGGTGTCCCTGAAATCATGCAACTCAGTTGAGCTGTTTAACTCACCTACCTAGAAACTTTTTCAATAAGCAAACAAGATCAATATCGCACCACAGAGAGAACGTGCTCTATCAAGAGGAGCAACATCTTTCTGGATAAGCAAGCTCCACCAGTATTAAACAGGAGACTGCTTACCAGTAGTGAGAGGATGTACTTTATATCAAAGTAGAACATTCCCGTTCTAAGGATAGCTGGAAACTGGTTCTAACCAGTTGTCTGAAGAAGCTCCATAAAAAAGTAAAAATACAACCAATTTTAGAATTCCACTAACATTCCTCTAGTACGAAAAAAATAACCTATGAGCTGAATCTAATTAGAGTATAAATGGATATAGGAACAGTAAAAACTGAGGAAAAAAATGAAAAAGTGGAAAGCACTGTTTATTTTAGAACAATTGTTGGATAACATTAATACAGAATTTTTTTCCTGTCTCTTAAGAATGATTCATATATTCTTACCTACAAATCAGGATTTGAATAATAAATGATGACCACTGACCACCGTTTTGTATTTAATGAAGATCAAGACAGGTTTTTGAAACCGATAGAAGAAAAATCCCTCTCCACAAACTGCTCTGGCATAGTACATGATGCTAATTTTTACATGCAAAATGCAGCAGAGTCAGTCCAGGTCTCAATGGCTGGGAAAGACTATAATTAATCCTGGAAATTGCCTTCTATGATTGCACTAATAGTGAGGATGGAGATAGCATGGAAACAATTTACAGAAAGGAACAAAATATCACCTTTCCATGGGACCCACATATAGCTGAGAATATACAATCCCAATAACCAAATGAGTTCACTTACAATGCAAGACACAAAGACAGCTCCACTACCAAACTCAGTACTACTTGTCAGGAATTTCGACAAGATTTAAATTTAAATATGACAGTGATGATTTGGACTTAAAAGGAACATCATTAACATGCACAAAAATTATTTAATCCTTTATAAATTCTAAAATACATCATTATGAAGCAACAAATCACCACAAAGCAAAAGTTTCAAAAAATACATTGTAATTATTTCAAAATTTATTACACATTGTGCCAGGAGGAAATTACCAGGAAACAATGAACATTTTTGAAGTCTCTTTCTGCATACTCTTGTTCTTTACTCCATTCTTTTACATAGCAAAATGTCACAGACATTTCCAATGCATACACTGTTTCTGCACATAAAAACTACTTTGAGAGTAAATACTGTGCCTAAGTACTTCAATAAAAAATAGCTGATGCCAAAGAAATCTCATGTCAATGTTGTTTGTATACATTCTGGTTTACCTTTTACAGCTTATTAAAATTACTTTAGAATCAATACCCGAAATTTCCAGGTTTCTCTATTGAAGAAAATATCCATTGTTTCTCTAATGAAGCCATAAAAACTGTTGGAAAAGGTATTTCTTATAGCAACTCCCTAAGCAACATTTTGCACACTGTTATGTGGAAAGGAGAACACATGCTGAGTTTCGCAGTTTCCCAATACTCTCAATCTAACGTCTTAAACAAATATGAAGATGAAACACAAACACAGTGTCCCTCTAAAAATTATCCCTGCCTTTTAAGTTAAAGTAATCGACAGGAACCTTCACTTCTTTTCACAGAAATTGTTCTGCAGCAGATGACCACGCGGGGGTAGCAGCGTGATGCGATGCTCAGGTGCAGCCCGGCACACGCAGCAGGGCAAGCGCTGGGGCCGGGCGAAGTAAGCGCACTTTTGTTCTGGGGGTTTTTGAGTCTTTATAGCACAAATACTTTAACTACAGAACGTACATACACGTGGCCAACTGCAGCATCAAAATCTGAAATTTGTGAGGCTCAAGGAAGAAACGTAAGTTATCCTTTCATTCTACACAGGTTTTGTTGTAGAAAACCAGAAGAGTCTCCAATTAGCGTTTAGTGAGAACATACACAGAAGAACTTTGGCAGTCATTTACTGAAAGTTAACACTTGCAATTGCTAAATTACAGAAGTGTAAACATTTTTGCTCAGGCAAGTTGCTAAGTTATCTGCGGTTAATAGCTTCTGCTCTTACATCTATTTTTGAATTTTCTATACATGAAAGAAGATGCTCAGGCTTTACTGTTATTAAAAGACAAGTTAATTCCCTTTTTTTTTTTAGTGTAAAATACTCTCAATCTTTTTTTCTCTTTGTTACATCAGCCAGTATCATAAATAACTCAAAAGAGTTGGTCTTGTGAAAGTCACTTGTCTTTTTTAAGTAAAGTATATAAATATTTATTAGATTTGTACTGCACACAACATAATGGAGGAAAAAAAGGTGAAAGTGGTTCCTTGCTGTATAAATAGCTCTACGTACATAGAAGATACAGCTCAGCTAAGCATTATAACAAATTGGTTGTGCCTTATCTGTTGTTGTTACTCAGGTACGTTGATTCACAGACTTTCTATTTTTTTTACTCTCATATATTCTATTCTTGATAGATAATAGAATATATTGCAAATATGTATTATTTTTACACATACAGGGGTCCCAAATGCATTTGATAGCATTGTTATACTATTAGAGCTTGCCAAGAGAATAAAGCCAGGAAAAGAAAGGAGTCTTTAAGTTGCCAAGCCAAGCTGAGCTATAGCCCACTGACTTGTTCCTCTCCAACCTCTCTTCTCCAACGCTTTTGCAAGTA
Organism: Mohoua ochrocephala; assembly: GCA_013398855.1. Lineage (NCBI taxonomy): Eukaryota > Metazoa > Chordata > Aves > Passeriformes > Acanthizidae > Mohoua > Mohoua ochrocephala. The sequence continues at coordinate 94,154 of VZTA01021771.1, read as the reverse complement.
ATATGTTGCAAAGTCAAACTCTTGCCTTCCTAGAATCTGTGAACAGGCAGCATTTGTACTAAAGTTGAAAGAAGTATTGTTAAGGGCTTGCCCAGACTTGAAAGTTGGTGCACATTATGGGAGTGTTTGACACAAAAGCGTAACAGCCGAGAAGTAGCCCAATGTGCAGTCACTCTTACCCCCAAGCAAAAGCATCACATTCCTGTTTGCCTTAATCCCCAGCTAAAGAACTTCTTCTTTGCTGTCAGGATGATTCATTAAATCAACACTGGAAGAAATAAAAAAGCTCAGAATGGGGTAAGGTGTCTCATGACAAAAACCGATAGCGTGGACAAATGAGGGCAGCAGCAGCAGTAACCAGCAAAATTCAAGAGCACAAAACTTATTTGCCACATTAACTCTCTCTGAAAAAGGAGAGGGTTTTAATTAGGAATTTCAACTGCCTGGTTAAATACAATGTCATCTCACTTTATCTGAATGATTTTACCTTTTTAAATAATATAATATTAATTAATATTAAATAATATAATACTATCACTTAGTAACTAATTTATTAAGTTAATACCCTCCCCTTAAGCCAGATGAGGCTGAGCAGTTTGTTCTGGCACAAATAACATGGTAACTAAAACGCCTGTGTTAAATATTATCAAAGGCGATTAAATAGCTATTCTGGTTTTTAGTTTGTGTGCTTGCTAATTATCTTACAAAACAGTTGCTTTAATTGTAAAATAAGGCAAAGAGACAATTCCTTCCCTTTATAAAACTCTCCACAGTACAGCAGAGAAAGACATTGCAAAACAGCAGTAAGACAGGAAAATGCAATTTAGAGAAACTACAGAGTGTTTCAAGAACATGACAAGATTCGAAAATTTCTTATAATTTTTTAAAGTACATTTGCCCTCTCACTTGCAATAGTCCAAGTTTGCAGGCAAAGAAGGTGAGAAGAATAGCATATTTTTAGGCTGAGCTGCTGCTATGTAGAAAACTTCACTGACTTGCGTAAGGTCACGGTGAGTCAGCACCAACAGAACAGTGGATCGAAATCCTAATCCCATTCTCAAACTACTGAATTGACTCACTTCCCACATCCAGTTACTCTGCTTGTATTTTATGCAATAACCCACTCAAATCATGAAGCTGCTTCTGTAAGTGGAATTTTTCATGTTACAGCCCACTCTTGTAAATCAACCAAGGAGACATTCCATTACTTTTTAATGAACGTCTGTGATCTCACTTCCCGTGTCATATTGGATATCCTTGCTTAATGCTAGATAAATGAGTCAAGTTGGGCATTCCAGATGACTGATATGAAATAGTTTTAATGCATCTTCTCAGGAGTATATTTCTACAAAAAAGACCCTGATCACAAAATACATAAGCTAAAACGTAGATACCATTACATCTGTAAATCAATACACAATATTGTTCAGGAATCATCTGTTCTGGATCAGGGGAAAAAAACCAACTTTTTTTTTTTTTTCCATACAAAATGACCATTTCAAAATCCCAAAAGATCCTAATAAATGATGCCAAAGATCCTAAGTTCGCTCTCCCAACTCCAAGAGAGGTTTCTTGCAGAAAAAAGCATTTAAGAAGTTCGAAAAAAAACATCTTAGCTCAGATCTGATCACTGAAAGCTTCAGCGTTACCCTGCTGAAAGTAGGGTAGTGTCTTACTCTGCCTCAGGCTGTTGTAGACAACTCAGACCAAGTGTCTACGCAAATGCCAAGGGCTTCCCTTCTACACTTTATCTAAATCTGTCAACCTTCATGCTTCAAACCTCACTGAGAGTGGTGAGAGCTGCTTCCCTGGAGTGTCATAAATACAGCAAAGCCATCCCTGCACAGGAGAAGCCATGTAGGCCTTAGGGCTGGGAGAAGGCAATTCCATTTGGTTGGTAGGTAACCAGGGACATGGCCAGCCAGATCAAGAAAGAACCCAAAAGTTGACTCATAAGGGCACTAGGGAGTCACATAGCCTTCACTGGGATTGCCTCAAAGGCAGGCCTTTGCCAGCCTTGCTCCAATTTCAAAATTCTCTTTCACATCTTCATTCACAAATGAACCAAAAGGAAGGGACAAAATACTCAGTTGATAATATATTTAACTGCTGCATGTGGGAAACAACTGAATTTCTTATTTTTCTGTTGAAATTTCCTCATACCTCCCAAGGCTACAGCAGCATAGACTGTCAGTCACATTATGAGAAGTAGTAAAGATGTGAAATTCTGCATGGAAACAGTCATCACACAAAGGCTTCTTAAGCGGTATGTCAGCTGCATTGCTAGAGCAAAAATCAGAGGCACGATAAACCTGGCTATGCTAAGCAGTCTGGAGACTATGAAATGGTTAGTGTACTGTTTAAAGAACATTCTCATGAGTGTGAAGCCCTCTTAAAGTACCTGAAAGACTGTAATAAAATAATTACTATATTAAATATATTAACATATTTTTAAATATCTAAAACAAACCTAGTATGTGAGAAAATTAAAATTTATAAAACCAAGGAGAGGTAAAGAACACAAAATTTGGAACAGTGCAGAACAGGCAGTGGTTAGGGGGCCACTGCATGCACTTCCTTACACATCACCTCTTCACTCCTCTAAAGATACCAGTGCGAAACTTTCTGTTACCAATTGCTCAAGAGCTGAAAATTAGCTGCCAGTTGGGAGCACATAAGGGCTGTGAACTTGTAGGTGCTATAGCAGGAAACATTCAAAACCCAGAAGAAAGAAAAGAAACAGAAGAAAAATCTACTGACAATTTCCACCAAGGTTTTTAAAATAGCACTTTTAAAACCACTCAACTTCAGTTGCACAGGAAAGAAGTAAAGCTGTAATGACACGTGTCTGTATGACAACAGACTTTCACAGATGCTGTGAAAGTCACACATATATTAGCAAACTGAATTTTTGCCAGCGTAAGTTACATCAGTTGTCTGAAGAATTATAAACTGTACTAGGAAATAATTTTAACAAACTGTACTAGAAAGCTTTTGCTGGTTTTTGATAGTTTGTTTAGGTTCCTGATGAAAACATTAATCACATTCTGATCCCTTCCTCGCAATGACAGGAGTTTCTCTTGGGTTTCACAGATCCCAAACCTCTGTGCAGATACACAGACACTGGATGAAGAATTCTCTAAGAGTACTTGTCTAACCCTTCCCTTGAAGGAATCAAGTCCAAAATGGTTTTTTGAACTGTCAAATTTGACAAATTAAAGTCACATCCATGGTAAAGAATTATCAGACTGTATACTCCACTCACTTGATAATTATAAATAGCCAGAATGGTTTCAGTTATAAATAGCTTGAAATGGTTTCAATTAGTTTAAGTCAGTATCCAATTTAAAGACCTTCACGTTCCATTTCTGGGAGAACAACTCCAATATCAGCTGTCCACAAATCTTTAAGAAATGCGATGCATTTAATGTGAGAACATTAAAATAAGCTCCATAAAATGCTAGTGCAGACTGTACTCTCCCACAGAGATAAAAAATACTTCTGAATTAAAGACTACATTATTTAATATAGTGGTAAAAGTACTCCTCTTGCTCAGAAATAATATACCTGTTTTAAAAAATAAACTGACTCGGTGCACAGAGTACCCTAGACCAGCAAACTGAGCATTGATCTGATTACACTATTCATTGGTTGGGCAGTCATGCTTTTGAAACAAATCTAAAAAACTTAAGCATTTCCAAATATGCATCTTGGTGTAGAGAAATGTTGGGGGTTTTTTTAGAAAACAACTACTGGGATCAACTTTCCAGATTCAAAAACCCTCCCTACTGATTCATTTAGTGAGCCTGGAATGCCTTTAACATCTTCCAGCACCAGTGTTTCCCATGACATGTATTGTAGACATTGAGGAGAAGACAACGCCTCTGCCATCAGAGAAGGCAAGGAAGTCGTTATTTAGCCTTTGTACACAACCTTTGATCTCCTTGCGTTTTACAGTGTGCCAGGTTATTTTCAATGCATCCTGCAATGGATATAAACCAAATTATCATAACTCATAGAGAAAGCACTGGTTTTGCTCATTAGAAGACCCAGCTTTACAGTCATGATCTCCAAAAGCAGACGTATTATTCTCACACCTCCTTCTGTGTTTTCCTAACACAGAACACTACCATGTATTTAAAAAGCAATGTTGAAAGACCCACAGTTTACCAAAATAAATGATTATTCATTGCTGGTTCAAAGTATTTTATGAGCAATTGTTGTAAAAATGGGACTACTTATATCACAAGACAATCCCGTTTGACAAAATTTAATGGAAGATAAATTTTGTAATCAAAAAAAAAATCTGAAAACATTATGAGAAGGGGGGAGGTGTAACACAAACGTCATCATTTCAGAAGGAAGTAGGGGTGTGATACAGCCATCAATGTGTAATTTTAGTATTTTGTTTTCGCATAATTTCCATATTCTGGGGCATCTAATGAAACTGGGGTTTGTGCAATCTTTCTGCTCGTTTCTCAGTTACCCCAATAACGTAGACTCCTGCACTAGTTAGTAAAAGCCTTCAAACATATAGAGAACAGGGTTTTTTCCACTGATGTGTCATGTGTCTAACTGTGGAATATACAAATCAGTCTATTCTATTTACTGCCATCAGAAATTTGCATCTCCAGCTACACAATAAAATTAGGGGTTGACAGCTGCTTTGCTAAATCACTTCCTCCATCTCCGTTTGATCCATGAGAGAGCTAGATCTACCTTTCACAGCTGAAAGAATATATTCCTAGGTTATCCATCTTCCCTCTCTTCCAAAGGAACACCGATTCCAAGGGAAAAGCAGAAGACAACTCCAAGTACATCCCCTCTCACAGAGGACTTCGCACGAAGTATCGCATGAAAGGATCACAGCAAAGACAGGAATAGGATCGAACTACATTTGAAGAATTATCACTTCCTCACATTGCTACATTACTTGTAACAAAATATGTGGAACAGCAGGTACCCAAAACTGCTTCTGCAAATTTCATAAAACTCTGTGCCTACGGCACTACAGGAACCTAAAGACATATTATAGGTGCCTATAAATGAAAGTCACATTGCAATGCAAAAGACACTAAATAACCTGATTCACTCACCCTTCTCTCATTGCCTTAGAAAACAGAAATATAGATGCAAGTAGTTCCTCTCCTCATGCAAAAACTAACACAGAACCACTCCCTGCTTTACAAACATTTTTTTTCTGATTAGTTCAGCCAGAGCACACCCAAACTGCAGCCACGCTCTCCCCGGCAGCATGACCTCTCACAACCTTCCTGGTAGGCTTATGCAACCAGGAAACCAATAGCAATTCTGTGTAACTTGGCTAATTTCAACCCATCAGGCCATTTTAAATTAAAAACAAATAACCAACGTCTAATTTAGAATCAGCAAGAAAAAATTATTTGGAAAATGAGTACCAAAGCACACTGAAAATTCTGAAGGCTCTAACGCTTTTTCCTACTTTTCATTCAAAAACACAAAAGTGTTTCACTTCAGTTAATTGCTCCTTTCCAATTGTGAAATAGAGCATATTAGAATTCAATAACTTTTTAAAAACTGGAAAAGTTTGGATGCAATGTGTGCATTTCTTTCACAATTTCAAATGAAACTTTCACCCCATGCTTGCACTAATCAGATGCTTTATGCCAGATTATTACTTCAATAAATATTCAGAAATTGTATTTCACTGTTTTTACTTCAACTTTACAATATCCTTCCTCAGAAGACCATATAAAAATAAAGTTATAATACCTTCCGAAGGAAATACAGCCTTTTTGAACATTTACATCCAGACTAAAAAGCTTCAGTAAAATTCATACATGGTGCACATGGCAAATAGTTTACAGTGGTGCTGAACTATGGAAAAAGAAGTTTTCATATGGACACAGGAGTGTGAGCTCATGAGCACAAGTGATACACCTAAAGCTTACAGAAATCCCCTGTGCTGCAGGCGTATCTGCACACAGCAAAGCCACATCTCCACCTTCTCTGTAAGTGACATTGGGAGACCAGATGGGGTTTTTTCTCACAACAAAGGAATATCTTCTCTTTGTGGCACCTGTCCTCAGCTGGGATCAGTAGGTTCAAACCACTCAACGAAAAACCCTAAGTGGCAACTGGGACAAAAATCGCCACCCGTAGACAACTTCATGGGAAGTTTGAGGAATTTCCTGGAAATTTCAAGAAATGGTAGACAACTTCATGGCAAGTTTAAGGAGCTGCACACCACATACATCCTACTGCTGCAAAAAGCAGGGAAATTCTGTTTTTAGGGAGGGGATGAGAGGAAAAATCAGAGCAAGAACATTCCTCATTGTCTATCATGCATATTGAACCCTCTTCAAAATAGGCAGATGAACAGGAGAGGACAGGGAATTTTCCACACAGTGTAAGAGGGGGAGCATGAAAAGAAAAAAAAAAGGCCATCATCTAATTGATTCCACCTAAGTAAGCTTACACAGGAAGAGATAAGATCTCTGGCAAATAGCTAAATTTTACTATATTTTGCTAAAAATAGCAGCTCATCTGAAGCACTGGACAGCTGAAAATGAAAATATATCTTTTTTTAAGTGGAGGTGACTGCAGTCTGGTTAACTTTCTGTCTCCATCTGCTGGTAAGTCACGCTGCCAAGTTACACAATTCAGTATTTTAAAACTCTGATAAAATATCTTTAAAATATAATAGGGCAGTATAACTTCCATTCACATCAGCAGAATTACAGCTGAGAGTTTATGGGGAAAAAAGCCCATTAAAAGTTTTGCCTCTTCAACTTCATTCAACATCGCTTCAAATAGAACAGTCAACGGTAGATGCCTGGAGCTGAAACAAATCTACAGTCCACAAATGGCTCATTTTTATCACATTCAAGTAATGATTTACTTTAGAAAGAGTAATTAACGTTATTTCTTTCGGCCTTAAGAAGAGCTTTCACTTTTGCCATCATTTTTAGTCTACTCTTATTTTCTCACATAGCTAAAAATGATTCAGAGAAAATCCTCAAGTTTATACACTGAATTATCAAATAATAACAAAACTGAAACTTCTATACACACATACAGAGTAACTGTTTGAAGAATGACTATAAAGCACCACTGCTCACCACTTTACTGTTACTTTAGTACTCAAGAGACAAATAGAAATCCCTGGCTGGTTCCCAAATTGCTCTGTACTCCCACTCAAGCTTTGTAAGATAAAACCTATGTCATAAACCTGTTCATAAGCAAGCTCCTGATAATGTCAAACCAACCTTAGATTCATTGCATCTGAATTTATCAAGCATCTATTTTTGTCATGACCACATTTATAATAAGCATAGCAGGTTATGGGAGGATAATACAGCAGGGGAAAAAGGAAAAGTAAATCAATACACTAAAGAGATACACATTAATATAGGTAGCCGCTGGAAGAGAGGCCAGCCTGCTCGCAGCTTTCAGTTGAAGCTGCGACTCCAAAGTTACTAAAAATAATGTTTTCCTTTGGAAAAATTGATTTTCATTTACAAGCCAGTCATTGAACTTTGCATCAATCCAATTATTTCACTTCAAAGTACTGAAAAACAGTAATTATTTGGAAACAGATAGGAAGCTAGGCAATTTGTGTTTAATATAGTAAAATAATTGCAAATAAAAAATGTAATTTATCAAAATTTGCATAATCTATATTCAGCTTCTTGTCAGGTTGTAAGGCTTGGTTCAAGCAGAAAAAAAATTTCCAAGTAATTTCCAGAGATTCTCACAAGTAAACCCTGGCAAATAAAGCCTTGTTCACAACTATGCACATTGACTTAGTAAAATTAATTACTTTCCTTTTTAACCCATTAATCATCCGGTTTTCATTCTGGAGAAAGCCCAGAGTTCCATCTTCCTTTGTGCTGCAACGTTAAACCAAGAAAATTGCCAGTGGCAAAATAAACATCATAATGCTTCATGTAAGGTTTCCAAGATTCTGGTGGGAGCTCTGTACAGAAGTATTTCTGTACTCCGGGTTACGACATTCTGTTATTTAAATATTAATAAAACAGTGATGTAAACCACATTAGAAAAGAAAACAAATCTTTTCAATTAAGTTTATTTTTAGAACGAGTCCTAGGATTCCGAATGCAGCAGCATTTTCTGAACACAGTGTTTTTCCCTTAAGATTTCTTGCTGGCAAGATTCCATAACCTACTCACTTCGGTGGTGGGAGGTGAACTTCTGTAGAGAGAACAGGCACCTCAGAACACTTCTAAATGGCCAGCCAACACATTCAATAGCTGCTACAAATGTTAAACACAATTAAAATTGCAATCAAAAATAAAATTTTGATTTTTTTTCATGGCATGGAACACCAAGTTATAAGGGGTTCTCTCAAGAGCATTTAGTAAGTTAAACTCTGAGGTATACAACAAAAAAAAATTAGCTCACCGTACAAGAAAAATGGGGCTAAGCAGTGGTATACCAAGCCTAATTTATTCAGGTGACATGCAATCTGGCCTCAACCAGATTCTATTATCACATCTCTGCATGGAAAAAAAAAAATTAAAAATCAAAAGCTGTTATTTTTAGGGGAAAAAATATTTCTTTAAGGTTTCTGGATAATAGCCAGCAGCACAGGGCTATGTCAAGATGATGGAATAACTCAACCTTACATCTCTAAGCATCACGGTCACAGGAAACAGAGGCCAAGGCTAAAATGTGACCCATTGTGGGAGGATTTAGTTAAGCTCCGAGTTTAAGTGGAGCAATTTCTTTCTCAAAAAAATAACACCACAAAACAAAACAAATCAGTAGTGAAGTGCACAGGTCATACGGTATTTGTTTAGTATCCATAAAATATCCACTCCCAATCTCTGTCACACTTCCACAAGGGGGACAATGTGCATGCCTCATGCATATATTCCCTCAGCTGATCAGTCAGAAGTGAGACGAAGCTTTGAACTTCATTACTCAAGAAGAGCAAACGTCACCATGAAAACACCGCTCTGTCCACAGTCGATTGGCAAAGACTCCACTGTACATTTCTTAAAAGCAGGATTTTTTCATTCCCATGAAAACACCCACTGCTGATGGACAGCTGGCATTTTAACACATGCATTAGTAATGCTTAAAACTTAATAGCAAGCTTTTCAACAGAGGACCCGGAAGTGTTTGCTTATAAGCATTTACAAATTCAATTAACACGGGATACCGGGTGCAAGGACCCCCCTGCACAGTTAGGAAGGAGAAAGAGCAGAGTTCACGCCTAGCGTAGGGTTAAAGATGAGGGCTGGCAGGCAAGAACCAAAGGCAGCTGCCAAAACCTCCACTTCTCCACTTTACAAAAACCATTCCTCCTCTGCAGCCGTGCCACTCCCACTGCCCCATTAACCGAAGGTGCACGCGCGGGTAAGCACGAACAGAACGCGGCTCCGTACAGGGAATCATAAATACTGTGCTCCCAAAGAATGCACAGCATGTGTAAATACTCCAAAACAAAAACAATCTGTCACTAGTGATATAGAGAGGTTTCCTAGTGGGCAAAATTCTGACACTGCTAAGAGTCAAACAGGCGAAACGCCAAAAGTAAAGTGAAAAAAGGCAAAATTTTAAAAAAATAAATCTCCCCCTCAAATCCCTGAGCACATCTCAAGTCTATTTAATGGCCATGATTCACATAATCACATTTCTGACCACACTGGTGTGCCAAGGTTTCCATTCTCAAGCGATGAACTAGAGAAGTTATTGGTCCCTCTTACTCTGCCCTGGAAAATCCAAGAATGTAAAAAAGATACAACAGGACCTATTGGAAAAATTCAACGTTTAATATGGACCTTTTATTTTTTATGGTTGTACCAATAAAAGTGAGGATGGCAAAAAAGGAGTTGAATTTTTGACACAAATTACTCCAATAAAGAAATATACAGAAAAAGGTCGTATTTAACAAAACAGAGCTTAATAATCAGGCACATCACTGAGGACACTTCTTCCAGAAATTCTAGTTGCCCCATACAGACATATCTGGAAACATTACATCAGTGAATAGCCACAGCATTTGACAAGCACAATCCCATTCAGCAAAGATCAAAGATGGGAATAACTGTCAAAAATAACCATAAGAAAAGCTAGCTTTTCTTCACTAGAAACTGCATATTAGCAGCAGCATACAGGCCACATACCTTACATGCATATATCTCTCTAAAGGGGAGGAAAATAGCAACAGGCATGATACTGGATTTCATCACAGGTCTGGAAGGTAAGTGAACAACTAAAAAACATGGGGACATAGAAGAAAGAAGGAGAATTAATAACCTCTCAAAAAAATGCCCAAAGGCAAAAGCAACATTCATACAATCATACTACCAACAGTCCAAGCCTAGAACACACTTTAAGACAAACCTCATGTACGTATGCTTTCTAAATATGAAACATTTGAGTAAAACTGCTGACTTTCAGCCATAACTTCAAGACATCCTTGTAATAATTTTCCATGTAGTAAAACCACAGAAAAGATAACCTAGATAACCTAAATGTTATACAAGATTTCAACCTACAGGTGAGTAACAGCCTGAACAAATATGTTATCAAAATTAAAATAAATAAGTAGTACAGAAGGATGCAAATGTCTGCACTGCCACCCATCCCAGTGATGTCTGATTGTTCATCACAGGACAACAGCAATTAATGGGGACAAAAGCAAAATCAAGGCTTTCCTGACAAATTAGGGAACCATACTAGATGTTCCAAAGTTATTTGTTTATTGTTTTTTTCTACAACGCTTTATGCTTCTACAACAGCATAAGACATAAAGGAATAGGCTTCTACAGACATTGAACTTATAACTGCTACTTTAACCTATCTCTAAGTACCACAACTGATGCAGGCACTGTTTTTGCACTTTTGAAAGTACAACCACACCAAATTAGCACTGAAGGTAAATAAGGAGCACATCCTTACAGCTTTCAAATGCTCTTATCCTACGTACCAAACATTTCTAAAATCTATGTTCATTAAAACACATTGTCCAACACAAGTTCTAAGAAGTGTCTCCCCTCTGCTCTCCTCATGTCCACCAAGAATGAAGTGGGACATACAGAAGCAAATCTTTCTCACAGACACTGCCCCTTTAGGTGAAAAGCACCCAAAAAGTGAGAGATTTTCTCCCAAGAAAACCAAAACCAAACCAGAGCATGATCCTGATAGTTGACAAATACCCTCCACAGATATTTCAGCTGATGGAATAAGAAGCTAATTCTTCTAGTTTGGGACAAAATAAGCTCTATTTAAGGTCCAAAACCAAGATTGAATAAAACCCCTCACCACCTGGTTCTTCACTCCTCAGCTTCCAAATGGTAAAATACTGTATAGGGGGCTAAAGCCCTGATTCTGCAAGTGCCCCATCTGTCTGGTCCAGATGCACACATTGAAGCAGGCTTGGGATTCCCATAATACCCCAAAAGTGTCTGATGTGACAGGTGTTGTCAGCATAAATATGCACAAAACCTACAAACATACCCCCAGGAAAGCACAGAGGAGCCATCACTATCACTCATATTGAGGCACATACAACAGCATTGATGGTCCAGTAGACCACAGTTTAATGTGCTGTCCCATGAGGCAAGAAACACACAACTGCACTCCATTCTTCAGCTGCAGGAGGCTCAAAGCTGTATGTCCCTTTTGAAGGGAGGAACTTCACTAGAAACTGTTTAGCTGTGAAGTAACTGCCTACAGCAAAGCTGAAGGTGCACCACTCGGCAAAAAATACTTAGCAATGTCCAAAGGGCTTCTGAAAAATCAGCAAGACCCCATGAGTCAACAGACACTTCCCCAGAAAGCATTCTATCAAAAAAAAGCGCACAGGTTTACTTCCAGAATTAAATAAAAATATAGCTTTATAGATGTATTTAGACCACAAAAACATGTGAATTACCATACCAGCTTTACATCTGTACATTTTGAGTTTCCTGTCGCTATTGTTCTTACACTGTCAACATGCCACTTACCCTAAAATAACCACCAGAACCCAAAAATAACTAGTTTTGAACGTGTAATGCTATACTTGACACTCATTCGTCAACTAATAATCTAGTTACAGCACACGAGTTTATGACTTCTCAAGTCTCTTTTAATCTCTACAAGTACTTTGGGTGCTGAAATTTTTCTTTATTTAAAATGAACTATGGCAAAAAAACCCACAACCCCCTTCTACCAGTTTAACTCTCTAACATCTAGGCTGCAGACAATCCCAAGTAGATGCTTCCCTGAGTAACTGAGCTATTTAATGCCAATGAGAGGATTACATCTGTTTAAGACACAACAAAAGCACATGACACCCTGTGTTATACATCCGGATACTACTGTCATGAACAGGGAAGCAATTCTAAGTATAGCTGCCAAATTCCTCTTTTTTTCCAGCATGAACTCCTAACTGGAAACACAGCTTCTTCCTCTTCTGCAGTGATGCAGCACTCCCAAAGGCAGACACAGCAATCTGTTATGCCCAGATCTTATTCAAGGTCCTCTCCAAGTCAACAGCAAAAATTCCTTTTTTTTTTTGATGGGAGGAGGAAGGCTGAGTTCCCAAAGAATTCGCAGTTCAGCTTCCCTTTTAAGTACCTTTTCATCCCAGGACATACACAGCTATTCACAGCATCCTATCTCCTCTTCCCACATTCCTATTCTCAGCCCAAGTGTATGAACAGAAAAATCTCCATTTCTGCATACCCCACTTAGATGCAAACTTGGGAGCACTCCAGAACTTCATGTTAACTCAGACACACATGAAGAATTAACCATCTGTGTTACTCCATCTGCTGCCTACTGTACTTTAGACTAGCCCAGAACAGCTTGTCACATCTCACTTTCTTGTGACCTAAAGTCAGAATGATTTTTTTTTTTTTTACAAAAAACAATGCAACAGACTAAAATCATATGGTTTTCTGGGTTAGGAACAGCTGTTTCAGACAATGTTGCAAACAGATTTTCTTTGGCAAGTTACTGGTTGGAAAATCGTGTTTGTTAAATTGTTTGTAGTCTGCAAGAACCAAATAAAAAGGAAGTTTCATACACTAGACAAATAAAGAAATGTAAAAATAATTGCATTTCAAAAAAATTCTTCTTTTTTACCTCTTTCTTTAAATAGAGATGGAGACAATAGACCTACTACACTGCATATTTAATTGCAGTTTACATGTCTAAACTCTTAAGAAGTAAAAAATAATATCTATCTTCTGAAATATGTTTCTCAAACTTCCTTCTAAACAACAAGCAACCAAGACCAAAAAGTCAATCATAAGTAATTAGGAAACAAAATTACTGTTATGTTTTTATTGCATTAGCATTTCTGTCAGTGATACCCTTTAGGACTGTGGCATCTTGCTTTCACTTGTGCTGTAGATAACAAAATGCCGACATATTTATGTAAAAGTTATTCTCAGTAGAATCAGATCTGATCCAAGAACATAAGAATGTCAAAAATTGTTATTCTATGGCATTTGGTCTTAAGGAACAAAAATTTCAAAAAGAGAAAATAGTGCAAATAGTTCTATATTCTGCACCTGTTTTTCTTAGCTTGTCTTTATCACAATATTTCTAAAAATAACACCTTGCACCTCTTCCAAATGTTCACATGTACAACTGTTTGAGTCTATTTAGTGGCTTCAGTGGCTCTTTGATAACGTCACCTCACAAAAGAGGAACCTGAAAGACAGAGTGGATGGAAACAATTCATACACTGCCCAATCTTATGTCAAAACTGAAAGTAAATTAATGACTACAGACTTCTTATGGAGTATAAACAGTACTGAAAAATTAAGAATTTTACAAACTGTGTAAGAAGCCCATAAAGACCAGTGTGGCAAAGGCATGACTTGTGATTCAGGAACAGAAATACGGGTCCCATCTGCTATAGGCGTCTTGATAATTGCATTTAAGTAACTTTTCACTTCTCTTTTATACCTCCGTTTCAGAGTTAAAAATAGCAAAAATACTTTTTTATTCATAGAACAGGAAAAAGATAAATTTAGCTATTTTGATGATTCATTCAGATACAATAGCCATGGGAGACATTCTAATATCCAGAATGTAAGACAGGCAGATGTTATTGGCAGAAGTTTCAAACAATTCCTATGTAAGATATACTGCAGTCTATTGAACATTTAGAAGGGAACCATCTATTCTTTTAAAGAGCATTCACATCAGATGAGGAGTGAAAAGACTGCATGGCATGATGAATTTAACACAGTGTTAAATAATATCTTGCCCTATTAAATGTTTTTCATATATCTTCTTAAATAATTTAAGAAAGTTGTTTTATACTTCTGCGTTCTGGAAATCAGTTCAGTGCCTGCACATATGATAACAGCTTCTTAATTTACTACATAGCCTACCCATGTGGGAGCATTGCTTTACTTTACACAAGGGAGAAAGTATAACTGTAATCAGAGACTTTCTAGAGTACAATACACAGTTTATTTCTAAATATACAACCTTTCTGTTCATGTTTAAAAAATTTTACACAAAGCAGACAATTTTCACCTGAATTGTTTAGATGAAGAGCACAATTTTAGCTGCAGGACCCCCAGAAAGAATGTTCTAAGACTGTTTAGGTTATTACCTGCAAAGCTGTTCAAATCTAAGCAGAAATTTAAAAATTATAAAAAGGACAGACAATCTAACATATATGGAACAAAGCTCAGACAGACAGCATCTTGGAGTTTTAATCCAAAGCAAAGCATCAAATCAAGTACCTGACTCAGGGATTTTCCCAGCAGTACTTTATATCTTAAATTAAAGGGTTATCTACACTTCAGAAGTGCAATCACTCAAGTCAACCTGCAATACAGTTATTTGAATTTACAGGATTTTTACTATAAAATATTTGAAATTTTACACATTGTTATAATGATTTTGAAAGTGTATTTTGGCACATAAGCCCCTTCACCAACAACTTCAGCAAAGCAAGTATTTATGTCTAACTGTCCTAAAGAAATGATTGGTTATTTGTCAAGTCCTCCAACTATTATGCTTGATGTTTTTCTGACTAGCTGGACAGCCCAACTTTTTACCTGAATATTATAAAAGCTAGAGAATTTATGCATTGTATTAGGTCATCATGGACCCGACATTAGCTTGAACTCTCCAGAAGAGAGGAGTGAGAATGTGGGGGAAACAGCCCTGCAAAAACACCCGGGTCAGTGAAGAAGCAGAGAGAGGAGGTGCTCCAGGCTCCAGAGCAGAGATTCCCCTGCAGCCCCTGGTGCAGCCCATGGTGAGGCAGCTGTGCCCTTGCAGCCCATGGAGGTCCACAGGGGAGCAGAGATCCACCTGCAGCCCGTGGAGGACCCCACACCAGAGCAGGTGGATGCCCTGTGATCCAGTGGGAAGCCCCCACTGGCGCAGGCTCTAGGCAGGACCTGTGGCCTCATGGAGAGAGGAGCCCATGCTGGAGCAGGTTTGCTGGCAAGACTTGTGACCCCATGGGAGACCTATGCTGGAGCAGTATCTTCCTAAGGGACTGTCTCCTTTGGAAGCAACCCAAGCTGGAGCCATTCTGAAGAACTCTGTAAATCTCTCATCAAGCTTTCTAACACTGCACAATGCACACACCAGCATAGGCAGTGTTGCCAATAAGGCTTCACACACAAGCAAAGCAAGATGTTTCCTGGCAAGTGATCCTACGAAAGAGTCGCTTTGGCTCTCAAAACGTTCATTAAACAGCTCATTATGCTACCCATCTTTCCCAATACCCACAGGCTTGGATTCCTTGCTCTCAGAAAAATCTCAACAAAACAGAGCATATAAAACAGAAGGCATACAGGGAAAGGCAGATCAGAGTGTGGCCATCAAATACTTCAGTTCACTTTTCAGTTTTCCAAAACTAAGCTGCAGCACCTTTCTCCCACCCATGTGTCCTCACCAAAAGGCTACAGAAGCATAATTTTGTCACTACAAAGGAAATATAAACCATTCAAAAATTTCACCTTGAGATTCTTTCCCAGGAAAAGAAATGCCGATGGTGCCAAAGAATTGGAAAGCTCAGCTTTAATATCCCAACAGTTAAACTTTCCGCATGGTACTCCAGCTTGTGACCAGGAAAGAAAAGTATCCTTTGATAACAATGCAGACTTCCTCAATACAGTAGCTCTGAATTTCCACCTATCAACGTTAACCAGGTCAGCTATTCATCAGAAGCACACGGAAAGTAAATTAGACATGTCAAGGTGAAAAGTTTCACGCTCTTTGTCTGCCTTAAAGCACTAATGGGTAGCCTGTTTCTGTATTTCTAAGGCACGATCAGGTTTCTGGGAAAGTGTTTCTTGTAATTGTGAAAGTCGTCTCACATTTTCAGGACTACCTACTCACTAAGAGTAGAAGAGCTCCAAAGCAGCACCCACTGATGAACTGCAAGTTTTCTGCCAGTCCCCTGCCGCTCTGGTTCTCAGTGCACAAGTCTTGCAGCAGCCTGGTTAAAATCAGCATTGAGGAGATTAATTTCTGGCAACTTTTCAGACCTGACGGCTTTTTATCCACTCTAGGTTCTTCCTCTACCAGCCAACATATGATACATGGACGTCTTGAGCATAGATTGACTTTTTTTTAAAGGTGAAATCTCATTTAAGGTGCAAAGTAAACCCTAATTTGGATCTTGCCAAGGAAGTGTAGTAGTTTAAAAACACATACGTTCTGTTCAGACCAGTATTTTTACTAAGATAAAATATACTGAAATGAACCAAATTTAAATTTAACTGAGCACAGGATTGCTCAAGTTCAACTATATTGTTTTGAAATGCTGTTTTGTATTAATCTGTACAAGTTGTCTACAAGTCCAGATACTGGGACTTTAGACTTCAGCGATTTAATTTCCCTTTTTTGTTTTTTTCTTTGAGCCCAAAAGCAAAACAAATTGGGGGTCAGATATAGTTTTAATGAAGTTGTATTGAAAAAAATTATGGGACGTGGGATAATGAATTTAAATTAAAAAAGGGTAGATTTCGATTAGAAATAACGAAGAAATTTTTTACAACGAGGGTGATGAGACACTGCCACAAATTGCCCAGAGAAGCTGTGGATGTCCCATCCCTGTAAGTGCTCAAGGTCAGGTTGGATGGGGCTTTGAATAACCTGCTCTAGTGAGAGGTGTCCCTGCTTATTGCAGGGGGATTGGAACTAGGTGATCTGTAGAAGGTCCCTTCTAATTCAAACCAAATCACTCTGTGGCTCTACAATTCTCCTAAAACTGGCTCAAGACCTAACTAACATCCACATGACACACAACCATGGAACGTACAGTCGACACACAGAGAGATGAAGAGATCAGAGTGAGAAAGGAAAGGTAAAATCGGGCCAAGGAGTCTTCCAGACCTGAACCCATTCCAAAGGTCCCCAAGAAAATTTTTGTAAGATGTTTCTAGATTCATTAGTTGTTTCAAAGACTGAGGAAAAAAGGTCCAAGTCCAAAATGGATGTTTTGCTCTTAAAAGCACTGACAAATTTTCTTCAAAATCCAGTAGAAAGCGGATTTTCAACAAAATAGGTAGATTCCACAGAATAAAACAGTAGTGCAAATAACATATAAGAATGTTTACCATTAGCTGACCAGTCTGTAAAACGTCATACAAAAATCAATCAACTGAAGAAGGAGTGACAAAACTTCTTCCCATAGTACATTTTTACCAAAACACAAGGCTTATTTGTATTTGGACCATGGAGTGTGGACTGGACATCACCACCTTTCTTACATACTCCAGACTGTCACATGAAATGTTTCAAGCACTGTATACCAACCACATTAATGCTGAATACAAAATAGGATGTGGCTGTGTGGTGAAGTTTTCCTGTTGTAGACCAGGCATAGTCATCCCAGGTCTATGAAAAAGGCATAACAACAGAACAATTCATGGAGCACCCAGCTAGACAGGGATCAGTTCTGTGCTGTGAGCCATTTCTGGCCACCACTCTTAATATGGGAAGGGCTTTTAGATTCTTTCAGGGGTTCTTTCCCATTGCACGAGTTTTGATACAAAGACACTAGCACAAGATGGGCACAAAACCTTCATAGATTCTGGATGCCCAAAGAGAGCCATTACAGTGACTGATCACTCCGAAGAACTCAAGCCCCTATGGAAGTGCAGCAAATTGAGTACTGACCCACAAAAGGAAAAAACAAAGAAGAAACAGGCATTACTAGTAATCATAAAATCTGGTCCCGAACAATATGTGAAATGAACTGGGTCCTCTTTGTATATGTCATTTGTCAAAACTTCAAAATCTCAGAACTTTGTTAGCATCCACCAGCAGCCCTGATATACCAAAACCTGCACCTAGTAAGGCAGCTATGACAATGTGAGGCTTAAACTTTACTACCAACAACCCCAGCTTGCCATGCAAGAGCAGACAGCTGAAAAGGCCTATTGAGAGTCTACATACTGATGCAATCTAGGAAATCCTGTTGAACTGTGATGATTTCTGTGGTCAGCACTATCAAGGTGAAATCAATTAAAAGACATTCTATATATATACACACACACACAATGACGTCCTTTGTTTCAAACTCAATTAAGCTACGTATCTCCCTTTTCAAATATTTGTCTGACATTGCCCTTTATTCATATAATTTGGAGGAAAAATCTCTTTTAGTTAATATTTATCCTGGCTAAAAATAAATGAGCACTTAATTCTCAGCTGTTTCAAGCTCTAATTAAAACCAGTTCTACAGCCAGACACAGACACTATGCTAAGAAGAAACAGCCTCAAGTAACACAATGTTCATTGTTAAAGAAAGTGGTTCATAAGCAATTATATCTTGTCAGCTCTAACAGTTAATCTAACCTCTTCAATGACACCCAGTTATTTTCACACTCAACATCCTGCCACAAACCAGTAATTATGGCCTGTACTTGCCATCTCTGCTGACACTGACTTGCCGACTACAGAGACGTAGGCAAATGAGCTTATAACCTTAACATAACCAAAGGACACTAAAGAGGTTATTTTTTGCAACATGACATTTATTTCTGAAATTGTTTGGCCATTAAACAACGATCATTTCATCATTTAATCTAATTCTAACCAAGACTCTGCTTCAAATGGAAAGCTTTTCCACTGGATCTTTTTTTTTTCCTATTTACAGCAAGTCATTAAAACAAAATTAATACATGATAAAAAAACTGCAATGAAGGGAAAAAAAAAAAAACTGTAGATCTTATTTTGCTCCAGGGAGATTAAGATTTCTCATGCTGCAGAAGAGGGAGAAGGGAAAATTAAAGCTAGCAAGCAGTGGCTGCAGAAGTAAAGACTCCAAATCCCTTCATTCACCTTCCCAAAAACAAGTGGCAAAAGACATCAGATTTTAATATTTGTTTGCAATGACACAATTCACGACAGAACATCAGCAGTAACCTTGAGAAGTCAGGGAAACATCCCTCAGGAAGACCAAGGAGAAAAACATCATCCCTGTTGTTAAAAAGAGGGTAAAGGAAGAGCTAAAGAGTAATGGTCAAATTATTTTTCTTAGTAAAATTCAGAAAAGTACAATACCCATGGATACGGAAAAGCAACATGTTCTAAGACATTTTGACAAACCCTCATGACATGCTCATCACAAGACAAGAAGTTAGTCTTGCGTGGTTGTAAAAGTGGCTGGGAAACTTTGCTTGGGGAAAATATAAATGGAAACGTGACTTTTAAAAAAGTAATATGGGTTACTTACAGACTCTAAGACTTTGAAGGTCATATCTGAAAAATGGGCTCTCACTATAGCCAGTATCAGCAGGTGTCTGAACAGATTTTTCAGGTAAATATCGAAATGTCAACAATAAGTATAAACAAAATACACCACAGGGTGTATCATTCTACAGATTTGCCTGAGAACACAAGGCATAAGCTGTGCCTGCAGAGGTTGCAAAAGAATTTTAGGATTTTAAGCACTAAAAGAAAGAACTGAAGAGCTGGCATGATCCTATTCACATGCTATGTACAGCTGATTGTTAAGAGACAGAGACTTATTGTATTACATCAACGACGTTTGGCATCTCACCTGTGATTTAAATGATTTTCCTTGGAGTCTTCTCCTATTGGCAGATGACAAGCCAAGCCACAATACACCAGATTTTGAAATGAATGATACTTCGAGTAGTTACTCAGGTCAGAGTTAGAGCTACTTTGCACATAATGTCTGGTCCTGCAATTTTGCCAAACTAGGGTATGTCTTTGGAAAGTTGTGCTTTAGTTTATTGACCAAAGTTTCATGTATGTATGTCATGTATAACCAATTTAACACATGTAACTGATATCTAAAGAAGTCTGAAGCCTGTACCCTGGATCACATTAAGTACCAAAAGAATTTTGTGTTCTCGTGAAGCAGATGTTCCTGAACTCTTTGGTCAGAAAACAAAACAATTTTCTACTAAAAAGACCTGAGAAATTTGAATGAAGTCTACCCAGTAGATTACAGTTACTTAAATTTTGCTGATTCAGCCATCTGCACAAAGGGCTCAAGTGTTTAAGGAAAGGATGAAATGCACAATATTGCTAAACAAAATTAAGCTTTAAGACATCATCCTAATCTCAAACATATTTCATTAATACACTTCCCTCTTTTTTCTGTGGCTCAGTGATGCTATCAAAGATTTCGTTCCAAAGGACCAGTTCTCTTGGTTACCAAACCGCAAAATTTAAAACTTTTCTATTCCATCTTTCATTTTCCTTTCCCATATCCAGACCCTGTAGTTTGTCAACTACAAAGTGCCCAAATTTCTACTGAAAGAAAGTTCTAACTCAGCCAAGAGAACCGAAAGAATTTGAACACTGCACAGATGAGAAGTCATTACATGAAAACCATTAAAAAGAATGACATTAATTGCTCTCTCACTTTCTCTTATAAGGAACAAGTCTTCCAAGTTCAGTTAAGGTGCCATGGACAAGTGACTATCTAAAGAATCAAATTCGATTTTAAATCAGATTAAAATTTATTTATCCTCTCCATAAAATGAAAAATAAGAAAAGAAAAGAAAATTCACCAAGGAAATAAGGAGACATGAAGACAATGTTCTCCCCCTCTGCATCTTCAGGCAATGGGGTAATTCTTTACAGTAACTAACCAAATTCCAAGAGGTTTATAAACAAATTTAGTCTAGTCAAACAATAAATGGTGGTTCAGCAGCTAAAGAGGCTTGGATATCCATGGGCAGCTTGGAGAACTGCCTCACAAAAACATTCTTCACAGTCCAATGTCCCAAGCACAGACATTTCACAGGGACACCAGAAAGTGATTAAATCAAAGCATGATTTCAAGTATTTGTTTTCTTTTCTCTTCCACAGAAATTTTCTTTTATTTTCTTTTGCTAAGCAAAAGACTTCTTTTCTAAGAATCAATTGAATATAGAGAAGAGAAGGATCAGTCCTACAATACAGGACACACACTGGAAAATCCTGAATACCAGCCCCATTCTCCACAAAACAGTGAGGAGGTCATGAGTTTATAACAGGAAGTTGCTCATCCCTATTAGGAGAAGACCGCCTAAAAACAGGTAGTATCTTCTTCGCAGAATAAGCAGAAGATAAAAAGTCTGTTTAAGGAAGACTTTGGTAGATGTACTTTCCCTTCATTCCTAGAACTCTCTAGGAACTAAACATCAACAAAAAAACCACCAAAACATGTGAGTAGAGAGAGCTGCACTATAAATAGAAATTTTTCCTACTAAAACTGTTACAGAATTTCTTGATAAAGAGCTTCAGCTAAAAGAAGCCTGAGAGAAAGTTTGATACAATCCCTTTGCAGCCTGCAAAATACCCACTTCTAGTCAGACTTAATACAACACCAAAACCAAATAGAGAAGCTATCTCCTGAAATAAGACAGGCCAGCAGAGACATCTAATTATACTCGGTAGCACTTTACTATTTACACAAAACAATATTTTTTTTAAAAAAAAAAAGCCAAAATAAAAATCCACTCCCACTTTTCTTACAGGAAATTAAAAGCCCTAATTATACAATCAGCAGTAGCAACACAAATGTTACTATTTCGGCCATCAGAAGCATTTTACAACTATAAGGGAAAAAAGAGAACCAAAGAAACAAGTATTTATACTGGCTCTATCTTTATTTCAAAAATATCATCACATTACATTCACTGAACAATTTTTTAAGTGACAAAGTCAAGCACTAAGAAACGAACTAAACCAGAATAGTTTGGCAGACCAATTGTTATTTAGCTCTGTAAATGACAAAAATATTTTTACAGATCTGCAGTTACAAAATGATACACAACTTCTTTCCACTGAAGCCTCAACTCCAGGCAGGTGAGACAGTGAGAAGGATACGAGCTGCTCAAAGAGCAAGAAAATCATGTATTTATTTTTATCCTGATCATTTGGGGATACTACACTACCCAGTCTTCCTGTTGGCTTCAGAACTCTCAATTTCCTTTTAATAAGACACTTTTCACCATCACATCATTCGAGCATCAGTGCATGTTATCTTCTTCCCTGTGGAATAAGAACATACCTTTCCTCTTGTATAATTAAGGGCAGTGAATCACTGATGGAGCTGGGGACAGAACTTCAGAACCTGTCTCCAGTCACAAATTTACAGATTGCTGATTCCTGTAGTTCACAGATGGACTTATCATGTAACGTTCCCATGTACCTCAGGAGAAATGGTAAGTAGTCCAATTTTGCCATAAATAGTATCCAAAAAGCAGACAACTTGCAATTTTAGTGGTCATCCATCCTAAAGTTGTTTTAGCTAATCCTTTAAAGAGGAAGCGATGTTCACATACAGCCTCCTCTGTATTTCACTCATCTAATTCATAGGATCAGCCTTCCCGTCTCTGTCATCTCTGGCTTCCCTACACACATGGTGAGACGTGGCAATTTCAGACTACAGGCTCAGCATCTCGCCTTCACTCTTATCAAACTTTCTGAGTCCTGTCTATCTGTCAACCACGTATTGTCAAATGAAATAAACAAAAAGCCCTGCCCTTCTTGGAGAAGTGATACAACTTTCTTCTTCCAAGTGTTACCATTTCCTCCCTCCTTCCCAGTAAAGCACTGTACGCTGCTGACAGAAGGTGTGGGACCAGATTTTGATAAGAATATTTGTGCTCAGGCAGTGTTTTGACAAGCTGCCAAAATTCTGCAGACAACAAAAGCAACAAGAGAAAAAGAGTATCTGTTTTCAATCTTTTGTAACTTAGCTAAAAAAACACTCTAGGATTCCAAGCAACAAAGAAAAAGCACTTTTTTTGGCTTTGCAGTTATCTCTGCTGATTTCCAAAGGCCTGCAGTAAATAATTGACTTAATAGAGGTACAAAAATCTTTTTTAATGACAAGTGTTCGACAACCTAGACTAGAAAAAAAAGACATCAACTGCAGACTCTTGATGCCCTTAAAAAATAATTAAAAATGTAGTTCATCAGAAGGTAGCAGTCTGAATTCAAGCAGTAGCCATGGGCCACATAATGTGCAAATCCCAAATTCACCTCTGTGAAATGATACTTCCACATCTGTGCAACGTTGACCTCATTTCTTCCTTTCCCATCTCACACTGTTCCTGGTTTACCAACTACGTGCAATTACAGTTGCCTGAGGCCGTATCACTTCTTGCATACTGTTGATTTTTTTTTCCCACCAAAGATAAGGCAGGGAAAGCAGAGGGAAGCAGTTGTGAGAGAGACAATCTCTGAATTGGTAGTTACTAAAAGTGCACCTGCTGCCACCAAGAAACAGCAAAATTTTGATCCCAAGTGTTGAACTACAAAGAAAACTGCACAAAGACATCTCCGTGGAGGTTTCTATGAAAAATATTCTACAATGCAGCTTCAAACAGCTTGGCAGGGGGAGCAGAGGGAGGGAGAGGGGGAAGGCAGGGAGGTGTCACACACAGTCAAAGTCTCCAAACTTTATGTAACGTGTGACACTGAAATCTCCTTGTTCTTGTGCCCAAAATACTAAACACAGTAAGAAAGCAACACCCCTTCTTCACCAGAAAATGTGGACTATACAGGATGATGATTAATTGTTTCAAAAATGTGTGTGACAGACTTTTCAGTAATCCTGTCAAATCATCCTCTTAGCATTACAAAACATCCACACAGAGGTATCTTTCTTCAAAACTTTTGTTATTTAAATGTTTTCAACAGGTTTTATCGGGCTCTGAATTGTAAGGAATTCATTACTCTGAAATGTCAATATATGATTAGACTGTCCTAAAACAGACAGCACTGTTGCTAATGACTCAAGAGGGATTTGTGTTCCTCTGCACATCTAGTCATATCATGGGACAAGGACAAGATTCGCATCTTTAGCCTAGAAACTCCTCTTGAAATTCAAGCACTTTCCCCTCAATGTCTGACTAGCTACTAGAATTAAACTTATTTTGCTAAGCATAGACAGAAGGCAGTCTCTGATACAGCTATGACTTGGTCTATTGAAGTCTTCGAGAACTGTGATCAAGGCCTCAGCTGTCCCTAAAAATAAGTTGGGGATGTTGAATATCCAATTGAATAGGACAAGGGAGAATGGCTTTAAACGGAAAGAGAATAGGTTGAGATTAGATATGAGGAAGATATTCTTTACTGGGAGGGTGGTGAGGCACTGGAACAGGTTGCCCAAAGAAGCTGCTGATGCCCCATTCCTGGAAGCGTTGGAGGCCAGGCTGGATGGGGCCCTGAGCAGCCTGGTCTAGTGGAAGGTGTCCCTGCCCGTGGCAGGGGGGTTGGAACCAGATGATCTTTAAGGTCCCTTTCAACACACACCATTCTGTGATTCCATGCAATAGGAAATGGAGAGCACAGAAGTGACACAGCTGGACATAGACACAATGTGGATGTGGAGACATGCTAAATAGCTGTTCCCTCTATGGCAACCAGTGGCCCACATGTAATGGTGGGGACAAAAAAAGGGGACTAGTATGTCCATTATCCCTCTCATAAATATTCTCCAGCAGTGGTATAGGAAAGAAAATCTATCAAACACTATGCAAGAGGAAATCACCTCTCATTCTTCACATCAAGCACAGAAATAATTTAGTCGATAGAATATTCAGTCACAAAAGAGACACAGGCTCTTTCTCTAGACTAATACACCCAAGAAAAAAAACTAGCTGATGTTTAACTGTGCTTTCAACGTGTACTGAAGAGTACAGTTGAATCCTCTTTTGGAAGGATGGGATGAACTCTACTAACACAACGAAGTTGGAAAATGTTATTTCACCCTCTGTCATCACTTCATTAGACTTCTCCCTATTGTTGAAAGCTATAACTTTTTCCTCTAATGAGTTTCATTTTGTGAGTCATTAGGCTGCTTCCTTTGCAATTCAGAATCCTACCTGTGATTGTACCACAGGCCTGACTTGAAGCAATATGATAAAAATCATAGAATGGAGTGAGTCGGAAGCGACCTTAAAGACCATTCAGGTCCAATCCCACTGCTATGGGCAGGGATACCTTCCACTAGAGATCAGATTGCTCAAAGCCCCATCCTATCTGGCCTTGAATATTTACAGTGATGGGGCATCCACAGCTTTTCTGAACAACCTGTGCTAATGCTTCACCATCCACATTTCTTTCTAACATCCAATCTAAACCTGCCCTCTTTCCATTTAAAACCAGTGCCTCTTGTCCTGCCACTCTCTGCCTACATAAAAAGTCCCTCTCTCTCCATTTTATAAGCCCCCTTGAGGTACTGTAAGGCTGCAATAAAGTCTCCCTGGAGCCTTCTCTTCTCCATGCTGAACAACCCCAGCTCTCGGAGCCTGCCCTGCTGTAGGGAAGGTTTTCCATCTTTGTGGCCTTCCTCTGTACCCACTCTAAGAGGTGCACAACTTTGTGCTAAGGACCCCAGAGCTGGATGCAGCACTCCAGGTAGGGTCTCATAAGGGCAGAGGAGAGGGAAAAATCACCTCTCTTGACCTGCTGGCCATGCTGCTTTTGATGCAGCCCAGGATGTGGTTGGTCTTCTGGGCTGCAAGTGCACACTGTTGGCTCATTACCAGCGTCTCATGCCCAGCTTTTCACCCACAGCGATCTCCAAGTCCTTCTCTGCAGAGCCACTCTCAGTGACTTCTTCTCCCAGTCTGTACTCATATGTGGAGTTGCCCCGATGCAGGTGCAGGACCTTGCACTTGGACTGTGTAGACAAAGCACCTCTCTTGATAAGCTTTTGTTCTCCTTGCAAAAGCTGAAGCAAGTAGGTGGCAGCACTGTGGGATCTGTCCCAACCATTCCCCCTAGCCTGCCTGGGTAGACAGTGGAGAAAAGGTTAGAAAAGCCTTTTCTTTGACATATTTATATAATATATCTTATATATATATATATGTATTTTTATAATATATTCTTTGATATATTTATATAATACAAATATTTGATGTGTTTTATACTAAAATGTCTAAACCAGACCGGACATCACCCTAATGGTGCCCATTTCTCTGTGCTGATTATAAAGTGGAAGTGACTGGCTCAATATTAGGAAAGATGAATATTAGCTGTGACTGTCATTTTTGCTGGTCTAGACTCATTTCTGCTTTGCCTTTTTTTATTCTGTTTGCTTTCCTTTGCCAATTCTCTCTCTGAGTTACAAACTCCAATATCTATTTTCCATCACCTGATATTCATGCTTACCAAATGTCAGTTGGATTCTCTGCATGAAAAATACCGTATCTTGGTTAAATAAAATAAAACAAGCAAACAACAAACAACCAAACACAAGCCATCCTCATCACCACCTCCAACCCAACTCACAAATACAAAAGCTAATTATAAATGTAACGTTTAGATCCAGAGGTTAGGTTACGGCAAACTTCAGGATTTATTTTGATAAAGGCAAATGAAAGCCAGTCCTGACAGTGAAAATCCAAGCACATTACTTGTTTTTGCAGAATTCTGTCTGCATACAAATTGCCAAAAAGATTGATGATGCACCCAATGCAGGGATTAGAGCCACTGCAAAACAGTGATAAATAAATAAAAAGATCTAGGCTTTATTTATTACTACCCACTGCAGGTATTCATCATCATATTTCCGACTCCTGGGATTTTTGCATGTACATTATACATGTTCATTTCTCCTTTGCTTCTAGATTGACTGGCTACTTCCTCCCTTTGAAGATGAATAAGGAAAACGATCCATAGGAAAGATCAGACTCAAACCACTTATTTCTCACATTCTGCTTCTTTAATAAAGTGTATTAAGACTGGGATTGAAGTAGCTGAAAAAAGTATTTGTAGGTGTCTTAGTGGTCAGGCCTCAGCAGATTGCTAACAACAACTGTAAGTTGTTTTTATCTGAGGTCTCTACACTTTCAGAAGTGAGTGACTGTATCAATTCCCACGTTTGATGGTTAAAGACAGTGATAACAGGAAGGGAAGAATATAATGGTCATCCACAAAAATACATACACAATTAACAGAACTACCTGAAGAAAAAATTATTTTATTTTGTTTTATATATGCTTCAGTGTTTAAATCAAAGAGATCTGAATTATTTTTAAGAAAAAAGAAAACTGCTCTAAAAATCCCAATAACAATAATCCTGAAGAGCTGGAAATCTAAGATTAACTTGGTCAATGGTTAAAAATACATTCTCTGATTTCTTGCACTTTCTCATCATTAGAAATACTACACGGGCCAAGTAAATGAGCTGACGGATTGGCAATTTAAAGCGATGCAATTTTAAACTCTTTTCAAAATGTACAGTCGTATGTCTAATAAAGCCAAGAATGTCAAGTACTCCTTCTGTTGGGGACAGTCAACCTTTAATCTCGTGCTTCAGATCACTGCAGGCAAGTTTCAGAAATCTGTCAGCTTTCACACATGCTGGAAATACAGTGGTACGCTCAAAAGGGAAGGTATCCAGACATCCAGCACATGACAGCAATGAAGAGACACACGTGAAAAATCTCAGTCCAGCTCATTTGGTAAAAGTTGCATCTAGCAGGATGTTTAAAAATGAACTGTTTGTTCCTTAAAGTAAATCACTGAAACATTAAAGCAGAGTTTTAAAAATAGCTTTTTCTAACATTCAAGAATTTACATTTTTATGTCATTCTGTATTTACAAGCAGCTTTTCTACCAAAACATCAATTTGACATTAGAAAAACATTCAGATCAAAGGAATGATGTGCAGAATAATCACTGAGCATCAGTGAGCAGAAATTAATTTTAAAAATAAGTCTATTTGAATATTCTAGCAATTTAAATATGTATTTTTTTCTTAGAGAAAAAGAAGTAACATTAGTATTACATGGATGATTCCTCCAGATGCTACCAGTTGTTAGGTGAGAGTATCTGCTGCTGTACACATACAAATGTAACACAGAAGACAAAATTAATACAGCAGATAACAGAGAAACAGACCGCTTATTAAACTTTTGTTTAATATTTCTGACTAATGCCAGAAGTGTACACACTGCCTTACAGTTCTTAACTGAGCAAACCAAAACAGGCAAAGACAAAACCAAGTTTTTAAAGGTTTGGGTTTTTTCCCCTCTAATAGTTATCAAGATAGATTATGAGCAGAATAAAGAAACAAAATCAAAGTAGAATATGAGCAGTATCATTCAGTAGACTATGAGCGCAATAAAATTGAGATGATCAAAAATACACAACACCAATTATCTTCTCACACCACCCAGAATACACTGCACAATGAATTTAAGATTAAATCTGAGCCAGAGAGCAGACCAAGGTTTACGTATCTTTTAACTCAGCACACAACTGGTTTTGAAAAGGATTGTGGGCTGGAGGGAAAGGTGTTTTAGATGGAAAGCAGGTACGAGGCTAAACTATGAAGATTAGTACGGACTGTAAGGAACATTGCACTAATGACCTCACAAAAACACTGCACTAAAGACTCGTTTCTCAAACACATGTCTTAAAATTATTGGAGATAACCAATCAAGTTGATACATGAAAAGGAAATGTCCATTTATCAGTCTGATTATCCTGCTTAACTGACTCCATCACTGCTTCTCGTATCTGTATTCATCAGCAGTTTGTTTAAGAAAAGGCATTTGCCCTCAGACTCACTTAAATGGTTTTAATATTTTCTTACAACAAACGGACAGGATCCCAGTTAATGCAGTAAGATAATTTAAAACCATGATTCTGTTTACTCTCTCCCTTCCAGACTCAAAGGAAAAGTTGGTTATTACGGAATAGTACCTAAGCAGATTCTTATATATAAGACATATACATCTACAAGGAAAATTCAGAAACCAAGGAGACAATTATACCTCTAATAACTCAGTCTTCACCACACACACACAAAAAAAAGCTAATTAAATTAAAGGCAAGACACTGGAAATGGATAATTAGAAAACAACCATGATCCAGAAGATGCTGTCAACTTTCAGCTGCAGTGACTCACAGAATACTGACAGAAAGCAGTCAACCCTATCCACCAATTACACATCTGTTTAAAAACTGTAATGAAGACACGGCCTTTCTAACCAACATTAATGTCCAAACAATTTTCTCCTCTTTGAGATAAAGCAGGGATGCCACCACTTATCAATTCATCTCAACGACTTTTTGGGGTGAAAAAGAAGAGTGGGGAAAACACAGAACAAAAAAAATCCTCACATGCTCCTCTGCTGGTAAAACATGTCAAAAACCCCTAACACCCCTAAATTCCCTAAAGATTACCATGCATGCCTAATACATACATTTAGCATGCGCAGATATATATATATACACACAGACACATGTATGTATGTGTCTGTGTACAGTCTATATGTGTATAAAAGGCTCCATGTACGCATAAAATATTAAAAAATCTCAAAAAATAAATATCTATAAAAACTAATGTGCTGGTTTGGGCTGAACTATAGCTAATGTTCTTCACAGTAGCTAGGAAGGTGTTACACCTTAGTTTTTTGCTGAAAACAATATTAATACAGGTATGTTTTTGTTACAGCTGAGCAGTGCTGACACTGCTAAGGGCCTTTTCTGCCTCTCACCCCACTCCCAACAGAGAGTGGGCTGAGGGTGCACAAGGAGCTGGGAGGGGACACAGCCCGGACAGCTAACCCCAACTGGCCAAAGGGATATCCCATAGCATATAACAAAATCACAGAAATATGCTGAGCTGGAAGGGATACTCAAGGATCATTGAGTCCAGTTCCTGGCCCTGCACAGGACATCCCAAGAGTCACACCAGGTGCCTGAGAGCATTGTCCTAACGCTTCTTGAACTCTGTCAGGCTTGGTGCTGTGACCACTTCCCTGGGGAGCCTGTTCCAGTGCCCAACCACCCTCTGGGTGAAGAACCTTTTCCTGATATCCAACCTAAACCTCCCCTGACACAGCTTCCTCAGGTCTTGCCACTGGTCACCACAGAGAAGAGATCAGTGCCTGCCCCTCCTCTTCCCCTCACGAGGACGCTGTAGACTGCCATGAGGTCTCCCCTCAGTCTTTTCCAGGCTGAACTGACCAAGTGAGCTCAGCTGCCCCTCAAGACCCTCCATCATCTTTGTTGCCATCCTTTGGATACTCTCTACAGTGTCACACTCAGCATAGAAACCTGCGGGAAGAAGGAGGAAGGGGCAGAAATTCAGAATGATGGTGTTAAGTGACCATTACATGTGATGGAGACCTACTTTCCTGGAGATGGCTGAAAATCTGCCTTCCCATGGGAAGTGGTGAATGAATTCCTTGTTCTGCTTTGTTTGTGTGCACCTTTTGCTTTACCTATTAAACTGTTTTTGTCTCAACCCATGAGTTTTCTTCACATTTAGCCTTCTCATTCTCTTCCCAGTTCCACCGGAGAGGAGTGAGCGAGCAGCTGCATGGTGCTCAGTTGTCAGCTGGGGGTAAACCACGACAGTCACTGCAAAAAGCAGCCACTAACGAGCACTAGACTCTAACACGCCAGCAAGCCCCATGGCAAACATAAAAGCCTGCCAATTAATAGCTGAACAGCAATGCCAGTTATAAAGTCAATCTAGCACACCCCTATCAAATCTGTTGTCATCTCAAACCCTTCAAGCGCCACACTGGGTGCCCAAAAAAACACTCTATCCCAGCCAAAAGCAGCACAGCTATACGTATTTTGTATATATTTCTGTGTATGTGAATATGCATATAAATGTATTTACATATATGCACACACAGACAAAATCTTGGTCACATCTCTTCCTCAAAATTTGCATCCCAAGAATAAGGGCAAGTTTGGCTGAAGAGAACCAGATAGTAAATAAATAAATAAATACATACATACATAGATAAATAAATAAAATGTGATTAATTTAATTTGGACTGTGGCCTGCTTCCACAGCAGAGCACATTAACCACTCTTATTTCTAGTCCTCTTTTTCACACTGCTGCTCAATACTGACAAGCATGGAAATGAGGAGAGCTACTACACTGTATTCCTGTCTCCAAAGTCCCCAAAAGCACTGATTAATTCATAGGCCATAGCTTAGAAATTTATGAAAGTGAATATCTGAAACTTAATTAAAGCAATGAAAAAACTCTACCTTTTTTGACTTACAGGGATTACTCACTGGCCTCTTTACATCTCTAACTCAATTGCTTTATTGTATTATTTGATTCAACTCCTAAATTTTTTAAAACTATCAAAACATATGAGAAAAATGTCAAAAATGAAAGTTCTTTCAAAACAAGGAACATCAGCTTTAACTGTTACTTACGCCTCAAAACAAATAAGCTCTCAGATTCTACCCTTACATCTCACTCCTCACCCCATCTTTTTAAATTTCCTTTTTCTTGACAACACAGGCTTTTTACTCCACATGTCAGGTGCTGACCCCCTACTTTTCATCATGAAGTACATCACCCACTGCAGACAGTAGGTGAAGTAGATGAGTACAAATAAACTAGTTTTTTAAAAATTAAACCAAGCCGTGGATTTGGGTGCAGTACCAGTTTATCTCCAACTCACTAGACCATCCCATCTGATGTACTTCAGCTGTGCTCCCATTCTGTGGGGAGGTGGAAGGATTATCACCACCATTTCACTGACGCAGAGTTTCATCCAACTGTGTAACACACTAAAGGGAAGTTGAGCAGAGTCTGGGGGCTTCATTTGACTCTTACCCTAGGGTTTCCACTAACTGCACTGGGACTTTATTTACTGAAGTTGAACGAAAAATTCACAACAGAACTGGCAAAACATAACAATGGATTTGTTCTCATCAGCTTAACATCTGGTTTCTGAATTAACATGAGTTATAATTATTAAAACAGAGTAATCACAACAAATAGCAAGAGCTGCCTTGCTATTTGCCTCCAGAGTGACTGACTCTGTTTCCTACAAGTTACTGCTTTTTGCTTGCATTCATCACTTATTTTTCTACAAATTGTAAACACTCAAGTCTTTCTCAAGCAATTCATATTTAATGTTTTTATTGATCAGCACAGTCAACCGGCTCAGTTCTGTGCATCAGAATTTCACACACTGTAAAATGCCTCAGTGCAATATGAATTTTAGGTACACTTACTGTATATATGGTACCATGCATGCAGTTCTCCTTTGGATGAATAAGGAAACACTCCTTGGTAATCTGGTTAGGACAGGCTTTAAATTTAAAAAAAAAAAATCTCATAGGAAATTAAATATCCCAGTCCCCAAATGTCATCTGCTTGATGCACAGCAGTCATCTAATCTGCTTTTTTTTCTCAATTACAAAATAACTTTTTCTCCCTGTCCCATACGAGCTGAAATTGTTCCCCTGAATAATAGGTCAATATCCTATAAAAATGTATAAATGAAAACTTCTTCAAAGTAGTTTTCTGAAAAAATCAAAGATACTAAAACTGTTGGCAAAAATTCTTCCCTTTTTTCATACAGCATCCAGCTCTGGGCTCCCCAGCACAGGACAGACATCAGCCTGTTGGCCCTGCTCTGGACTCGTACCTGTGCCCAGTGCAGCTGCTCAGTGCAGCTGCTCAGTACAGATGCCCAGAGCAACTGTGGATGCCCCATCCCTGGAAGTGCTCAAGGCCAGGCTGGATGGAGCTCCGAGCAACCTGGTCTAGTGGAAGGTGCCCCTGCCTGTGGCAGGGGGGTTGGAATTGGATGATCTTTAAGGTGCCTTCCAACCCAAACTGTTCTGTGGTTCTATGCTTCTTGTATTGCAGGAACTGTTTGTACTTCTAAAAGCAGAACTGAACCTTGTGATGAAGACATATTACACTACCGAGAGGCCCAAAACAAGGAGGAATGCTTATTAAACTGTGATTTAAATTAACAACGCAATTCAAGATACTGGAATCTACTCTATCGCCAAAATGCTACCTTATTTTGATGGAAATTTTAACCTCATCCGTGCTGTAGCGATAGACCAGGACGGCGGTTAAACCAGGCCCTTGTACAAATTTCAGCACTTGGGTTAAATGAAGCAGAAAGATTGGACTTCATTCTCCTTCCCACACAATTCATGCTCTACAAATAATTGGTCTTCACTTCCTGGTACACTGCAGGTCTGTTCCAACTTGCTCAGTTATAGCAACCAACACTGGTAGCACAGATCATGCCTTCCCCGCTTACTCATTCCTTCTAATCTTCTGCCTTTTCAACAAAATGTATTTACTTTTTTTGCTAATATCTTTTTCCCCCATCTCAATTCAAAACAGATTGCTTCTCCTTTATCTGACCTTTTTAATTAGACTTAATAATCCAATAAAATACTTAACACCAGTGGGCAGAAAATGCTCTATCATCTAGATGAAAACATTTGCTTCAACTGAAAAAAAAGGATTAAAAAAATGTATGTGCAAAAAATATAAAAACCAGAATTAAAGTGCAGTTGAAAGGCACCATGAAATCTCTAATTTAGTTCCCAAATTCCAATCACTCAAATGGATATATACTCTGTTTAAGTTCGCCACTGGGTTGACATGGCATGAAAACAATGGATATACAGACACACCCTAGGAGAACATCCCAGCTTTCTTCTCACTTGGTTCTGCTTCCCAATTTTTTTCCCCAATTATTTCTGAGCCAGACCAAGTTCACCACACAGGCTGCACAAACCTCCCTCTTCCTTTCCCCATTTCCTTGCTAGTTTTAAACTAACAGACTGACGTAGCTCCCCTCCTCTGTTGAAAGGCTGTGTTTATCCCCAGTTTAACTTTTTCTTTTTTTGTAAAATTCATCTCCAGCATGCTCAACGGAAGTTTTCCACATGTTCTACTTGGATGAGCCGTGTATTAGTTAGTGGATCCTATTTTTAGCTGTTTTGCCTTACTTTGCAGTTTATTTCCTTAAATAGCAATCTGGGTATTGACATAGAGCACAGATGAAAAATAAAACATATTGCCTGTTTCACATATATTTAGGGACACGGAACTTTATGTTTATAAACAGGAGTATCTGAACTCGGGAGTGAAATGATGAAATTTAGCACCATAAGGTTAAAATAAAAGTTATTATTATAACTTGGAAATTTTAATAGATTCTTTTCATGGGAAATTAATCCATTTAATTTTAGACATTTTTAATGATGGAGCTGCAGCAGCCAGTATAGAATTTACTGGTAATCTTAATTATACTATAAGCTTTATTTGGAATCCCCTTTGAACTTGAGGCACTTCAACTGAGGTGGACAGGATCTCCCTCTGGAGGCCTTCAGAGGCATCTTCCTCTCTTTCCTGACAAGGCAGGAAACTTGGTTGCACAACAGGTTGGCTCCTGCATGCAAGCTCAGCCTGAAGATGCTCACCCTCTCCTACCCATTCTCCATCACCCATATACTGACCTGTATTCCAGCCCTTTGACAGCTATGGTGATTCAGCTTGGATCAATGAAATAATTGAGGAAAAAAAAAATTAAGTTATTTTCAGACCAGACCACGTCAAAGACCTCATTTACAGAGAAAATCATAAAACTGCACCAGCATAATTAAGAGAAGCAAATGGCAACATCAAAACAAAATAAAATTAAAAAAAAAAAAAGCATCAAAGCAAAGCACCACAGGAGGCAGTACTTTGTGAGTCCCTTCCCACTCAGAATGCTGTATGAGTCTATGATCCATCTCTGAATGCAGATACCAATAGTTAATAGAATCAGTACGGCTTCACCATCCTGGCAGTTTGAGGGAAAAACATTGCAATGAAGACACGAAAGAAAAAGAACTTGCAAAACCTCACTTGAAATCAGAGGAAAATGCAATTCCTACTGGTTTTGCAAAACTCTGCCCAGAACAGGGGAAAATGGTAAGCTTTCTGATAAAATATGCTCTTCAGTGAAGCTGAGATGAGAAAAAAACAGACGGAATTTTCAAATATATTAGCAAGTAATGTAACCTCATTAGTTAACGACACTGGCATAACTTCTTTAGCAAGGCAGATGTATCAAACACAGGACCAGGAGAAGAAACTTGATGGTTTTCATAGCTTTGATACAAGTTTGAATTAACCAAAATCTCCTGCAAACAATGCAATGCATTTACTCGGGAACTTTTTTGACAGATTAATTTCAGGTTTTCCCTTTGTTTCCTTATCCAGCATTTTCACTCTACATCCTAGCAAGCTGATCTTCCATCAGAGTAGATGATCTTCCATCACACGTAAGCATCACAGTGACAACCATGTGCTTAATCTGCCTTAATCTTTGGGAATTCTGTCTTTTCATCTATATGATAGTACATAACGAGATATGATAATATAAACCAAAATCCTTCTCCTGTGGGGGTACTCCACTGTTTCCAAATGGGCTTCCCATTTTTACAGTACTTCTTATAGTACTTACACGGGAAACTTAGTCAAGACTGAGATGGGAATTTTTTTTCTTTGATTTTATTTTATGTTTAGTATTTCACAGTTTTTTACTAGAACTTTTTAATGAAACTAACAATTTAAAGACGATATTTTTGATGATGGTGATATTCAGAGCACATGCCTGCTTCATAGCAACGCAGACAGTGGAATATGCATAATAATAAAAACATCAATAAACCAAACCTCTTTAATTGTTTAATACTATACAATGCTACAAGTTGACATTTAGTAGTCACATTTAAGAGTAACTTAGATAAAAGAAGAATGCAGCTGTGTGTTCAACAGGCAACTTATCTTGCTTCTTTGTGCTTTGAAAATAAAGTATTTTAAACTACCAATTTATCTACAAGTGCACATCAGTAAGTATTCAGCAACACAGTATAATACTCTCCTTGACAGGTTCTAAATGCCTGTTCCAACAACGTCAAGTACACAGTTATTTCAATAAAGTAAGATGTAAAGTATCTGACTTACGTGTAAAAAGATTCAAGAGAAAGCTGATGATCTGGCTGTTGCCAAAATGTATTTTTTTAAATTGACATAATAATTAAGAAAATTAGTATGAAGGCAGCCACAAACCATGGAGCATTTCTCTTGTAATAACTCATTATGCAATGTTTTACACTAAACATTCATCACTAATCATTTTCATCTTCATAAAAACTGGGATCAAAATAAAACTAGGATAATATTTTTGTACCTCCAGCAGCAACACAAAGACATAAGTTTGACTCCTGCACAGCAATATTCTGGATCTTTGCTATCGTTGTTGAGTATGAAAAGTTTGAGAAGAAAACACTGTGAGGAAGAAGGTAAAATAGTTTCAGGTAATTGAAATGTATATACCTGCAGGTCAAGAAAGTGTAAGAAGACACGTGCTACACAAATAATAAAATATCCACTGCATATTACTAAGATAAACCAGTTACAGATAACGGCACGTATTACAGAGAAAAACAGACAGCTGTAGATTAATACAAAAATATAATAAAAAATTACAATGATACAAAAGATAAAGCATTAACAGACATAAGACCAGAAGAGCTGAGAAATACTGAAATCAGTGTGATTTCCTCCAACATACTGATGATCATAAAACACATCTGGTTTAGAAGAAATGATGCTCACCGCACGAGTTTACTGAACTTAAATGTTACTGCTGATATTAGCTCAGTTAGAATCCATCATTCTATGACACATTTGCCTTTATAGAGAAATCTGGTTTTACAGATACACACTAAAGAGTTAACAAGCTTAATATTCTTACAATACTTACTGCTTCACTGATTCTCTAGAACTACGTCTTCGACAAAACCAAAAGTCTAGTCTAACTCTTATTTCCCAGGAGTTTTCCCACAAATCTGCAAAATAGAAGATTTCAAGTATGTACTGTGGCTATTCTGCCTCTCAAGGTTTTTATATGCCACTGCCCTCAGTCAGATTTATTACTCCCCACATAATCTAATATAGAAAGAATTCACCCGATTGGTTAAACTGCAGAGCGAAATGTTGCTATATAAAGCAATATTTTGAGCTTCCAGTTTGGGATGTTCCATGAGCACAACACTTTGAAGGAAAAGAGAATTTCCATCTACGAGTAAATAGAAAGCTACACTCCAAATATTTTCAGCTATTTGAGATATTTTTAAACATCTGCATTTCTTATCAGCATTGGCATGGTTCAGACTGGAGGGAAACGTGAGACGGAACCATCCGCGAGCTTGAAGGAGGGAGCAGCCACTCCTGCTCCTCCTCTCTGCCTGCCCAGAGGAGTCAGGTAAGAGATGGGGGGGTTACGAAGAAGATAAATGAAACACAGAAAAGAAAGCATTTCTGCTCATCTCCCAGCACCTTTCATGTTCACACAAAAGCCTCCTTGCAATGGATGACCTCCATCCCACGGGTAATTTAAGGACTGAAATATGAAAGGCACAAGTGACACAGGTGGGAACCCAAAATACAGAAGAGGGGATATAATGACACGAAGGAAGAAAAAAGGAGGGTGGATGCAACAACACAAGTCACTGAAGTCCAAAAGCACTGGAGTGAAGGATGGGTAAGAAAAAGCATGGAAGCAACATGAAGAAGTGAAAATACTGTAATATTTACTGAACAAAAGCCCTCTGCCTTCCCAGGCCACCTCAACCACTTGACACGACACCGTAACTTGTCTATACATCCTAAAAGCTTCTATTAACATCTTTAACTAGTCCCTATATTAAAAAAAAAAAAAAAAAACCAAAACATATATTTTCTTGTCTAAACCAGGAGTTGATCAAAGGAACCTTCTAACAAAGAAAAATCAGTTATTTATATTCCAGCACCAATGAATGGCACTTATCTTTGTTCTCATTAAATGTGCCTCTTCTACACATATTATCTATTTACTTATACATAAGGAAAGTAAAATGGCTTAGGTGTTCTTTACAAGATAAATTTTCCCTGTTTTACAAACAACAATTTTAATTCCTAATATACAGTGCTTGCCTCTGCAGAAATCAGCTGAGCTCCTAAGTCTCATGCAAATTCAATTCACTGATATACTTAGTAAATGAAAATGCAATTCTCTTTCCCATGCTATTTTGATTCATACCTTCCATGAAGATATTAACAAAATAAATCACAAAACACTTGACACCGTACTTCTACACAGCAGTCTTAAACTGGTAGAACTGCCCTATTAAAAGCCATTTTCATGTAGTGGGAAAGGGCATGAGAAAGATTAGATCTGTGAGATTTGCCTTGAACAGGGAGTGAAACCCTGACTGTGAGCATTCAGAAAGTTATTTGTGATTGAATTGCTCTTGCTATCCAAATACACAGCTACCTTGTTCAGGTTCTTACTTAACCAGCTCTTCTAAGGTAATTAATACAGCATTTTAAGGGTGACCTAAATGCTAGGTAGGACTTGGTAACTCACTTCCTACTGAGCACCAAACCTGTCACCTTTTTGGAAGGAGAATAGATCATCTCCAACTACCTGGAGCAGTTACGTACATTACAGCAGAAGAGAACAAATGCACCCCAGAATGGCTGGTACACACCCAAACTAAATTCCTTTGAAGAGGGATAAGGGAAGGAGCAATATCCTACAGAAATCCCTGACTCTATCAGGCTCCATGTTAGCAAGTCCCATTACTGACTGAAAAAGTAGAAGCTGGTCAGATAACAGAAAGTGATGAAAAAGAAAAGGGATGCCCAAAGGACGGAGGTTGCAAATGAGAGTAATTGCTTTGGAGAAGCACCTTTTTCTTTCCACTGGCTATAGAGGGAGTGTGGTAGATGGCTAACCTTGGTACTAGTGAAATGAAGAGACATGAAACCCATCTTACTCCTTCCAGAGATTATAAAAGAGATAATTACATTCACAACACAAAAGCTACATTTCTCTGTATTACCTTATGTTAGTTGTATTGCACAACTGTTATGTAAAACAATTTGGTTCAGCAAAATAGTTTTTTTAATTAATTTTTCATACAGCTTTTATGAAAATCTATTTTCACCTCAAAAAGCACTACAGTTTTATATTCAGACTGATGGTTAAAAGCATTTCAGATGACAGATATTATCTATATTTATTTGCATCATAAAGCAATTTCTTGAAGGCAAAGCATGATAAAAAGTATGAATTCTCTAATGAAAGAGGTATTAATATTTGCATTTATGAAGCAATTATTCAAAGAAACCTTCTTAGTAAATGTTGCACGGACATGATATGTGGACAATGTGAACTTAAGTGGCAAGACGACTTAGCTGGAAAATTACACTGATATCAAAAAATAGACTCCCTTTTTCTCAAAAAAAAACCAAAACAAAACAAAAACAAAAAAACCAAACCAAAAAACCCACCGTAATTTAGAGTCTTTTTCCACTGTAACACTGTTTGTTATCTGTAACAAAACAGATGGTGATCTGTTTTGTTTATTATTAACATTATTACCAGACACCTTTCCAGATACATCTGCTGTACCTCAACTCTGAAGGTTATTAGTTCATGACTTTATTAGAGAAGCCTAGGAGTAACCAGGTAAATAGAATGTAGTTCATTAGCAGCTCCGAACAGAATATACACTAATTCGGTGTCACAACATGTAAAGTGAATGGAATTAAGGAAAGCAATTTTAGATAATGAAATTTTAAATACTTTATATTCTATTAAGTTGCTTCCAGACGCCATTGGACAAAAGACAGACAGACAGAACCAGCTACAGAGTTAATTATCCCTCTTTCAGATCTTTCTAGTGAAATAGCCTGTTCTCTTGATAAATTGATGCACCAAAGTAATATTGAGGTTTGAAACTAAGAGGTTCATTGAACAGCTGAATTATGGCTCCATACCGTTTTTTCTCAGAAAACTTATGGTTCTGGCTTTGATAAATTTGTCGGACAAAAAGCTACAAAGTGAAGAAAAAAAAAAAACCAACGAAGTGGAGCGATCATCAAAAATACACCTATTTCAAGGTCATCCATGAGTTTTTACTGCCATCCAGTCCCTGAAACCATTGACACATACACTGGGAAAAAATGCTGGGTGCTGCCAAGGTATATTGTTTATTGGCATAGAGACCAAGAACTCAAATGAGTAGTTCCATCAGGTATGCATTCAGCATAAACCAAACATCATTCGCAATGAAATGATGTAACAAATGTAGAGGCTAAAAGAAAAAGAAGCCGAGGAACAGAAGCAAGCACAGTGCTCCCAATAACACGGGGATGGGAGGGGATCCCTAAGGCACTAACTCAGGGCACAGCAGTAAAATACCGATTGTGGAGCGTGCCACTGTTCCGTGAATCGTTATTTCCTTTGACGCTGTCAAAGGTTGGCTGGCATCCGCTCCTGACAGGTGCAGGAATGCCACGGCCAATGCCAGTGTGGCACTGCTGACTCACTGTGGCAGGTGCTGCCCTTCAGTTCCCCCCAGAAAAGGGAAGCTGACCCCTCCAACCATGCTGCTCATAGCTGAGAAACAGAGAGGAACCTTAAATGCCTGGCAGATGCCCAGCCAACATGCTGCATCCAAAGGTCGTTCTCTGGAGTCATCTTACTGAAAACTCATCGACACTTACTGTACATTCTTTTCTTCTGGTTAAACACTTCCAACGGGAGAATCTGTCCGTGGACACATAACCAGGACTATGGACATTTCACAAGGCCCACGATAATAAACTACTCGAGCAACTGAGATTTCAAAAAGGACAGCCAGTTCTTACCCTGCCACCTTTGTCCGCAAAATCAAAGTTCTCTTAGACGCAACTATGCTCATGTAACAGAAGTGATCTCTTTTTAATTGCTTTTCCAATTAATTGGTTTCCAAGGCTTTCTACATTTCCTGCAAGGATCAGAGGGTCATATTCTCTATCATACCCATGAATTTGCCAATATTAAGAACTTCCATTTACTTCATTCACTAAAATTCACAAGAAGCTATTCACAAGAAAAGATTAAAGGTTTAGGGTTTGAATCACTGGGGCAGATCTACAGCAGTCTTTTGCTGGTAGTCTGGGAGCTCAAAACAAAACAGACATCATCCCAACATCCTTTCCAGCAAGTCTTTTGATCTTCCTCTCATGGAACAGTTCAGAAGCTTCATAATGAGGCGGAGAAGACCTCTCTTTATTCCACTCCAAAACCCATGTAAATCTGGCTCTCTCTCCCCTTCCCAAGGGCTTCTATCTTGCCTCCAACTTCTCTCACAAATCATCAGATAAGCCAGGCTTGTGTATGCCCTGATGGGTAAACAGACAGATTTTCCATGTAATGGCTTTGTAACAGCCTCTCCAGACATGCTGTTCTCTCTTTCGGGGAATGATTTCTCTCTAGAGGAGGATCCAGGTTGTCCTTTGGGATTCCTGAGTTTGTCACAGCCACCTCTTCTTCTTCCTCTTGCCTGGCTATGGAAAGGCTTTTGATCTTTGCCTAAACAGTCATGAACCGAAGTTTGGTGGCAGAACAGAACCATTAGCCAGCCAGCCTCCACCTCCTTTTCCTCCAGGTGAGCATAGCAAAAGGCACAAAACAACCCTGAACTCTGGAAATAATACTCTATTATAACATATAATAAACCTATAAATAGTGAAAATTCAGAACTACCAAGTGAAACATTTAAAAGCTTTACATGCAAGCCTCTCCTTAATTACCTCAAAAGAGGTAAGGGGTAAATCTCTTTGTATATTGGCAATTCTCAGGGCTTTCCTCAATTGAACATGTTCTTCAGAAGCCCTTCCATCTCATTCCATCACTTCTATAGCTTCCCTGTTCTCCTGCAATTTCCCAAAAACTAAAGGTACCAATTCCCCTCCCCACTCCTCTCCAGGAAGCAAGAGACAGAAAACAGTAAGCAAGCTGTCTTCTATCCTGCTTCCCACACTCCCATTCATCTGGGGAAAAAATAGACAGTATTTGTACAGGTAACTATGAATAAATCAATTTAAATACTTCTACCATCTGTCATAGTGTTTGTTTCCTAAAGCAATAAGTGATCTGAAAACCTGGTATAAATTGGCTCTTCTTGGAGGTCCAGCAACTACTTGTGAGAACAGCATACAAAGTACATGAAGAGGTGTCAAAATGGATGTTAAGTCTCCCGAAGCAATAAGTCTTATACCTTCATTTTCCCAGCAATCAAAATCTCATCTCCTAAGAAATTACTGCTTTTTGGCAGCCCATATATTAGCAGGATGTGAATATTAGCCTTGTCCTTGAACTCAGATTTATGTTTAAGGCAAAATAAAGTTACCCAGGCCCTTTGTTTTATTCTCCAACTTCTGCTCTGTTCATAATAACAGACTGCTTTAAACGCTCTCAAATTTTCAAGAGCATTCAGCACCAACAACTCCCATTTAGGCAAGTAAATAAGTCACTTTGGATTTGCTGGATGCTGCGTGTTCTGAAGAGCTGACCCAACTAGTGCTTCTGTACCACTTCACATACTGTTCACTGGATTTAAAGATGACGTTGACAGACAGACAGTGCACTACTGGGGAGGAACTTGGATTGTTAGGCACACGGGGATAACGGTTCTGTTGTGGTGCAAAAACGCCTTTCATAATGACACACTCTTCTGCACATCTCTGAACTTAAGTGTTTAAATTACATACCTTGTACAGATTCCCATACTGAAAATAAAATAAATTTCCTGAGTACCCTCATTTTTCAAATACTTCCACAATTCCTCCTTGGTTATAGTAGGTCATGAAACAGACACTTGCTCTTCTCTCTGTACATGTGGGTACATGTGTTTTGATTTGATACTTTCTTGATACTAAAACACTTGGGAGTGGTCATCATTGAATGACTGAAGAGAATATCCCACAATTAAAATTACACAGCTTTTGCTTCTGGGCCTTTCATTAGGAAGGTAAGAATTCACATTCTTCTGAAAACTAAAGGGGAGGCATGGACCTTTCCAGTTGTTGTCATGGATACAGCTGCTGAGAAAAATGTCATTGTACCCCTGCAGACAAATGCGTGTGACAACTGCTTGGAATACGTGGTGGTAAAGCCACCACAGATGTTAAACATTCTCACAGGGCTACCGGGTTCCTCTTGAAATGTACACTAAATTTTTTAAAAATTAAAGAAAAAAGGAAAAAAGTTATTTTTAAACATAAAGGTTATAACATGAAGGAAGAAAAGGCTAAGCAGTTAAAAAAAAAATGTTGGCACTTTTATAGTTCATGATGTCATGGAGGAAAAAATATTATGGAACAATAGTATGAGTAAAGGATCAAGTGTCAGCCCAACTTCGAGTTATCTGGATTTTGTCAGTGTGTGTTATAACAGTATTGTTAGCTACAACAACTGTATTTCTTAGGTCAATGGACAATTAAAAACAAAACAAACAAATACAAAAGGCAACAAACACACACTGGAAAATTCTGTACCAGGGAAGTTCTGATCCTGATTAGACCATCTCAAAGTGTCTGCATTTTTTACTTGGACTAGGGCACTTTGAATCTCCTTCTGCTTCAGCTTTACACTAACCATTTACTGGGGACACAGATTACCAAAAAAATGAAGAGGTTGAAAACAGGAGACAGTTCTTCATTGAATCATAGAGTCCTAGAATGGCTTGGGTTGGAGGGCACCTTAAAGATTATCTAGGTCCAACCCCCTTGCCATTTTCCACTTCCACTGACCTCAGATCCTGAATGAAGCAAGGTGATTATCAGGATGCTTCTGAAGTGTTGCTGCACATCGCTTAGTGGTACTTCATTGTGCCATGCAGGTAGGAAAAGGCAAATACTGTTTGAACATGCAAGGCTTTGGATTCTTCTCTCCTTGTCAAGTGGAAGCACACAATACCCTCTCCCTCCTCATGTAATCTTTCAGATACAACACTCCTAAATAAGCACGGAGAAAAGGGAAGGCAATCATTACTTTGAGTGAGGGAGCAAAACGCCAAAGGCTGGTTAGGATGCAGAAAGGTGAGTTTGGTGGTGACGCAAACGAAGACAAACAAGAAAAGAGGAGGACTAGGAAAGAGGCCTGCAAGCAGTGCAGAAGAAATCCCCCCAAACTGAGGAGCTAATTCACCACTGTGCAAAGACCGAAGAAATAAGGAAGCAGAACTGACCATCCTGTTATAAATCTCTCCTCCTAAGTATTTTGGGGCAGGCCTAAACAATACAACACTGTATTTTGCAGAGATATGTGAGCTATCGCTAAATGAAGCACGTTGGACCTGGAAGCAAGATAACTGCTTTAGCATGACATAATACCTCAACTAATCAGCTCTGTTAGGAACAAAGGCCAAGAGGGCTGCACTGGATCCAGAAGGCA
This sequence comes from Mohoua ochrocephala, assembly GCA_013398855.1. Classification (NCBI taxonomy): domain Eukaryota; kingdom Metazoa; phylum Chordata; class Aves; order Passeriformes; family Acanthizidae; genus Mohoua; species Mohoua ochrocephala. Next base: position 49,676 of record VZTA01021771.1, on the reverse strand, counting down.
AGCAGTTCATTTAGGGCTACCTAGGGCACCTCACTGCAGCACTGCTCTCCTTCAGACACCTCCTTGACGTTATCAGCTAAAGCATGATACAATAAAAATAATCATCATCATCACCACCACCACATGCAGAGGCACAGTTTCACTGGAAAAGTAGTCGTGAAGTACACGCTGTAAAAGAGAAGGGTGAGAGCATCCACTTACACCCCAAAAAGGCTGGTTATTTCACCAAAGTTGGAAGAGAGCTCCTCCATTTGATGAGAAGGCAGAGCACAGACCCTGACTGAGCACAGATTCCTACACTGCTGCTTTCACCACAGGCCATGATGCTCATCCCAGCCAAGAAAATAGCTGTTGATCGGTGTTCTGACATATTTGATCATCACTATGGCCCAGCACCCTACCCTGGTGTTCACTGCAATACAAACCCTTTGAAGCTATCCAGTTGTTTCAGAAAAGAAAAGCCACAAGAACAGAAGACAACTTCAAACAGCTCACTCATGGCAGGCATCCCCTCTTCCCACCACTGTAACCTACAGTTTGACACAGGCTTGTCAAACTGGCATTTGACATAATGACTAATTGGTACACAACTTGACTAAAGAAAATAATCAAAAGGCATTTTAAATGAGTGTTCAATAGATTATATAGTACTCATCCTAACTTATGAGTTATAACTTCCTTCTTCAGGAATTAAAATGTTTTCTGAAGAATCCCCAAGCGCATTTGAGAGAAGAAACAAAAACAAAAACAAAAAAGTGAAAAAAATAAAAGAGAAAAAAAATTATTTTGGACTTTCTAGTTTGACAGATAAACTTTAAATTCAAGTCTTAAGAACAGATAATTATAGCATCACAATATACATTTCAGAACCATATGCCTGGCAAAATGAAAATTTCTTAATAGTTACAGAAGGCTTTCCAGTAACTTGAATCTACATTCCAGTCCTTTGATCCCACTAGCCTACTACACCTTCCCTGTTTGTGTAGCAAATTATTAGGGTAACAAAAGTTTTAAAATCAAAATAAGTTCTTATCCTCAAAACACACATAAAGCTTAGAACATCATCATTTCACTCCTGAAAGATGGAAAGGTGTAGCTGGATTTTTAAGATAAGCAGTCATGTTTTAGTATTTGGCCTCTAACAGCAGCAATTAGAAATATACTAAATTCATGGAAGAGACCCACCTGAAGAAAACAAGGAAAACAAGGAGTGTCTCAGAAGCTACAGATTGCAGAAAAAGAACAAAAAATTTCAGAGACCAAACACTGCCCTCAAGGCAATATAGTCCCTTTTAAGATCCACCCACAGAATTAAGGCTGTCCTGTAAGCACCTCTCTTCCGGGAGAAAAGCTGTCACAAAGCCATTGCAAGATGCAATACCTGACACGGTACTGGAGAGGGAACTCCCACGGGTCATCTTCCTGAGCAAGCCACCCCACGGTATTTCCAGGCACACACGTGCAGTGGCCAGCAAAATCTACAGGCACTTAAAGGCTGCTTCTTATTTGCTATAGAATTTTGCAGTGTGATCTGCTTACTACGAGCACAGGTTAGGTGCATACTAAGAACTCCGCACGAAGCACTAAAATCACACTTCTCACTCTCACTTCTACTCCACAGATACTCCTCATTGCTGTGTGTCTGGTTCCCTGCCCGAAGCAGGAGCTTACACACGAGTGATTTAAGTACTACGTCCTTCCTTGCTGACGCACGGAATACCCTCTCCTTCACTAAGCCTTCCCTTAAGCTTCTGTTGGCTGTGATGACACATGAAGACGCCCTTAGAAACTGTAGGAACAGTCCTGTTCATTGGCAACATTATGCCCATGTCGAGGCCAAAACAAAAGACTTAGAGGTCACTGAAACAGTCAGTCAAGTTAAGCACTCACTGGGATGTACACTTCCAGGTCTCCAAGATACTGCCCCAAAAAATCTGTTCTTACATACTTTCTTGTTTGCAAACAATCCTCTGCCTCTGCTTTGATCTACCTTCAAAAGGAAGCTGTTCCACACATTAAATTCCATTTCAACTGCACTGATGAAATGTGCAGAGTGCCCTTTGCATCCTGCACTCTTTTACATTGAAGCTTTTAGGACCGTTAAGCATATCTATCCCCATTGTTCAAATCCCAGGATGCTGACATTTCAAATCAAACTCTCCCCTATGCAACTTGTGAAAATAACAAAGATAAAAACCTCCCACCAATGCTCAGGCAGCTGCTTGCCTATATGCAATGAACCCAGCACAGGTTGCCAAGAGACTGCAATGATGAGCAGCATTTATTCCTGAATACTCTCAAATGAGCGTTCACTATATATTAACTCTGAGCAATAAAGCATGCCAGACCACATTCTTGATTCAGTTTGGAATTAGTTTTATTGCTGATGTATGAAAGGAGATAGTTTTAACAGACATGCTATGATGTTCTTAACTGGTAAAAAAAAAATATTAACTTTGAGAATAAGCAATTTTCAGATAGCATGTATAGAAATTCCCCACGTAAGCTCCACTCCCTAGAATAAAAATTAAGTGCAGATGAAATTTAGGAGACTCTAAAGAAGAGAAAAACTAAGTCTATTATAAGATACTGCTAGAGATTTTCAAAGTTTCCATCTAAGAATAAGGCAATTTAGCAATTAAAACAAAAGCCATCATTAAACCTTAGGTGTTAGAAAAATTTTCCTTATTTGTAACTATCAAGATGAATAATAATTTTATACACTGTGTACTACCTAAAGAACACAGATATGTTCTTTAGACATGTTTCTAATACAAACTAATACAACTTTGCATACATTCTTAGGCCCTAATCATTGATCAAATTTTTCAAGCAAAATTGAGTGCTACCAACTACTTTTTTTTTTCCCCATGGATACTGCATATTTTTGTCACATAGCTTAGTATACTTTTTTTTCGTTTAAATTGCATTACATATCTCTCCAATGAAAGAAAAACACTGAAGTGCTTTTCCATACATGACAAAATTCTGCACACACCAAGAATCAGAGGTTTAGTATTGCTTAACCCCTTGGGGAGAAGAGCTGGAATCACTATTTCTCCATCATCGCATGCTGTGGTAAAACTGACTTGTGGTGTTAGCAACAACCGACAAAGTTTATGTGGTCGAAGGTTAAACAAAATGAAGGATGTAGCTTGGGCTCAAACAGAAGACACAGTCTATCAGCTAAACTGCACAGCTTGAAAAGCTTTATAATAATTTCCATGATAAACAACGTACCAGAGGGAAAGCATTAAAAGTATAACCAGAACATGAATGGCCAAGAAGTCAAGAAGTCTACATTTTATTAAGTCCCTGTGCCACACATTTTGTTGCTGCATTTATATGGGTCTTTTTCTGTACCATACTCATGACTTCTGAGTCATCTGCCACCACCTCCAAGAGGTGAATAGTCACCTCCATGGCCAGACCCAGTGATGTTGGAAGAACAGTGAAAACGGTGTAGCACTATCCAGGCACCTTCAACTGCATCTTGATCAACTGCACCTTTGTCAAATCCTAGGTCATCAAATGGGATACAGAATGATGCCAGAAACAAACAAATAAAAAAAAAAATAATAAAAAAAAAAAATAAAAGGGGCAATCACTTAAATTCTTGCAAGTTCCTTTTATAGCACATCCCAGCTCCCCTGGGCCCTGAGTCCCTCTTCAAATTCTAGCTTTCAAATATTAACTAAATCAGCATACAAACCATCTCACAGCAAATAAATCACAGCCATAGTAGAAAGATTTTTCAAAAAAAGCAATCAGGACAAGGAAGTTTAATTTAGAGAGGGGAGAAAGACTTTAGACCTTGATAAGGCGTGACATAATTCCATGCCATTGATCTGCAATCATATAGCTGTATCTGTAATGCAAACAACAAGTTATTTAGAATACTCCTAATTAGGTGCAATAAGTGTACATTGGCACATTACTGAATCTATAAATAGACAGCAACCACATCACTTCACTCATGCCCCATGTTATGAGGTACGGGAGGGGAGAAGAAAGGCACTTTCATTTGTAAGACCTTTCTTAAAGTTGTACCATTGAAGTTTTCTCATGGTGGTTTGGTTGGTTCTTTGTTATTTTGGAGGGGGGGGGATGGTGCTTTGCTCCTGAAGGTATTTAATCAGACCTTTAAATACTGACAAATCTCCCTCAGCAGACGCAGGTTATCCTCAACAGTTGTGTAAAAGGAAGAGAGAATGCTTAATTTGTAATAAATCAGGAACCATATTCTATTGATCTGTAAGACATTCAGAGAGCCACGGCTCTCAGCAACCAAATGTTGCCTTGAAAATGTCCCCGCTCTGAGCATGGGGGTGGGACAGATGACCTCCCAAAGTGTCTTCCGACCCAGATTACTATTATGATCCTGTAACAACACGCATAGATATTTTTTTCTATAAAAAGTCCCTCTCTATAACCTCTCACACCTACGCAGAGTAATTTAAACTGTAGATCAGCTACAAAAAACCTTGGGGTATATTTCAAAGAAAAGGTATAATCATCTGTGACAAAATTCAGCAGAAGCGCATATGCCTCTTGCCCTGGCTCTGACGTATTTTTATTTCTTTTTACTCAAACAGAAAATATAAGATTTCCCTGTCATTTCCAACACCTCACTGTGAGACAACCTCTCAGGGACACAGATTTATCAAAATCTCAAAGGGTAATTTGAAATATGAGCCCTTTGTAAAACTGTTGGCAGCAGATCCCCGGCTGATGAAGGAGTAGAACCTATGACGTTAACTCCTTTTATCTCCTCCTCAATGGTGCACACAGCAACCACACGAAAAAAAAACTATTTCTTCTTTTTTACCCTAAACAGTGTAAGCAAAAAAATTACAAAGCATTGGTTTGCATGCACACGCACACATGCACAGTATTACTGGGCTCTAAATACTGGTCTCTATGCAAGAAGTAAGATCACCTGAAGCATCCATACGATCAAAACTATGGAAAAATGCAAAGCTTAAGGAAGCTGGAATAAAAATTATGTATTCTTAAAAAAAAAAAAAAAAAAAGCTATTCACTGCAGTTGCATTTACCTGGCAACAGCAGGTAACATGAGATAATACACAAAAGCACTGACGGGTCTTTAAACATACAGCTTGACATTGCCAGCACATTTAATAGCTTGCTTTTGACAGGAGCTCGTCAGAAGTTCTGTACTTACTACTATCTTCAGTTCCTTTGAAATGCTGAAGAAGCAGCAGAACAGAGTCTTGCAATGCAGCATCAGAGGCATAGATAGAAACCTGACAACCGTCTGAAGCCTGAAGTATTTTTTAATGCTTTTTATAGAATTACCGAGTTGGGCAAGGGAAAAACTTGTCATCTAGTAGACAGGATACACGCACAGACCGTAACTTGTGCAACCTGCCTCTAATTTTCTGAAAGATTATTTGCCAGTGGATCGGGGAGGGTGGGAGACCACCAGCCTAAGCAGTAAACCATCTCAGGTATAAATTGTATCTTACCTGCACATAGTTTTGAGGCACGTTTTGGTCAATGTTGTCTCTACTGAATGTTAACCAGCGGACTCTGTACAGGTAAAAGTTCTTTCTTTTCTTCCAGAAGCACCACAGAATCATGTTTAGTAGCCCAACATTCATTCATAACAAAAAA